>CM069239.1:9774745-10148588 GCA_035582765.1 Acer negundo | reverse complement strand
TGGTTTGTTTCAAATCCCACCCCTCTAAATAATCTAATGCCAGTTGATCCGCCACATCATTCTCCCCAGGTTGGAGAAAATTCGTCCTCGAATTTATCGCGGTGTCATCATCAGAGGAGTCGCCATGGAAAGGAATCAAATGCTTGACATTGAAGACATTATGAGTTCTAATATGGCTGGGTAGTTTCAGGCGATACGCATTTGGATTAATTTTTTCCACAATTTCCAGCTGGCCTATCTTCTTAGCAGCAAGTTTGTTATACTCCCCCACAGCAAACCTGTCCTTTGTGAGGACTGCCCACACAAAATCGCCCACCTCAAACTCCAAATGACGTCTTTTCTTGTCCGCGGCCAGCTTGTATTTCTCTACCGATTGCAACAAATTTTCTTGCACCTGCTTATGAACCTCATGTAACCCTTGAACGAAATCTTCAGCTTTCCCATGAACTCTAGTCTTGCTAGGTAGAGGAATCAGGTCTATAGGGCTTCGATGAACCAGTGAGTACAAGACCTGAAAAAGACTGAAGCCGGTACTCCTATTGACAGCATGGTTGTGGGCAAATTCGGCTTGGCTCAACTTCAGATCCCATGACCGAACATTTTCTCCTACCAGACATCTCAGTAAATCTCCGAGCGCTCGGTTCACCACCTCCGTCTGCCCATCAGTTTGCGGGTGATAAGCACTGCTAAAATCCAACCTTGTATTGACCATCTTCCAAAGGCTCCGCCAAAAGTGACTGAGGAATCGAGTGTCCCGGTCAGAAACAATTGACGAAGGTAAACCATGAAGGCGATAAATCTCTCGGAAGAACAATTGGGCGACCTTGACAGCATCAGTAGTTTTTTTGCACTGGATAAAATGAACCATCTTGGAAAATCGGTCAACCACTACATAGATGGAATCACATCCACGTTGGGTTCTGGGCAGTCCCAAAACAAAATCCATGCTCAAGTCCGTCCATGGTTGAGTAGGAATCGGTAATGGCCTGTACAAACCAGCATTAGTCGCTTTCCCTTTGGACACTTGACAAATCCGACAACGTTCCACATATCTCTCTACTTCCTTCCGAATTGTTGGTCAAAAGTACGATGCCTTAACTAACTGAAGCGTGCGATCTCTGCCCACGTGACCCTCCCCATGTATTTCCGTAATAATTTGCAGACGTAAACTACACTCGGGAATACAAAGTTGATTTCCCCGAAACAAGAACCCATCTACCAATACAAATTCTGAATTTTTTTCTCTCGAACAACAACCATTATCTCTGAAAAGTGTGGATCTGAATCATATAATTCACGAAAAGAGTTAAAACCTGGAACTTGGACAACCATTGTTGATAACAGATTGACTCTTCGACTCAGGGCATCAGCCACCCGGTTCGTAACACCTGCTTTGTGCTTCAGGACGAATGTAAATTGTTAAAGGTAAGCTGACCATGAAGCATGCCGGGAAGAAATTTTTTCTTGACTGTGGAGATGTCTCAATGAATCATGATCGGTGTATAGAATGAATTCTCGGTGGAATAAGTAATGCCGCCAATGTTTCACAGCTTGGACTACAGCATAGAATTCTATGTCATATGTGCTATAACGTACTCGAGATCCCGATAGTTTCTCACTGAAATATGCCACCGGTTTCCCACCTTGACTCAAAACAGCTCCGATGCCCACCTTGGAAGCATCGCTATGCAGCTCGAACGGTTGAGAAAAATCTGGTAGAACGAGTATAGGGGCTGTTGTCAATTTCTCTTTGATTTGCCGAAAACCTTCTTCAGCTTCGGTCGTCCACTGAAACTTGACTCCTTTCATACACTCAGTGAAAGGTGCCATAATGCTACTAAAGTGCGGGATGAACCGGCGGTAGAATGATGCCAATCCATGGAAACTCCGTACCTCAGTAATTGTTTTCGGTTGCGGCCACTGCCTCACTGCCTCTATTTTGGACTCATCCACCTGTAGACCCTCTCCAGAAATAACATATCCCAAAAATAACACCTTTGGTGTCATAAACACGCACTTCTTGGCTGCAGCAACAAATTTTTCTCTACGCAACACACATAACACTTCCCGAATGTGCTGAAGATGCAGCTCGGGGTTTGCACTGTAAATTAAGATATCATCGAAGTAAACAACAACAAACTTACCGATAAATGGTCGAAGGGCTTGGTTCATCACTCTCATGAAGGTGCTAGGCGCGTTTGACAACCCAAATGGCATGACTAGCCATTCATATAACCCCTCTCGCGTCTTGAACGCTGTCTTCCATTCATCCCCAGGTCGAATACGAATCTGATGATACCCACTCTTCAGGTCCAATTTGGTGAACTCATGTGCCCCGCTCAATTGATCTAACAAATCATCTAGTCTCGGAATTGGAAAGCGATACCTTACTGTGATCTTATTAATTGCGCGACTGTCAACACACATCCTCCATGTTCCATCTTTCTTGGGAATTAACAAGGCGGGAACAGCACATGGACTTAGATTTCAGGTAATTCTTCCGGAAACACATCAGCAAACTCCGAAATCAGAGGAGCTGCCGCACTAGGAACCTCCATATCAGCCTGTGTTTCTTTTCCCATTAACACATACACCGTTTCTACTTCCTTTATCTCCAACTCGAATTTTGCATATGATAACAGGTTAGTAGTATCGCTATGCGCCTTAATCTTCTCAGATGGTTTGCTCGGTAGTAGCACAATTTTTTTTTCATGGAAAACGAAAGAATAGGTATTCTTAAACCCATCATGATACACTTTTCTGTCATATTGCCACGGCCTCCCTAGCAGTAAGTGACATGCATCCATGTCCACCACATCACACCACATCCGATCCTTGTAGTTGGTTCCCATCGAAAACGAAATTAACGCCCGCTGTGACACAGTCACCTCGCCCCCCTTTTGCAGCCAAGCTAGTCTATATGGTTTTGGATGTTTTTCTGTCGTCACCCCTAACTTTCGTACCGCTTCGACTGACACAATATTCTCACAACTCCCCCCGTCTATGACAAATCGACACACCTTACCAAGGATGGTACAAGTAGACTGAAATATGTTATTTCTCAGCCATTCTCCTTCTCCAGTTCTCGGTGCCAAGCAGGTACGTCGCACCATCAACATCGTTCCGGTGTCACCATCTACCAGTTCTTCACTCACTTCCTCCGCTCCTGATTGTGGTTCTTCAATTATTTCCGCATCTTCCTCATTAAATTCTGCCGGGTCAATAAATAATACCCTCTTTGCTGGTCTTGGACACTCAGACAGCCTGTGACCCGTTTCTCCACATCCAAAACACCGAAATCCGCCAGTGGTTGCCCTGGGAGTTTGAACGTTGTTTGTCGGGTTCCGTGGACCAGTATATGAACCACTGCTAGCACTAACACCTGGTCGACTTCCAGTATTTTCACTGGAACTACTTGCTCTGTTTCGACTGCTTATTCCTCCTCCGAAATTCAGCGTCTGTCCACTATTAGATTTTCGCGACAATGTCTTCTCCAATTGTAAAGCCCTCTGATGCGCCTCAGTTACTGTCACGGGATCGAAAAGATTAACCATATCAAGGATTTGTGTACGCAACCCACCACAGTAGCGCGACACCAACCGATCTTGTGTCTCCTCTATATCGTTTCGCACCAACAACTCATAGAACTCGGTTGTATATTCATCAACAGACCTCATACCTTGACGCAGATTCTGCAACCTCTGGTACATCAATCTCGTAAAATTGTGAGGTAGAAACTCTTTACGCAACTTTTGTTTCATCTTCTCCCAGTCAGAAAGTTTGGGTTTTCCAGCGCGATTCCTAGCAAGTTTAAATTGTTGCCACCAAGCCGCGGCTCTACCCCGAAACCTCGTGGCCACCAATGCCACCCTCTCATTCGCAGTAACTCTTTTGAATTCCAGAATCTCGTCAGCGATTCCAATCCATTCCAGAAACTCTTCTGGCTGCATGCTTCCACGGAATTCCGGAACCTCAGTCCGCATCCCTGACTCCCATCGCCTGACATCTTCAGTTCTGTCATCAACCCTGTCATCAGTTACAGGCGCTCTCTGTCGACGTCGTGGTTGTGGATCCCCTTCCACTTCGTCACTACTTGTCTCAGGATGTAAGGCCTGAAATGGGTTTTGGTTGGCTCTTGACGCCGCAAGTTGCGCCGTTAATTGCTCCACCTGTCGCTCCAACCGTATCACACTGTCACGTTCGATGGCTAGGTCTACAGGAATCTAGTCTGGTCGTCTTCTCGGCGGCATGATGATGTCGTCCCGAACGAACACGGCTCTGATACCAACTGATGTAGCGGAAGCTCTGTCGAGAAAAACCTGCGTAAAACGATTAGAAACAACCTACTAAAGTTCCGTTGATTTGCGCACAAATACCGAAAAGTTAGGCTTCAATTCGTTGATTCACGATGAATACCGAAATTGGATTAATTAGAGAAAACTCTAAAATTTTATAAATCAAAAGCTGAATGGCTAATTCGGCCTACATCATTATTTAAAGCAAAATAAATCCTAAACCTAATCGAATTCCTTGGAAAGCAAGAAAAACGACTTAAAAACGGAAATTTACCAAAAAAGGCAAAAACGAAATTAAAGCAAAAACTAATTCTACTGAGAATCATAAACACTCCAGAATTGACGGAAGTCGATTCGGAATTGGGAAACTCAAATTATTGCGAAAAAGAAAATTTCCTAAAACGGCAAAAATTGCAACTTCAAGGCCTAAACGACGGAATTTGCCTAAAAAAGGACGTGCTTACGCAGCGAAGCTTCGTAGTAGTTCCGGAAACGCCGAAACGCATCAGCTGTCAAAATTTCAAATCATTCTGATTCCGCCGCCCGGGTTTAGCCTTACTTGGTTTGTTTCAAATCCCACCCCTCTAAATAATCTAATGCCAGTTGATCCGCCACATCATCCTGGCATGGTTATGGATCCGTTTTGGTATATTGATAGCAGAGCCACGAATCACATCACTGCTGATGTGCAAAATCTCTCACAAAAGTCGAATTATCAAGGTCTAGAAAAGCTCACAGTAGATAATGGTTCAAAACTCAATATATCTCATATTGGTTCATCTATGATTCCCTCACATACATCACCTACATATCCTTTGTTTTTGAACAATATTCTGCATGTTCCAACAATCACCAAAAACCTTTTAAGTATATCTCAATTCACTAAGGATAATGCTGTTATTGTTGAATTTAATTCTAATTCTTGCCTGATTAAGGACAAGAAATCAATTAAGGTTCTGTTGCAAGGGGACTTGAAAAATGGTCTCTATCAGCTGGACCTTTCAACTCTCAGTGACAAGTCTTCAGCTGCATAATTTCATGCTTTGTTTACCACCAAAAGTGATCCTATCTGCACTAAATGTTTGTCAGCAATGTGTATCTGTAACAGTTCTTGCAGTGGCATATCAAATAATCATTATGCTAAGGCTTGTGTAGCAACTTGTTATGCTAATAAGTCCATGTCTAAAAATCATGTGTGTACAAAGTCTGGTGTCACTTGTTATAGTGTAAGAAAAATAACACCATGTAACACTTTTCATTCCAATAATAAATCTGTTTTGTTTCATTGGCATGCAAAACTTGGTCATCCTTCATTCCCAGTTTTAAAACAAGTTTTGAGAAAACTAAATTTGCCTTGTACTGCTCCAAATTCCTTGGATTTCTGTGATGTTGGTCAACATGGAAAGCTTCATCTGCTTCCTTTTCCTATCTCACACACGGTTTATACTACTCCACTTGGGCTAATATTCACTGATGTGTGGGGACCCTCTCCTCATATCTCACAACAAGAGTACAAACACAATGTCCATTTCATTGATGCATTTTCTAAATTCGCTTGGATTTACCCACTAGAGTCTAAATCTCAAGTTAAAGATATGTTTATCAAATTTCAGAAAAGTGTCGAACTAGCTTTTGATAGGAAAATCAAATGTGTCCAAAGTGATTGGGAAGGAGAATATAGACCTTTAACTCATTATCTCACCCAACTAGGTGTTCATTTTAGGCACCGTTGTCCTTACACTCATCCTCAAAATGGTTCATCCGAGCGTAAACACAGACACATAGTTGAAGTAGGTTTCACATTGCTAACACAAGTTGAGTTGCCCCTATCTTTCTGGTGGGAGGTATTTCACACAGCAGTTCATATCATCAATAGACTTCCAACTCCCATACTCAATCATGTGTCTCCTTTTCAAACAATTTTCAGAACTGCACCTAACTACAACTTCCTATAAGTATTCGATTGTGCATGCTTCCCTTTCCTACGACCCTACAATAAACACAAGTTTGATTTTCATACTTCAAAGTGTTTTTTTCTTGGCTATAGTGATTATCATAAAGGTTTCAAGTGTTTACATCCTAGTGGTAGACTTTATATCTCTAGGCATGTAACTTTCAATGAACATGAGTTCCCTTACAAAACCTTATTCTCTATATCTTATTCTAGTCCTGATACATCTAATGAGTATAGCTTACCTGTTGATGTTTTGTCTAGTACTAGGAAATTATCAACATGTCATAGGAAAAATCAAAATTCTAGTTCATTACAACATCATTCTCTAGCATCCATTCCAGCTATCCCTTTCTCTATTGAGTTACCTTATTCAACTGCTCATAATGGTCCAAATCCTGTCCCTATTTTATCCAAACACAATATGCTCACTCGATCCAAAATTGCCTCTATGATGTTTAGAGCCCTTATCACTTTTGCCTCAACTGAACACTCTAGAGAACCTACAAAGGTTGTTGATGCTCTATCTGATCCTTGTTGGAAATCAGCCATGGATGCTGAATTTACTACCTTGATGAGTAATAATACCTAGAAATTAGTGCCTCGACAGCTTGACATGAATGTTGTTGGCAATAAATGGGTTTTTCAAGTGAAAAAAAAAAATTCAAGATGGGTCGGTTTAACACTACAAGGCACGTCTTGTTGTTGCCAGGGGCTTCCATCAAACTGTTGGGGTTGATTATTTGGAAACCTTTAGCCCAGTGGTCAAGTTCTCTATAATTCGTGTTGTGCTATCCCTTACTGTGTTGAACAATTGGGACATAAAACAGCTTGACATTAACAATGCTTATCTCAATGGGGAGCTAAAAGAGTTGGTCTATATGGAGCAGCCTAAGGGATATGTGGATCATCAACACTTGGGTCATGTTTACAGACTTGTCAAGTCCTTATATGGCTTGAAACAGGTTCTGAGAGCCCGGTATGAGAAGTTAAAGGTAACATTGGAATCATGAGGCTTCAGAAATTCCAAGGCTGATACATCATTGTTTGTATTCAAGAGGGATAGTATTTTGATTCTGCTGCTGGTGTATGTCGATGACATACTATTAATAGGAAATAATTGCAAACTTCTCTCTAAAGTGGTCCAAGATCTTAACAAATACTTTGCCTTGAAAAACTTGGGTGAGATGAATTATCTTTTGGATTTTGAAGCTACAAGAACTGATCAAGGAATGTGTCTCACACAAAGCAAGTATGCTTTTGATTTGTTGGTTAAAACAAAAATGAGTGATTGTATAGCTTTTCCAACTCAAATGAGCACTGGTACTAAGCTTTCTCAGGCTGATGGTGAGCCATTTTCGGATCCAGCATTATATAGAAGCACTGTGGGTGCTTTACAGTACCCGACTCTAACAAGGCCTGATCCTGTGGGTGCTTTACAGTACCTGACTCTAACAAGGCCTGATCTTTCCTATGTTGTGAACAGATTAAGTCAATACTTGTCCTGTGAACAGATTAAGTCAATACTTGTCATCTCCCATAACTGTGCACTGGCAAGTTTGCAAACGAATCTTAAGATACATTAAAGGTTCAATCTCTACAGGTCTGTTCTTCAGGTTGAGCTCATCATCAAAAGATCTAGTACTTGAAGGTTTTTTAGATGCTAACTGGGCAAGCAATTTGGATGACAGAAAATCCACAAGTGGATGGTGTATGTTTCTTGGTGGCAATCTGGTTTCTTGGAGTTCAAGGAAGCAAAAGGTAGTTGGGAGGCTGAATATCGATCTTTTGCTCAAGTTGCTTCAGAGGCTATATGGTTAAAGGCTCTGTTATCATAAATTGGCATGTTACCTGCTTCCACACCTATATTTGGTGTGATAATATAGGTGCAAGCTTTTTGGCTAAGAATCTGGTGTTTCACTCAAGAACAAAACACATTGAGCCGGATCTTCATTTCATTCGTGACAAAATTAAAAAGCAGGAGTTGGACGTACGATACATTCTAACTGAGGATCAAATTGCGGATGTCCTTACCAAGCCTCTTAGGATCAACCGGTTCAATTTATTAAAGGACAAACTAATCTTGGACAAATCCAAGTTTATTTTGAGGGGGAATGTTAGATTATAATAGAAATGATATTGATACATATTAGTAATTGTGAGTCCATCTCACCAGAGTATATCCACAGCCAATCTGTGAAAGGAAGTTGTGGCGTCATAACAAGAAAGGCTTGGCGCCATTTCTAACTAACTTTATTAGTAGACTCCATGAGAGCCATTCAATGTGCCACATCAGCTCTAAGGTCTAACAGAACACATTATCTGTATATAAATACACTTTAGTGTAAGGTTCATTCAATAAATGAAGAACAAAGTTATACAGAATATTTTCTCTCGTTTTCTCCATTAGAGCTTTACTTCAAGCTCTCTTAGTTTTTCCTCTTTCAAGTTTCTCTCTCTGTTTTTAGTTTCACAAGCACCAACACTACCCCTCATTTGTTCGAGAAAAAACTTCTATAAGTTAGGTATATACGTTCAGACTACTTAAATCATATTTTACAGTATGTATTTATCACATGATCATTAGTTATCCATATTACATTATATGATTTATTTGGTTTTCATGTATACACCAAACCCAATGAAGTGTTTTATTTTATATTTCCCTTGAGTTATATGCAAAAACAGTATTGTCCTTGATTTTTGGTAAGTCTCTGCTTTTCAATTTCATTAATTCTTCAACATACTCTCAATTATTTTATATTCTCTGGTTTGATGTAACAACATATGCCTATAAATATATAGGCGTATATTATAATAGAATTTGAATCGCAAATAATAAAGTTATTCTTCTCTCTTATATTTAACATGATATACATCAAAGCCCAGTTTGATCCCCTGAACAACCCCTATTTTGATAAACCATTTGAGCCGCCATTTACCATTGCAAATGACGCCCTTGATCGTTTGTTTCTTAATAGCTTCTACAAGATAATCTTCATTTGAATCTTCTCTAGATTCAATCATATTTCTAAATCACCTCCGATCTTTTATTTTGGATCACCTCCAAACTGTTGGATATGGTTCAAATTTTCAATGGTTACCAAACGGGATTCAACCAATGCGGAGACTTCCTGGGATTCAACCAATGGTTCAAATTTTCAATGGTTACTCCAAAACGTATCCTCCAAGTATCCCCTAAGTATCCTCTAAGTTATTGGATGATAAGAGTTTTAGTTATTGTAAACCTCTATTACTAGCGGCAGGTTGTATAATTATTTTAGAATTGTATAGCTGTCATGGTTGTATCTTATCGTTATGAGGGTTTGCAATCCTCTTAATGCTAACCTTTACTTAATATATATTTACATGTTAATCAATGAGAATGTGTGTAAATATTCTACAAAACAAAGCCTCACTTTATATGGTATTAGAGCTGCGGTCTCTACCTAAAACACATACTTTTCTTTTCTTTTCTCTTCTCTTCTCCAATGAATACATTAAATGCAGGCGTCTCTCCTGACAGTAGTCCTAGATCTGCCTCCCGACAACAACTCTTCTTCTGCAGCACCTCACACAATTATTAATGTTACTCCAGCCACTTCAACTGCACTGCGTTCTAATGAATTCCATCTTATTACCATAAAAATCTCTGCTCAGGCCCTTCTTAAGCTTACCTCCAACAACTATATGTCCTAGAAAATTCAGTTTCAAACCCTCTTTACTGGTTACGATCTCCTTGGCTTCATTGATGGCTCCAAGCCATGCCCACAGGCCAATATAGTTGTGAACGATGTCTCCACTGTTAATCATGCCTACAACATTTGGGTTTGGCAAGACCAACTTATTCTAAATGCTATCGTGGGCTATCTATCCCCCACAATCATCTCCTTTGTTGCCAGAGCTAAAACTTCACTGGAAGCGTGGACCGTCCTTGCAAATACATATGCCAAACCATCTCGAGGACGCATCAAGCAAGTCAAGGCTCTTCTCAAAAACTCCACGAAAGGTACGCAATCCATCACAGATTTTCTTCACTCTGTCAAAGCTCATGCAGATGAACTAGCATTGCTTGGCGCTCCAATGGATGATGATGATATCATTGAGCGGATTCTTGACGAACTTGATGATGATTACAAAGAATTGGTTCGTGTTGTTCAGGCTCGGGATAATCCCATATCCTTTGATGAGCTCCATGAGAAGCTTCTGACATTTGAGGCATCTCTTCAAAATAACAAGAGGATGTCAACATATGTTCTAGCCATTGCAAATCTTGCCTCTCGGTCTGGTTCGACTTGGCGACCATAGCAATAGCACAACAATTAGCGTCCATCCTTTCCTAGCAACACAAATTAGTGTCAATCCTCTTATCCAGCAAACAGGCCCCTATCAACCAACAGTAATCCATCACCCCGTGGGAATTCACAAGCTCCACGCCCTTATCTTGGACGTTGTCTGGTGTGTGGAGTTCAAGGACACTCAGCTAAGCGTTGTCCCTCTTATCAAATGGTTCCAATTCAGCAGCCTACTGTACCACAACGTGCCTCACAACCAACTCCTTGGCAGCCCAAAGCCCATTACGCAGCAGCAACCCCTTCTCACAGCCCAGCTTGGTTACTTAATAGTGGCATCATATGATAGAGGACTTGGAAAACTTGTCCTTACATGCACCTTACAACAGCTCCGATGATGTTATGATTGGAGATGGTTCAAGTCTTTCAATCACTAATACTGGTTCAACATCTCTTTGTGCCTCTAATAATACCTTTAAATTACATGATGTTCTATGCGTACCTCATATGAAAAAGAATTTGATTTCGATTTCACAATTTTGTGCTACTAATGCGGTTTCTGTTGAGTTCTTATCATCCTCTTTTCATGTGACGGATCTTCGTACGGGGGCAATCCTTCTAATGGGCAAAACCAAGGATGGGGTGTATGAATGGCCGACTTCCAACACTGTCTCCCCACTGATCCTAGCATTTTCAAGTGTCAAAACCTCCTCCTCAAATTGGCATCACAGACTAGGTCATCCAGCTTTTCCTATATTACAACATATTGTCTCCAATTTCAGTTTAGAGATGTCGTCTCCTTTGTCTATGGATTTAGCATGTCATTCTTGTCATTGCAATAAAAGTCATAAGCAACCATTTTTCGTTTCATCTCTTGTCTCGTCTCAACCTCTTGAAATTATATTCTCTGATGTATGGACGTCGCCTGTTATTTCTCATGAAAATTTTAAATACTATGTAATTTTAAATATGTATAATCGCCTACTGCTGCTGTTCTATCAAGGTCTACAGCCTCATCTCCACCAACTTTAAGATCAGTAATTTCGGCCATCTTTGTTGATACCACTGGTTCAGTCTTTTTGCAACAACCATCGTTAACAGGTGAAGCATATCAGCCGGTGAACAGCCATACCATAACCACTCGAGCAAAAAATGCTATCCAAACACCTATTTAGGATATTAATCTTCACACACGCCTGCAGCCATTATCTGAAGTTGAGCCGGCCACAGTTCCACAGGCACTTAAAGATTCTAATTGGCGTTCGGCCATGTTAGAGGAATGTAATGCTCTTATTCATAATGGCACTTGGGAGCTAGTTCCACTGGACACGACATTCAATATTGTTGGGTGCAAATGGATTTTTAGAATGAAGCGCAAATCAAACGGTTCGATTGACAGATACAAAGCCCATTTGGTTGCTAAAGGGTTCAATCAACAACCTGGTGTGGATTATTTCGAAACTTTCAGTCCCATCATCAAACCTGCTACCGTGAGGATAGTTCTAAGTATTGCTATCAGTAATGGTTGGTCACTACGGTAACTGGATATCAACAATGCATTCCTTCAGGGTGGACTCACAAAGACAGTCTTTATGGCACAACCTCCTAGCTTTGTTGACTCAGATTATCCGACTCATGTCTGCAAGCTCAGGAAGGCTATTTATGGTCTCAAGCAGGCTCCGCAAGCTTGGTACCATGAGCTGCGTCAGTTTTTACTCATAGATGGTTTCACAAATTCTTATGTTGACACCTCTCTCTTCGTACGGAACGCTGGTGCTAATACTCTTTATCTTTTCATATATGTTGACGATATTATTCTCATAGGTAACAACTCAGCACATATGGATCATTTTGTTGAAACTCTAGCTCGCCAATTTTCTCTAAAGGATCTTGGTCCTCTTTCCTACTTCCTCGGTGTTGAAGTCGTTCCTCAAGAGCATGGTATTCTTCTGTCGCAACAATGCTACATTTTGGACCTTCTCGCTCACACCAACATGACCAGTGCCAAACAAGTTCAGACTCCTCTGCCTACAAGTCCACCAATCAGCCTTCATTCTGGTACACTTCTTAGTGATCCTTCCACATACCGTGCCATTGTAGGGAGTCTTCAATACCTATCACTCACTCGTCCGGACATCTCCTTCGCTATCAACAAAATATCCCAATTCATGCATCAACCTACTTATGATCATTGGGAACTTGTCAAGCGATTACTAAGATACTTATGTGGAACATTGGCTGAGGGAGTAGTTATTCATAGAAACTTTCAGGTTTGTCTTCACACCTTTTCCGATGCCGATTGAGCTGGGAATAAGGATGATTTTTCCTCCACAAGTGCCTACATTGTCTACCTTGTGAGGAATCCCATTTCGTGGAGCTCAAAGAAACAAAAGACTATAGCTCATTCGTCCACGGAGGATGAGTATAGGTCTGTAGCAGCCACAGCAGCTGAACTACATTGGGTTTGCTTCCTTCTCACCGACCTTGGTATCAAGCTACCTACTGCACCTGTCATTTATTGTGACAATGTAGGTGCTACAAAACTATATTCGAATCCAATTTTTCACTCTCGTATGAAGCATGTTGCGATTGATTTTCATTTTATTCAGGACCAAGTGTAGTCTGGTGGTTTATGTGTAGCTCATGTCTTTTCCAGTGATCAACAGTGATCAACTTGCGGATGCGCTAACTAAGCCATTGTCTCGACCCGTTTTTCAGTCTCTTAAAGACAAGATTGGCCTCTCCAGCCGTGGCCTATCTTGAGGGGGAATATTGGATGATAAGTGTTTTAGTTATTGTATACTTCTATAACTAGCTGCAGGTTGTATAATTATTTTAGAATTGTATAGTTGTCATGGTTGTATCTTATCGCTAGGAGGGTTTGCAGTCCTCTCATTGCTAACCTCTACTGTATATATATATATATATATATATATATTTACATGTTAATCAATGAGAATGTGTGTAAATATTCTAAAACACAAAGCCTCACTTTATATAAGTATCCCTTAAGTATCTTGTAGTCAAACTTGTGAAAAAATCAACGGATACCCATTTGACGTATCGGATACCTATTCTAGATTATCTAAGGAGTATCTGAACTGGATACTAGTTCGATACGAGTTACCTCCACTAAATGGAGTATTCTTGCTTCCTAGCTTCTGTAAGAGAAAATAATTTGTAAGGTGAGGGAAATCACGAGACGCGTTGCTGTAGGTATATATAGTCTAACTAATTGGTTTGGATAATTTTATAGCATTAACAAAGTTAATTCCTCTTAACCGAAAAACAAAAACAGAGTTAATTCTGTGTTTGGCACTTTGGCTTACACAGGACAGGAATCAGGATATGATAATTATTCTGTACTATTAGCTCCCGATTGTTTCACTTTAACCTATGATGTGATGTGTTATTAAAATAAGGGATAATTACCCCGGTGGTCATCGAATTAATGACACACTATCAAAATAGTCATTGGATTGGAAAGTTGTTCAAAAATGGTCATTTTTGGCGAACTTTATCACACTAAAGACCATTCCATTAATTTATTTTAGATTTTTTAATACATTTTAGAGCACCACATGTTTATATGAGCTTGATTGACGTAGGAATTTTTGTAATTACTTCTCTTTGTTGTGTTTTGGGACTTTGTCAACAAAGTTGAAAACTGAAATGAGGATTTATTTTAGATTTTTTTAAAAAAATCAATTTTTTCTTTTGTTTTTTGAAACAAATAATTATATTTAGTGTGTATATATATGTGTATATATATATCATATCTCATATATAAATATATATATATATATATTTCTTTTTTAAAAAGAATAAGGCTAAAAAATCTAAAAAATCTAAAAAATCTAAAAAACAAAGAAGTGACTCGTGTATTAATCTAAACCATTTATATTTTATATATGATTTATATGATTTAGGGGTGTGTAGAATCCAATCCAATCCAATATGATTCATTGGATCAAATTCAGAGATATGATTGGATCGGATCGGATCGGATCGGATTCAGAGAGGTGATTGGATCAGATTGGATCAGATTGGATCATAAATTCTAAAATCCATTGGATTTGATCAGTTCTTGGATTAAATTCTAAGATCCATTGGATTGGATCAGATCTTGGATTTCCGTTTGAAAATCCGCTGAATCCACCTAAAATATTAGGCCTTATTTTTATATTGGGCAATTTATTTTATCCATTACTTTTTAATGTAAAGGCCCAACCAAAATACAATTTCTAATGTTACTATTTTGGGTTTTCATTCTCAATTTCTCTACTGCAAACAATTCACCATCTCTTTTTCTTCTATTATTTTTCATCAACATCACGACTTATTAAGTTCACATTTTGAGCTGATGTATAATGTTTCTAAATTTTTTGAATTATATAAAGTTTACAAGTTATGTCATGTATTTTTTTTAATATTAATTTTATTTGAATTAATTAGTAATGTTTAAATAATTTATTTGATTTTATTTATTTCAGATTATAACTTTTATATATTACAAATGACTTTATATTAATTCGATCCATCAGATCATATCGGATCGGATCGGATCACATCAAAGTATTTTATAATCGGATCGGATCAGATTGCAATTTCTTCGATCCAATCAGATCGGATTGGATCGGATCAGATCTTGGATCATGGCAAATCCATTGGATCCGATCCGCCGCACATCCCTAATATGATTTATATATTTATATGATTTATATATTTATATATTTATATTTTTTGAAAAGAATATTTAAATGATTTTTATGTTTTTTAAAAAGAATAATTATATTTAGTGTGTATAAATATATATATATATACACACGTGCCTCTTCTTTGTTTTTTTTAGATTTTTTAGATTTTTTTACCTTAATCTTCTTTAAAAAGAAATAAATATATATACATACGGAAATTTTCCTATAAAGATGCCCTGATAGAATTATATAAGGACATTGAATGTGAGCCACTCGTTTGACATACTTTGATTTAGTATGTATGCACTTGTCAAATCACTTTTATAAATGAGTGGCTCACATTCAATATCCTGATAAAGTTATATAATGATGTCCTGATAGAAACGAGACCCCATATATATATATAAGATATGATATATATGAAAATTTTCAAGTCAGTGCGTCCTGATATAACTCCATCAATGTTGGATGTGGACCATTAGATTTACATGTTTTGACTCAAAGTGTATGCACTTGTCAAAAATTCTCTATGATCTATAGCCCACATGCAATGCACTGATGAATTTTATATCAGTACACACTGAGGAGAAAAAGACTAATGATATATATATATATATATGCACACTAAATATAATTATTCGTTTTAAAAATCAAAAATAAAAAATTGATTTCCAAAAAGTATAAATCATATTGAAAAATATAAATATATAAACCATATAACTATTTGTTTAGATCAACACACGTATCCCTTCTTTGTTTTTTAGATTTTTTAGATTTTGTAGCCTTAATTTTTTTAAAAAGAAATATATATATATATATATATATATATGAGATATGATATACATATATACACACAATATATAATTATTCGTTTCAAAAAACAAAAGAAAAAATTGATTTCCAAAAAATAATCTAAAATAAATCTAAAAAATCTAAAATAAATCCTAATTTCAGTTTTCAACTTTGTTGACAAAGTCACAAAACACAACAAAGAGAAGTAATTACAAAAATTCCTACGTCACTCAAGCTCATATAAACATGTGGTGCTCTAAAATGAAGATGGCATAATTGGGTAGCTCTAAAATGAAGATTGAGCTATCTTTAATTTGGCTCGTATTAGAGTTGATGATGAGTATGTGAAGAATACTTAAAGATGAACCAGAATAAAAATAAATAATTGATATTTAAAATAAAATTAGGGTTTAAATGTTAATGTCATTGACGGGAAAGTATTTTGATTTATTTAATTTTAATCAAGTTATTTATTCTTTTAATCATTTTATTTAAGGTTATTTTATTAATAATTTATGTTAATAAGATATAAATATACAAATCATATTTTTTGTTGACAGTAGTTACCCTTAAATAGATATCTCTCGATTAAATTGATAAGAATAGTCAATGAGATAGAAGATTAAACAAAATATTTATTAAAAAATATACAAGTTAGCTAGAAAGAAGAATAATTTAGGCCAAAATGTTATCTTAATATAATTTTAATCTCTTCCGTCTGAATTTAATCAAAATATCTTATATTTAGTGTTTATACATATATATACACACTAAATATAATTATATATTTCAAAAAACAAAAGAAAAATTGATTTTTTTTTTTTAAATCTAAAATTAATTAATGTCACCCTCTTAGTTACCAAAATGCCACTCATTTGATGGAATTGGATTGAATTAGATGGAATTGGATGGAATGACCATTAGTATCACAAAGTTTGTCAAAAATGGCCATTTTGGAACAACTTTCCAATCTAATGGCCATTTTGATAGTGTGTCATCAATTCGATGGCCACCGATGTAATTATCCCTTAAAAATAATATAATATTAATGGAGCTGTCCTCATTAAAGTATCTCTACGACTCCAAGAACAGAAAATCTTGCATGCACCCAATGCAATACATCTGCCTAATGGATGCATGTCATGTGGTATGTAAAACCAATCAATGGGTGCATGCAAGTTCTTCTATAAACAAGCCTCCAACACTAACATCAAATATATTTTTTTATACTTAAGTATAAAAATATGTATTCCAAAAAAATAAACCGTTTGAAAGATCTTAAAAAATGACATAAATATTTATATACATATTTAATTTATTTAATTTATTTAATTTACTTATTAACAGTGTTCAAAAAATCGACCGCCTAAGCTGATTAATCAGTTGGATTCCTCTAGTCGGCATTTCACTGTGCGAAAAGGCCAAAATTGGCATGATTAGTCGGTGACCAATTAATCGGTCAAATCGTCGATTAATCGGTCTCCACGGGCTCGGCGGAGTCAAAGCCATTGACTCCGCCGAGCTGATTGATAAAAAAAATTAAAGATAGAGATGGGAAGAAGGAAGTAGATTTGATCTTGCTAGAGCTCATCATCGAAACTGCAATGTGATTGAGAAGAAGATGAATCGATCAACAATGAAAAAAAAAAGATGATTGAGAAGAAGAACTTGGGTTGTAGAGAAAACAAAAGAGATGAAAAAGATCCCCCTCTAAAGATTAGTTCTAGTTTTGGTGCAGATTTTAGAGGTTTACTTAGTGTTTGTGTCCTGGGCTTTTGCCCTCCATTGTACAAAAAAAAAAAGATGAAATAGAGAGAGAGAGAGAGAGAGAGAGAGAGAGAGTGTGTGTGTGTGTGTGTGTGTGTGTTGAGATGTGGAAGGCTAGAACCGGAAGCCATCGAGAAGATGATGGTGGGGTCTAGAAAAAAAAAATAAAAAGAAAAAAAAATAGAAAAATGAAAAAAAAAAAAAAACACAAATATGATAATAAAGTGAGATGGTGGGTCCCGAAAGTTATTATGGCTTTGTGATGTGTCCCACCAAAATTAGTGACATAAAAAAAAAAAACAAAATAACAAAACAGAACAAAATAGGAGAAAAAAAAATTCGGTTTAATCACCGATTAATCGGCCTAGGCTAGGCGTTATGTCTCCGTCCGACTAACCGTTACTAGAACCTTACTTATTAATTATACATTTAACTTTTATAATGGAATATTTTCTCATGAAAAAAACACCATAGTGTTGGGCGATTGTCCCAACCTGATGTAAATAAGTAATTCTCTTTTCTCTAATGGGATATTTTCTTTTCGAAGAAATACTTTTGTAATAACTTTAAGATTTATTGGAAGAATATTCTTTCAAGATACTCTTTTTTATGTAAAATTTGATCTAGATAATTGGAATGGAAAAAAAAATTTAGTGGAACCATATTCTCTAAAGACACTCTTTTAACATCAAATTGTGTAAAATTTGATAAATCACATGGAGAACACTTACATGTTCTTAACCAGCAACGTATCATTTGTGGCCTTTTAAAGCCACTTGGTAGGATCGATAATTTTCAATTAATCAATTTCCCTTTACTAACAGTTACAACTTTCCTAATTTTTAAATTGAAAATAAAACCATGTTTTCCTGCTTTATTTAATTAGGGAATAGAGGGAAATAGTACCAAATGGATTTAGTTTTGTAGGAATATCACCAAGTTATTAATTCTGTATTTTTTAGCATCAAAGTATATAGTTAGACTAAATACTCTTTTTTTTTTTACTTTTTAAATGTCTTTATCTCTATCTCTCTTTCTTACTCAATGGAATAGAAGGAATATCACCATGTTTTTTTTTTTTTTTCAAAAACCTCAATGGAGGTCGAAATGACTTTGACCTCCTTTGGTGGTCGATGACGAAGAAGATAAAAAAAAAATTCTAAAAATAAGTTTCGACAATAAGTCTCGGTTATAAGTTTCGGATATCTTGGGTAGGGCACCCGAAACTTATGACCAGATTTTTTTGGGGAAATAAGTCTCGGATCCCATACTACCTGAGACTTAATGCCCAGACTTATAGCCGAGACTTATTTCCATTTTTTTTTTTTTTTAAACGGAGGTCGTTTCAACGACCTCTAATGGAGTCGACCGTTTTGAGGACCTCCCTTGTAAGTCATTTTGACTTCCATTGGAGATTTGTTCAACCTCTATTGATAGATCAGTGGAGGTTTTTGAGAAAAAAAAAAACAAAGGAGAGAGGAAGAGAGAGAGAGAGATTTAAAAAGTCAAAATAAAAGTAAAAGAATTGGTGCTATTAAGGGCAGTTTTGATAGATTCCATCAATTGGTGCTTTTTTTTTTTTTTTTTTTTTAAACAGTAAAATTTTATTAGAAAGCCACAAGGGGTAAAAGGAAACACCAAGAAGCTAAGATACAAAACAACCCAGGAGGTACCCAGACAAAACGCAAAGACAAAACACAAAACAAGAAAGCATCAAGAAGCCAAGATACAAAACAACCTAGGAAGCCAGTCTACAAAAGAAACATCCACAAGATAGATCTAAAACAGCAAGCAAAGAATCACAACATCTAAGCCACCAAAAGCGATCCCATATAAGAAACCAGCAACACCACTTAAACCCTCAAGCAACAAAAATGAAATCGAAAAAATGCCCCAACAAGAACCAAAGCAGCATAAGCAAATAGCAGAGACAAAAATCAAAAACCATAACCAGACAACACCCCATTCCAGCCTATCACAAGTATGCAAGACTAGTAATTTTCCCCAAATGGCTTGGAATATTTCTTGATAATCGGTTAGCGAAAACAGAGATGTACTTCAGTTGCATCGAAGCCCATTCTAATGGTATCGAACCCTTTAAATAGTTGTAGGCAAAATCAATTTTAGAGATGTAAGAAAGACGAACAAATTCAGGTGGAAGTGTTGCTAGAAGATTGTAAAGCATGAACTTTATGACTGTAACACGGTAAGTGTTGTACTCAATTTCACAGTCACAAGTAATATTCCTAATAGGGTCCGACTAAACAACATGTTTGACAACATATGTGCCTTCACAAGCATCAAAACCAAAAGTCCAGTTGGGAGCTCCCACTGTCTTAGCAATTTGATTCAAAACATCAACTTCAACTTGAGGCAGCCTAGAAGCAGCAAATGTTTGTGTCAAGAAGCAACTCAAAACTAGAACTAATACTGGAATTAGATATCTGGGTATCGACATTTCCAACAGCACAACAACACACTAAAAAAGAACACACCACAACACCACCCGAACAGCAAACCCAGGCCAGCACACAGAACAAGGGACAAAATGATCGGACCCAAAACAGGACAAGACTAAGAGGAGATCACCCATCCATGCTCCATTCCACCAGGTCCTCTCCTGACACTAAACCTCCTTTTAGCTAAGCTATCTGCAAAAGAGTTGGAACAGAGTTGGAGGCTCGAGAACTAAAAACAACAGAAATTCTGAGCATCGCTTTCAAGCACTCCTTTATGTCGAAAATTGATTCCCAACTATGAAGATTACTAATCCCTTCACCAAGCACCCACGAAATTGTAGCCTTCGAATCACTAACCACCATAATATCTTTGTCAACAAGATCCAAACTTGATTCACAGATCCTGCATGCTTTCAATAGTCATGATCTCAGTAGAATTGGCCCTCTGAACAACCACATGACAAGAGAAAAGACACAAAACTTTGTCAATCAAATTCCTTAAAACACCCCCTATGCCGGCAGGGCCGGGACACCCTTTTGGAGCACCATCTACATTAAATTTAAAGACATCAATAGCTGGCAGAATCCACACTTCCTCCTGAGTAGCTCTCCTTCTCGGAAAATCCTTGCAAATAACCGATATATTAAGAAGAATAGAATTAATAGGCTCCTTTGATCCTCTACCGTGGTGTTTAAACCATCACCCAACCCTAAACTTAACCATGTCTATAGTGTACCCCAACTCAGCCACATTATCATCAAAAATAAGATTATTGCAGGCCATATTTTTCATAACAAATCAATTAATGTAAATGAATTTTGTCAACATATTAAAAAAAAAATTAATTTTTAATCAACAAAAGCTCATTTTTATTTATTCCTCTCATCTTTAATCCAAAGAAACATTTTTCCTTTAACCCACATTTTTTTGGATAAAAGATTTATGATTTGTGATATTAAAAGAGTTTTTCACTCTTTTTGTTATTATAATTTATAATCTTTTGAGTGAAGGCTTGGATAAAAAATTGTGAATTGCTAGATTTTTTTTTTTCTTAAACTAACGGGGCCATGTATAAACTACCCTTATATTAGTTTACTCTCATTGACCAAAGGAAAATACCCTTATATTAGTTAACAAGAGCTTATTTTCACAATTCAAATTTTTCTAGACTTAATAGCACTAGACCCCCCTGAAGTGTATGCGAATTTGTTATATGCCCCATGAATGTTTTTTTTTTTCGATGGTAAACCCCTCGAACTCTCATTTTCTTTGCACCACCTTTATGGAGATACCCCCTCCTCAGTGGGCAATAAAACAAGCAGGTGCAAAGAAAATGAGAGTTTGAGGGATTTACCGCCGAAAAAAAACATTCAAGAAGCACATTACAAATTCACGTACACTTTAGGGGGGTCCAGTGCTATTAACTTTTTTCTATTTACACTTCTTTTCTATAAACGCTTTATTCTAAAAATTAAAATTTAAAAAAATTATAAAGACATTCCTTTTATTCCAAAATTATCCATTTTTATCTTTTAACACTTCTATTATAAAAACACTTCATTTTTAAAATTAAAATTTCTTGATATCTTCGGATTCAAGATCCAGACAGTGGCTTTTAACCGGTTCAACATCTATGCTTATGCTTTTGGTATATATCACATGGCTTGTTTGCATACAAATATTTTTTATTGGCTCTAGGATATTAATTGAACAAAAAATTCAATGGCGAATGAGGGATGGTTCATCCCGATAGTATTTTACGAGATGATTATTTGAGTGTAAGCAGGATTTTAGGGTACTAATTTCTAATGGAAAATCAGTTGGTCAATTGTCTGATAAGAATTATTATCTGCTGCTTTACAAATATGAATTGCGGTACGTATTATAGATTATGTTTGGCAATGTGACAATGACATCAGTTTCATGCTTTTAAGCTTTCTTCAAAAGTAGACTAGTACCGAGTAATATGCTCTTGTTGGATTTGTTGGATTTTCATGCATTTCTCCTTTTAATTTGTTGGATTTTCAGCTGAAGTTTTGGGACTTTCATATCTCAATAAAGAACTTTGAAATATTAGAAGAAGAAGATGATGATATTTTAGGGTTTATAAAACAATGAAGAAAAAATAAGTTGTTTCCTAAAAAAACTTTTGGAGTGTCTTAAATTTTTTTTTTTTTTTGTCTTGTATGTTATTTTAATTCAAGTTAATATTGTCACTAATAAAAAATATTAAAATGAAGTGTAAACAGATAATTTGTGAAGCGTAAGAAGAAACTCTCTTAGTTGACTATTTTTGACCAAATGAAAATACAATTTTTGCCCCTTGAAGATTATAGTAGATAAATAAATTAATACAGTCCTCTCTAGGCTCCAACATGTTATTAGGGCATAACTCGGAGGTGTTTAGTTCGTTTTTTTAAAAGTGTTTGCAACAACTATTAATAATATTATTATTGTAAGTCATTTAAATAAAAATATTAAAAATTCAATCATAAAAAATTATCAAATAAAAGTATAAAACAATAGCCCAATGTGATTTGGTGGTGAAGTGTAAACATTCAATCTAACAATATTTCAAGTTTGGCTTGTCGCTACCTTAAGTAGTATGTCAAAATAAATAAATAATCAAATAAAAATATAACATTATTATAATTAATTTAAAATTAAATTAATTATTCAAGTAATATTACATTTTAAATAATTAAATAAAATAAAATATTATTATAATAATATTACAAATAAATAAATTATTAAAACTCCAATAATAATGATAATAATATTATTAATATTAATTGAGCTTAACTTAAATTAAATAAAGCAATAAATATAGTATCAAAATGATAATACTTGTATATTTAAAATTAATATGATATCAATAAAATTTGAAAACAATTTAATTGCATAATACTATTAAAATAATAATAAATTTAAAAATTATATAAAACATCCAAAATTCAAAGGTAAGAATAATAATATAATTTTGAAAAAAAGTTAAATAAAAATAAATAGTAATAATAAACTCAAAATTGAATACCAGAAAATATTAATCTTGTATTAAATTATGAATTATTGATTTTTGTAAAAATGAATCTAAGTATTCATATTGCAAACCATCCACCATAAATATAATATTTTGGGGAGATCAAATTGAATTTACAAAATTTAATACTAAATAATAAATATAATGACAACACCGACACTATGCTTATTTTTGCTTGTACGATTGCTATTGTTTGTTCCTCCCCCACCAGTTTTTCTATGTTCCATTATTTTTATTTTTTTTTCAAGTATTATATATATTTGATGAGAATATGTTGGTTTAGTGGTAAACCTCTCATAGCTGTACCACAATGTATATTTCAATATATATATATATATATATATATTCAGGATTTTTTGGGCAAAGAGGAAACTCAAACTTACAAACTCATTGTATAGGTGTTATGGACATACCACTAGACCAACATCGTCTTGTCATTTTTATATATTCCATGTTATATGTATTATTTCATTTTTATAATTCAAAAATAAGGCCCATCATGAGTGTCATATGTCAATTACATCTCCCATCTTGGGCACTTAACTTGTCAGTCGACAGTACCCGTTATAAAAGAATAAGGGTCTCTAATTAAACACAAATTTTATCATTGTCCGTTATAAATGATTCATTATCAACTGATATATTATGTAGCTAGTATTTTGACATTTCATTATTCACATTTCTATTAACGACCCTTTCAAGAGATCAAATATTGTTCATATGTATTAAAGAATTTTAAGAAACAAAAATAATTTTAGCAAGCAAGAAGCAATGAATATGAAAAGATTAATTCAATTAACTCTTCTAAGCAAGTTTTCCATTACAACAAATAATTGTATATATACGATCTTTTGAAAGATAGAAATAATAAAAGAGGAAAAAACAATATCTAAGATTGTGTACCAACGGTACTCGTAGAATCAAATTTGGACAAGGAAATTCCTTTACACAATACTGAACATAAAACCAAATTTGTTTTCAAAAACTTAGAGCACGTCCTGTAACGTTTTTCAAAACTGTTTTTGGTTTTGTTTTTGTTTTTCGAAAATGAAAACGAAAATGAAAACAGTGTATTTGGTTTTAGTTTCGAAATCCAAATACGCGTCTGGTAGCATATCCTGGAAGCTGGATTTCGAATATGAAAACGTAAAAAACGCGTCTGGTATCATTTTACAGACCAAAATTAATGAGTTGAATTTTTATTTTATTTTATTTTTTGAAAATCCAAAATAAATAAATCATTTTATTTACAGGCCAAAATCAATTCGTTTTTATCAAATTCCTCACAAAAAATAAAAATAAATCATCAATCCAGATCCTCATCATCAATCAAATTCCACAAAAATAAATAAATCCACAAAAAAGGAAAAGAAAAATACATAGATGAAGAAAGAAGAGGCAGCAGGAAGAAAGAAGAAGAAAGCAAGAAAGAAGACGCAGACGAAGAAAGGAGAGGCAGCAGGAAAAAGACGCAGACAAAGGAAGAAGAACCGAAGAAGAAGAAGGCAATGAAAGGAAGAACAGTAGATCGGCAAGAAAGAACAGTAGATCGACGAGGAAAAGAGTGCATAAGAAGAAAGAAGAAGGAAGAAGGAAGAAGACTAGATCGGCAAGGAAGAAGACCAGATCGGCAAGAGGAAGAAGAAAGAAGAATGGTCAGTAAAGTCTGATGTGGTAGAAGAAAAAAAAGAAAAAAAAAATGAGTTTTTTATTTAGAATGAAAAACAAAACCAAAAACAAAATAAAAAACATCAAAAAGTTGTTTTGGAAAACTTTCACTTTTAACACTGTTGTTGTTTTTGTTTTTGTTTTTGTTTTATTTTGAAAATAAAATGGAAAACAAAATAGAAAACGGTAACGAACGCGTATTAGAAATTGGATTTGGAAAATGAAAACGAAAATGGGTTTGTAAAATGATACAGGACGAGGCCTTACTTTTTTGACTTTTTGTAATAGCTGAATTGCTTGCTTGATTTTCTTTAAAGGCTAATTTGACTTTCTCCGGTGTCTCTTGGTCATGATGATGATTTTGGATCTTATCACGTATCTAAGATTTAATGTTATTTTACCGGTCTACGCATACATAATCTCTCTAGAAAAAAGTATGAAAGACCCTAGCTTAGAGCTGACATGGTTCCGGTTTGGTTTCGATTTCGATTTCAATTCTGAACCGACGGTTATGAACCTTTTTTTTTTTTGTTAATAAAAAAAAAAATAGACTTGTAAATGTAAATAAAATAAAATATATAAATTACAAATTACAAAATAAAATAAAATAAAATTCATTGGGTTGAGTCACTGAAAATAAAATAAAATAAAATAATTACAAATTACAAAATTAAATTAAAATAAAACTAAACAAAATGACAAATTGCAAATTACATTTCATTGGGTATTTGCCTATTTGGGTCACCCAAAAATAACATAAAATAAATATATGACAAATTACAAAATTAAATTAAAAAAAAAAAAAAAAAAAAGTTAAGTTATTAGCCTTGCACTTAATTTTTACCACAATTAAGTTACCTATGTATCCTCTTGAGGGGTTTAGAGGAATCAAAGGCCACATAATTTTCTTACCTTTTATTGCATATTTGGTGATGACATGGACTAATTGTTGTCGTGATCCACATCTGCTATTCCGGGTCCGCTGCTCAACTTTCAAGTTCGTTATCTTTGAAGAAATTGTACGGTTTCTCCTGTTTGATTTTTGGTTGTCTGTTTTGCGCCTTAGTCCAGTCATCTACACAAACTTATATTTGTAGTGATTTCGGACTCAAGCACAAACTCTTTTCATCCAGGATATTCCCTCTGACGCTAAACTCTTGTTTCACTGCCACCGTAGAAACTGGTTTTGAAAAAATATTTTTGGCTATCATAGTACCTTCCATACTCTTTCCAATATTATAAGATATCAAAATTTTTTCTCTGGCATATCTTCTATAAACTCAAAAAAGGTACTTAAATAAGATTCAAGCTCGGAATACTTGTTGGAGCCTAATGAAGAAGAACCTCGTGGTTTTTTTTATTTTTTTATTTTTTTTATTTTTATTTTTTTAACAGACTATACCCTAAATTTATAAATCTGGAGGATGATAGGGACTGAGATACATTTTGTGTTTGTATAACATCCAAGTTCAGTGAGGATCCATAAACTGTAATATATTCATCATATAAATCATACAATAATTTCTTAACTCTAGCACAACACGCATCAACATCATATTGTATTTTTAAACCTTGTTCGGAATAATAACCATTTAGATAATAAGACAAATGTTCTAATTTACAACGTGGATAAAAAACTTGGCAATCAAATAAATATTTGGAAACTCCCTATAATATTCTAACCATTTTACCCTCATAGCATTAACGGCTTCTGCTAATTCTATGTTGGATTCACAATGAGCAAAGGCACCTGTAATATTAAGACTCTCAATAATAAATAAATAGGTTGTAGGATAATAAACACTAGATAAATTGTTAGTAGCATTATAAAAGGCTTTTAACAAATTGAAAACATTGTAACAAGCATCCCAATAAATTTGATAAAGATCAATGTGAGTAACATGAAATTGAATAAAATAAACTAATAACTCCCTATAATCATAACTTTGAGCAAACAATTTATAAGTAGAATTCCAACATGTTGGAACATCACGGGGAAATCTAACGATACGTCTACTATTTTATTTACAATATGTTGACCATGATTTCATTATAGAAAGATGTTTCCACAAAAACATTAAGGTTTTTTTAATAGGTAGAATAAAATGTTCAAGAGTTTCTAATCCTTTTTAAACACATAAATTTAAAATTTGGCATGCACATCTTTGATGAAAAAATGTACCACCAAGATAATATTTGCATAAATCAAGTAAATATGGAATAGCAGCGGTATTGCTAGAAACATTATTAAAACCAATTGCAAAAATTTTGTTTTCAATTTTATACTCTGAAAAAATAATTCTAAGTTGTCTAAAAATATTCTAAGCAATGTATGCATCATCAAAAACTGTAAATGTAAGAATTCTTTTCTGGATATTCCAGGCATCATCCATATAATGGCAAGTGACACCCAAATATGAATGAGATCGCTAATGATGTCAGTACATACGGAAACACGGCCATTATATTTTTCAAAATATTTTTCTAACTTTTTTTTTTCCATAAATCTTTTCAATTGTTGATGTGATCGTGGCTCTAGGAACACGACATGCAGCAGGGTTTAATACTCGTCGACAATAATTAATAAAATCAACATTTTCACCAAAACTAAATGATAAGTGTTCTACTGCTACCATTCCAGCTAATTCTTCTCTACTTTATTCATTAGTGTAACGAAATAATTGTTAGTTAGAAGTAACGTACCTGGAAATTTGTGATTGTGACATCAATCTGGCCTTTACTTCTGGATGTTTGTTTGAAATATACTTTCGATAATTAACATATCCTCCGGATTTAGTCCACTTATATACTTTTTTGCAGTAATTGCAAGCCGCTACATAGCTTCCATCTTTTTGCCTAATTTTCTTCATATGTTTTACGAAGAGATCATATTTGCTCTGCTTCTGTATCAGATCTTCCTGCTCTGCTTCTGTATCAGATCTTCCTGCTCTTCTTCTATATCAGATCTTCCTGCTCTTCTGGTTCCAGTGGATCAAATTCAAAATCTGGAGGCGTATCAATATCAACCATATTTTCTTACTGGCTTGTCAAAATTGATGGGGGGGGAGGGTCATTAGGATCGGGTTCTGAAATTGTTTGAGATGGAGTAGGAGAGTTTAGGCCTAGGTTTTCAGCATAGGCTCGCCATTGCAGATACTTATGATAGGTGATGTCGTCACGACCGAGATTATTGATCATAAGACCCTTACCTTTTATCGAAATGGAATGCCTAGGACCGTCATGGCGGTGACCCCTTCTATTTCCACCACTTGCCATTTAAAAATAAATTTGCGAGAGAATTGGAAAGTTAGTAGAATAATAGTAGGTAGTAATGGCAAATAAATGAAATTGGAAACTTAGTAATCAACAAATTGCATATTAAATAAATTGGAAATAAGATAAATTGTAAATAAAATATATTGGAAATAAAATTAATTACAAAAAAAATAAATTGCAAATAAAACAATTGCAAATGAAATAAGTATTAAAAACTTAGTAATTGAGAATGAATTGGAAACTTGGAGAATTGGAGAATTGAGAGAGAAATTAGAATTAGAAAGAATTGGGAGGAAATTGGAGTGAGGAAAAATGAAAGGGTAGTGATAGATAAGAAAAACAAAAACAAAAAAAGTTAGTCTTTGGGCCCAACGGTCAACCGATGTCAGTAGGCTGTTAGGCCTCCAACGGTCTGCCCATAAAAAAATAAAAATAAAAATAAAATTACATAGGAACCGTCAGTTCGAACCGAAACCCGAACCATCAATTCCAATCCAATTTGAACCAGGTGGTTTCGAGATCCTTGTTACCAGAACCGAAACCGCTCTCCTCTGGTTTCGGTTTCGGTTTCGATTTCAATTTCGATTTCAATTTTCCAGTTCAGGTTTTACGGTTCGAACCGAAACTGTGTCAGGTCTACCCTAGCTCCCCAAGCACTGTATTCACAATTGTACACATCTTTCAATATATCATAGGTCAACTAATGAATATATAAGCAAGATGAAAAACACTACATTAATCTTTCCATTAAGCTCTTGTCTCAAAGCCTAAAAATAATTGTTATCTTAGACATGTTTGGGTGGGGGTGTCATTAGGATCGGGTTCTGAAATTGTTAGAGAGGGAATAGGAGAGTTTAGGACTAGGTCTTCAGCATAGGCTCGACATTACAGATACTCGTGATAGGTGATGTCGTCACGACTGAGATTATTGATCATAGGACCCTTATCTTTCATCGAAATGGAATGCCCAGGACCGTCACGGTCGTGACCCCTTCCATTTCCACCACTTGCCATTTAAAAATAAATTTGGGAGAGAATTGAAAACTTAGTAGAATAATAGTAGGTAGTAATTGCAAATAAATGAAATTGGAAACTTAGTAATTGACAAATTGCAAATTAAATAAATTGGAAATAAGATAAATTGCAAATAAAATATATTGGAAATAAAATTAATTGCAAATGAAATAAATATTAAAAACTTAGTAATTGAGAATGAATTGGAAACTTGGAGAATTGGAGAATTGAGAGAGAGATTAGAATTAGAGAGAATTGGGGGGAAATTGGAGTGAGGAAAAATGAAAGGGGGGTGATAGATAAAAAAAAAAAAAACAAAAAAAAAAAAAAAAATGGTAGCCGTTGGAGGCTCCAACGGCTTGCTGACTTTAGTAGGCCGTTGGGCCCAATGGTCAGCTAACGTCAGCAGGCTGTTAAGCCTCCAATGGTCAGCCCATAAAAAAATAAAAATAAAAATAAAATTACACAGGAACCGTCGATTCCAGTACGATTTGAACCGGGTGGTTTTGAGAACCTTGTAACTGAAACCGAAACCGAAACCGGTCTCCCTCGATTCAGATTTCAATTTTTCCAATTTTGATTCTACGGTTCGAACCAAAACCGTGTCAGGTCTACCCTAGCTCCCATGTTCCATGTACTGTATTCACAGTTGTACACATCTTTCAATATATTATACAATTGGTCAACTGATGAATATATAAGCAAGATGAAGAACACTACATTAATCTTTCCATTAAGCTCTTCTCTCAAAGGCTAAAAATAATTGTTATCTTAGACATGTTTCATAAATCCTTCAGTTTCATAACTATAGGTAACGGGGCGGACCTATGTGGAGACAAGGTGGGGCCTATTCCCCATCTTAAATTTGAAAAAAAAAAATAAAACAATGATATAAATAATATGAAGTATATCATTACTTTGCACAGTTGGTATAGGTTCTTCATTTCATCTATGATAGTCAATAGTTTAATTCTCACCGTAAGCAAAACAAATATTCTTTTTAATATCTATTTTTATTTTACACTCTTTTCCAATTTCTTTTTTAAATTTCTGTCTTCTTCTTCAACAAAATAATCCATTTTATTTTTCCCATCATTGTTAAATTCTTAACTACCCTTAACTTATGGTTTATTTAATTCAATTTTATTATATAGTAAATTATCTATTATTATTTTAAATTTTTTCTTATTTCTAATATTTTTAGTTTGATATATCTAACACATCCAATCAATAAACCCTAAAATCTCAAAATTTAATTTATTGTATTAAAATAGTTCATTTATTATTATGATTCATTTTATTTTATCATTTATATTTTTCTTTATTTTATTATTCTAATTTATTTAGAATCAATAATTAGAAGAATAAAAAATTCGAAAATTTTTCTAGTAATATTTATTAATCAATTATTTTTATGTAAATTTAAAGTGAATTCATTATAAATAAAAACAAAAAATTTTATTATAAAACTATTTTTTAATTTATTTTTTTAAGAATAAATATTATAATTTTTCATTGTTCATATTGTTTTTCTTGTTATTATTTATTTTTTTCAATATTTTGTTTCTTTTTTTTTTTTAATTCTTTTCAATGTAAAATTATTTAGTTCATCTCGAGTTAGTATTCTATTTTTTTATAAAAAAAATTCATTATACCATTAATATTTTTATGTAAAAATAAAATCATTTTATTATGATTTTAAATTGTCATTATTATTTTTTTAAATAATTTTTATTTTATTCAACTGCCCCACCTCGTTAAAATTTCTAGATCTACCACCGGGTAACACGCTAAAGAAACTAACTTCACTATATTAATTAAAAGACAAAGACAACGGTCGCAAATGACACGATTTTGAGGTTTCATTAAACCCCAAAGTATTTTACAAGATGAAGATGAGGAAGTAGTGATTCATTCAACTAAAGAAACAAACTGCTCTAGTGTTATCTAAGCAAATTAAACTAAAGGCAGAGGTAGCCAAGGTGCTTTCAAATTGCTTCCGAGTTATTACATCAAATATTGCACATGTAAAACATATAATTGATAAACTGCAGAGGAATCCAAGTTGAGGCAGATCGACCAACATAATATTCTATGGAAGTGGAGGAAAGTTGAAGCGAGGATCTTCCAGGCCTGTAGGTGGCTCATATGCGGCGTTCGGGGGCATGTAGACTTGTCCACCATTTCCATTAACAGTACTACTACTCTCAGACTCTTTTGTTTCATCGTTACTCCATGTTTCAGTAGTATTATTTGTAACCCCATTGTTATTACTAGTGACATTAGTCAGACTTCCGTTGCTATGTTTTGAAGAAACACTTTTACAATATATTGTTGCTGGAGCACTCTGACCGGTTGCTGCAGCACCCATCATGCTTTTACATGGATCGTTGTTCTCCTCGTTTTCATTTGAACCATCTGCTAATTAATTCAATAGCCAATCACATTATATATATTACAATTATATATTGTTCTGGAGTATATACATTAACATATGCTATTTATCAATATTAGTTCATAAAAATAAATCAATTTAATTAGTACAACTCTTCCTAGTCACATTTTTTTAAATCCTGTGTAGTTTTTTATGATCCTATTTATGCTGTGTAAATACTACCAAGTACCAACTTATTTATGTTAAGAAGATACTAATATAAACTCAAAAGCTTGAAATTAATTGTAAGTAATTAGAGTCAAAACAGTATTTTATGTTATCATACCCCTCACATCAGGAAAGTTAACTATAATATTATGTTAAAATTACTATTATTTGACTCAAAAAATTAATTAAGCTCGCTGGTACCTGGCCCAAACATCGATAAATTTACCCATCAAGTCCAAGATAACGGGCTTGTTTTATGAAGAACAAGTTAAAATACATGAACAAATTCAGATATCATTTATAGATAGAAAAAAAAAAAAAAAAAGACTGGGATGTATGTGTGAGACTCAAACCAAAATTCTCCGGCAAAACTGGTTCTAATAACTTGTTAGATAAAAAAATAAAATGAACTTACAAATAAGACCCAAATTAGTACTTAAACACTATTATAACTTACAATTAATAATAATAATAATAAGAGTGAAAACATGGATACATTTATAGAATATATGGAGAGGTAGAGTGAGAGAGAAAAAGAAAACAGTGTTACATACTGGGTTGAGGACTATCTGCTAAATTTCTTGAAGCAAGGCATGTTGAGAAGAATTGTAGGATCAAAACAAAGAGGAAGGCCCAAATGATGAGAGAAGAACTCTTTCCTGATTCAATATATTTTCTTGCTTCATTCTAAAGTTGGTGTCTGGTATTACATGGAGAGTTTGGATGTATTAATTTATAAGCAGATCGATCAAGACGTGTATAATACTTTACACTAAAAGCACGTACGTGCTACACACAACATTCAAATTAATTAGTCCCTGTGACGGTAATTAGTGAAATGTGAAAAATATATTATTCTATATATTATTTCTTTAGCAACTTTTTTTAAAAACAAAAAAATCTTGAAATCATTGAAAGGAAAAAAATGTTCTTATTTTCTCTTAGGTAATTGAAGAATCATTGAACGTAACGTCCATTGGGTCAGTACTGTTTGAGGTAGTGTTTAATTTTTGACAGGTTCCAAGTGTTATGGGAGTAGAAATCTCTCCCCTGTGAGAGTTGATATTTGGGTTGTTCATTATGTACAAACTTCTTATGTAATCTTACCAAATTTCAAAAAGGAAAAATAACAATGAGTAAACAACTGATGTTTTTTTTTCTTCAATAACTAAATTTGATGGAAGTTAATAAGTGGTAATTAAGCTAATCACACAGACATCAATTGCGTGTTGTTGCGTGCATGTGTCCCTTTCTCTCTTGTACTTCCAATCTAGTATTCTAGTTCATGAGAGGAAAGCTAGTTAGCTTTGAATTTTCTGTCTTCACTGTATAGAAAATGCAAGAGGTAGGCTCGATATATGCTGTTGAAGATTCAAGAGGCCGTGTAAGTTAAGATACCATTGTCCATTGACTCTGTAAGTCTGTAGAGCATTTGATAATTTATCTGACAAAATTATGTTCAATAGTTTGTTATTGCTAATTAATTAGTTGTTTAGAAATGTAATTGGCATCATGGAGTCTGCATGGATAAATAAAATTTCTATATCAAAATGGGTGCAATAATAATACAATGAATATGAAGGTTTTACATTCTTTTCCTAAGATAATCATTTTACATTCTACATTTTACAATATCACAATACCAAAAAGAATATATTTAGTTCTAAAAAATGAAGCTTGAGATATATATATATATAGTCTTTCTATTGTGATCAGTTCGTCCTGACAATAAATATATCAGGATAAAGAATATTATGGAGAAGTTTTGACAAGTGTATACACTTTAAGTCAAAGTATGTAAATCTAGCAATCCACATTTTTTATCATGATATATTTATTGTTAGAACGATCTGGTAATAGAAAATCTATATATATAACAGAAATGCAATTGTTTGAATGAAACCTTTTTCTTTTTCCCTTTCCCTTTATAATAGTTTTTATTAGAACCGTAGGCTAGTGTTAACTAAACTTGCATGCAAGTTGCTTGATTTATTCTAATTAATGCACCAATCAATGTCATAAAAACAAACAAAAACAAAAGACCTTGACCCCGGGGTCGCCATACAAATTACGACAAAATTTAGAACTTTCTAATATTATTCGATCTCTTCTTTTAATCTTTTTAGATATAAACTCAATAAAATTACGAGAATGAGAGAATATAAATTAATATTATTTTGCTGTATTTTTGTTATTCTTTTTAAATGTAGAGTTGTTATATTTCTCTCTTTTAGTAATAAATTGTTCTTTAAAAAATAAAAAAAGTTTTTATCTTATTATTCTTTAAAGTTGACTGTCGGCTACTTGGCTCAGTGAATAACGCGTTTGTTTAAGTTTTTTTTTTTTTTTCTTGCCCAGTAAAATACGCATACAGTGCTTAGCTTAAAAATCTCGTGGAAACTTGTTTGTAATATTGTGCAGCGAATATTGTTTAAGTTCTGGCTAAATATTGAAGGACCACTCCAGTATTAACTTGATTGACGATGTTTTATCAGAAAGAATAATTCCCCAAAGCTAAATTCATCTCCATTTGGAATGAATATATCTTTACAATCCTATTAATATTTAACAATGTTGTTTTTACTTCAAGATTTGATAACACATCGTGTCCATTTAAAATATTTAATATTAACTGTTATAAACATCTTATATTAATGGCACAACTTCATAATTTAGAGGGGATTTTGTATGAATGTTGCTACTAACCACTTGGACCCATATCAATAAAATTAATTTATCAAGCTCAAGTGCTCAAATAATTACAGTATGGGTCGGGTCCTTCAAGGCACGCGTTAACCATTGATGCAGCTATCAAAGAAGGGCCTGATTTTATCATTAAGCCTAGGCGACCGATTAATCACCGTCTAGGCACTAGGAGGCATCCAACCGTAACAAAAATAGCCTAATCGGCTGTATTAAAGTGAAACCAAAATAGCTTCAATCCCCCATCTCGATCACGACCAAACCAGCAAACCTCTCGACCAGTCCATTCAAGTTTCAGTCGCCCATCTTGCCGTCCAGAGCCGCTGCCACCGTTGTGGATTTGGATTGGTTTGTAATTGGATTTTGGATAGGTGTTTATGTATTTGGATTGATTTGTGATTGGATTTTGTCATTTTGATTGGTATTTGTGGATTTGGAAAGAATTTTGTTTGGATTTGATCATCGGATTTTGTTTGTTATTGGATTTTTATGCAGGTAAAAGAAGTTTCACCGGCCGATCGGCCTAGACACTAAGCGTCAGGTCTCCACCCGACAAACACCTACTAGAACACTGGTTATAAGGAATGAAAATGGTGAGGTTGTTCAGTTGTTGTAGCCTTGTCAAAACCTATGGTAGGGGGTTTTCTGTAAAAACTGGAGAGCTACCCATAATAATCAAATTTAAATCTTCCCATAACAATGAATCCTTTTGGGGTGTGAGATTTTCCAATTATTTACTGCATATATAGATGTTTCAATTTCACTGAATAATACTAATTACTACAATTTGTTTGAAATGTTTCATCTACAAAACAATACATGGCCTTCTAAGATATGACTGATACACACAACCATCATCTTTACTTGTTGTCAGTTAACAACAACATCAAGAATGACATGCACATAATGAAAATATAATAATAATAATAATAATAATAATAATAATATTTTTTGTACTTGTAAAGGGAAAAGAATGATAGTAAATCCCTAAAGCTAACACAAAAGAGGAGGAAGAGTGGGGGATTTTTTTGAACTTATGGATTGTTAATGAGAGTTGAGAAGTTAAAGAACCTTAGAAGGGACTGACACTGCGAGCCAATTTAATCATGAATTCAGGTACAAGACGTCTTCTCCGAGGAGCCACTGCATCTTTGGCAAGGGATTCTGAATCATCAGCATGAATGATGCTAACTAAATCTTCAAACATCTCATCGCTTCCACCTCTCATTGGATCCTGATTATCATATTTCCCCAAATGTATATATTTTAAACAATAAACAAAAACAAATCCACACAGCACATGAAGACACTTCACTGTCTCAAGATTAACAACTGCTTCATCCAAATCAATAATTGGTCAAGGAAAAATCTTAAAGAAGGTGTCAGACTGCACTCTTACCTGAAGAAACAAATCTGTGTGAGTTTTTCCTTCATACAAAATTGATTCACCTCTTACTCCAACTGCTTGCAAAGTTTCTGCAAAATTCTTACTGCGCACAGAAGAAAATGTAACTTATACATGCAATGCCTGTGGAAGTACTCGAACAAATATGCACAAGAAAGAACATATGATTATGAGATTATCAAAAAAGAAATGAGTAAACATAAATTACATGTTTCTTTATTTGGGAATATAGACTCCAGAGGACCAGAACAAAACAGACCACATGCCAGTAGTACGATATAAATAACTTCATAACCTCATTATGTCAAACAACTTTGAGGGGGCAGGTCCAAGAGTAAAACAACCGTAAAACTCAAAATTCTGTGCAGGCTGGGTGGTAGAATTAAATTTTGAGTATGAGGCAAGGTTGAAGGTTCTATTCAAACTGGCAACAACTTGGGCAATGAGAATACATAAAATACTGCAACCACCATCAAATAGTCCATTGTGCCATGTACCCAAGATTAAGGTTCTAATTGTTAAGCCATGTACTCATGGATATGGTTTTACTTTACAGCTCAGTCCTGCAATGATAAATTTTTTTATATCACTAGAGTGGAACCATTATTTTCACTTCTCTCTGAATCCCTTTGTTAGTTTTAGTCTTTTCTGTTCACTCCCCATATATAAAACTTCAACACATCCTGAAAAGCAAAGCCAAATAAAATTTCCTCAGTCGCCCTATTTTAAAGGCACTGGCAATCGCTTAATTATACTTTCTACAACACGTTCTGCACAGATATGTTTTATATCACCTGTGGTCATTAATTTAACCCTTCTCTGAATCATTTCACTAGATTTTAGTCCTGTTTTGGTACTCTCCAATTATAAAGCTTTGATTTTTATTAAATCTTCTGAAAGGAAAAAACCATAACTCAATAAGCAATCCCCAAATATAACTGAACTATCCGCATTTCAAGAGTATCTTTAATATTTCCTACTCTTACTCCAAATCAACATCGTCATGGTCCTGTCAAATATAATTCTTTCATTGGTATCAATAGTTTTCTTATTTAATAAGTACTACATTGACAGAAACCTTCTTCCAACAATGAATTGAATTAGCAACACCGAGTGAAATGACTTTTATGAAGCATGAGAAATAGATAAAACTTCCATACAGCCCAATATGAGAAGCTGCTGGAGCGCTTACTTAGGTTATAACAAGAAGTTGAATCCCAAGAGTTATAACATAATTGTGTATGGTTAATATCAATACTACATTTAAATCTCAAAATAGCATATTCTGTATACCAAAAGCATATAAGAAAATAAAAGAATAGTTAAACGCTATATCTGAAACAAGCTTAGCAAAATCGTAATAACATCTTATCAATTATAAAAAATTTGATTGCGTATATAACTCATAAAAATTAAAAGGAATAATAACAACAATTTGGAATCAAGAAAAGTGAATGTGATCTCACAGTTTATTTCAAAGAAGGTTCAAACCTTGCATCTGCTGGGATGGAATAATCTGCAGTGCCATGAAAAAGAACAATAGGTGGTAGAAGAGAAACCGCATTTTTAATGTCTGGGTCCTGAACCATCACCTCCGGAGAATATTTTCGTAAAGATTGCTCACCTTCCATAATACTGTAGCCAATGCATCAATGGCCAAAGAATAAAGTATTAACACAAGATAATGCATGTATACCCTCAACTTATTAAGGATTGGAGAAGTACATACCTTAAAAAAAGGGAGCGGTACAGACCTCGACTATTGAAGTAATCTATTAGGTCAAGCAAATTGTATCTGTTCACAGATGTTGCAAGGAAAAATGTAAGAAAATGTCACATTCATACACAAATCAGAAAATGTACCGCACAAATGTTCAGAAGGCTGCAGGTGCAAGAGATGCGTCACACTGTGAATATAGAAAGTTTTATTTTATCAATCTATTGCTTTCATTGAAAACTAGAAACTATATCCATGCTTCAGTGATTATATATAAATCATATCACTTTCGGATGTTACTTTAGATTTTGATGCAACTTATAGTAGGTTAAGTAATTACTTTATTTGATGTAATTACATTCATGCTTCAATGAATAGATAAAATTGTATCAATTTCAGAAATTGAAATTTACTTTTTATTTTGATGTTTTTATAGTAGGTTAAGTAATCTACTTTTGGAATTTGATGTATTTTATAGCAGGTTAAGAAAACTGCACAATGGTCATCAAATTATAGTTGCACTATACATGCTTAACATTAGGCTTATGCAAAGACAGTATCTGCCAAATTGAACTAGCCCAGCACCCCAACATCTCAGCCAAGTATTGCAAACTCCAGAGTTATATCATTTGCTAATGCATTGAAAAATAAATTGAGAGATCCGGTCAGGAACATCTGGCATTAAAATCTTCTAGACTACTTACCCACTACTATCATTTGCTTCCTAAAAAATTAAATTAAAATATCGCTTATCATTTGAATTTTTGATTAGAAATCTCTGGTTTCAGAAAAACTTTAACAAATAATTACCCTCCAGATAAACCAAAATAAGCTTTAATCTGGGAGACGCTCCAAGCTGTGCTCTCTCCTTCACCAGACTCTTTAATTGCCTGCTCCAAGAGTGCACACGCAGCAATATGAGCACCAGCTGACTGTCCCATAAGATATATCCTGCACAAGGAAATCCAAATAAGACATGACAATGTAGAAAAATAGCCTTCTGTAAGAGAAATCAAAAGGGAAAGGAAAAAAAAATACTGTACCTGTTTGGATCTCCTCCATACTCGGAAATATTATTGCATACAAAAGAGATACCTTGGGAAGCATCCTGCACCATATCACCGATGGTTCCCTGAGGGAAATTTCTGCATACGAATTTCATTTATGAGACCAACACTACAGATGGGAGGAAACTAAGAAATAAAACAAGCACATTCAACACAAAACATATACCTGAAGGCTGAACGCAACATAATGATTTGATTTGAGTGGAATTTGGATGCAACTGCTATGATTATCACATCATAACATGATTGTATAATTGATTGAACCCCAAGTTTGTAAAATTTTAATTCTTCATGACAGTTATTTTAAGTAGTACTTCCTTTTGTAATCTAAATTTGCTTATGCAACCACCTTCTTATCTCTGTCAACGAGAAGATACATGAGTGGTGCTAAGTGCTAACATATCACTTGAAATAAAAATAGTAAAAATAACTAAAAGAATTTGAAAGACTGCTTGTTGCAAACAGAAAATAAAGAAAAAAGAACATGAAAATGGAAATATAAAGGATCCTGAAAGGAGTAGTTAGGTTATCACATGAATTCAAATTAGTCCCGATTGTTCTTTTTACAGCATTTGAACATGCAAACACGAAGTGTATATAGGGACCCACATGTTATCGCCAAGAGGACATGGTGTATGTCATTAAACATTTCTCTTTTCCATTTTGTGGGTGCCCTCACGTCTAAAAACTGTATTTAAAAATAGACCTAAGAATTTCATTTATTGCAATGATACACAACCAAGTAGTTTGTATTTCAAAGTAAATTCATTACTTGGTAACATCAGCAATTTTTCACAAATTAAGATTAACTGAAATGAGAATCCAGTGACAGCAGTTTCAATAAACTAGAAATGGCAACCACTACGGAGAATTACAAGAAAAGTTGTATATGGTGATTCCTAGAAAAGAGCAGACAATAGGTGCACTGTATTGATATCCATTTCTATAAGGTACCACCAGGACAGAAAAGCAGAAGCTGCAAAGCTTCTATATATCAAGTGTTCTGTTAATCAGAGAACTCTCTGCATACAAATTCATGTGTTCTCCAGGAAAGGGTGGCATTGTTTTCATGTCTGGAGGAATGATTGATCAAGAGATTCATAAGATGACAAAATAAAGACAGGACTGCCAAGAAATGCTTTAGGGGCGGGGTTTGAGTTTTTTATAGAATAGCTGAAATAGCACAAATAAGCACACCTAAAAAACCTAATATATTTCTCACTAAGAACAGGGAAATTGTTCGGCAATATAGCATATACTCTGTAAAACAACATCTTATAGATGAAATAAAACATATCACCTGTAATCTATGCAAGCAACTATAATGTCCCTTTCTGATAACTGTTGCCCTAAAAGAGAACCCCATGCTTTATAACTGCATTAACAGAAAAACAAATTCCTTGAAGCATGTAAAGGATAGATAGTAAGCATAAATTATTTAGGAGGATAGAAGGTAATGATCATGAAGTTACAGGATTAGACTAGACAGCCCTACAAATAAATTAAATCCAATCAAATAATGATAGTAGAATAATAAAAAGTGGACACAGTAATCTTCTTTCCTTTTATATTAGCATTAACCCAGCAGCCTAAGAAGGTTACCATGGAAACTTGATAAGTACATGCTTCAAGTTCAAGTTCTATCTGCCTTTTACTAAAAAAAGTTGTTCTTCCACTTGTGTAGTTCTTTTCAACATAAAATACAATTAGACAAAAGCTTATGGAATTACCACATAAGTAGATAGACACCAGTGACATTATCTATTTCCCAAGGCCTAACACGCACATGTTTAAATTTTACATGCTTGCTCTTACTAGCTCAAGTTTTTCAAGGCCCAAAAATAAACATAATCAAGGAACAAATTACTCACCCAATAATCCAGGCTCCTCCTGTTATAAATGCTATAACCGGTTTTGGCCCATCGCCTTCATTAGTTTTAGGTAAATACAGATCAAGCCTGCAATTTACAAAATTTCAGCTCACCATCCTTAAAAGGAGGATATGAACAAAATATTTGCACAAAGTGCAAAAATAAACCAAGTTCTATATTTTTACCTATTTCTTGGTTGATCACCATAATCTATCCCTCTGCGAATCTGACTAGAGAAGAAATAGTTATATCCAACTGCAACATACTATAAAACTAGTTATACTCCATTAAATCAGATGTTTACAGAAGTACAAATGTCACATAAATGAAAAAACCCGTTGATCTAGAATTAAAGGAATGCAAATGATAATTAGAAATTTATGCATCAAAAATTTTCTCAGATTACTGATTTGCAGACCTTGAATAAAACCTGGCATAAGCAGCACCGCATAACAACCAAGAGCAAGAAATCTCAGGATCCATCTGTAGCCTACCCTGAATAAAATTAAATGATCAGGAAGCATCAAATTGCTCAATTGATGTGAGAAACCATCTCAAAAAAAAAAAAAAAAAAAAAAAAAAACACTGGAAATCGCAAAACCTATACTTTAAAGATAATCATACTTTTATCTATTCTAAATTTCAAACATTAGTCCTCCATAGTTTTAACCTAATTGTAGAGGAGCAGGCAACCATCAAGCAATGGCCACTTTTAAGTTTCTCTTCAGCAGCTAGTTTAAGTAAAACTACAATCCAGTTATTCAATGGTTACTGTAAAATGTTGTAAATGCAAAAACAGTACAAATTTGACAAAAAAATACACATTGAATGGAAACAGAAAAACACTTTAAAAAGTATTGTACCCAAGATATCGTAATAGCTTGAAGCTTAAGCGAGTGACCAAGAAGGTGTCCGCCGCGGCATGGCCAACACTCCTGCTAATAGACTGGCGACGTGAGCCTCCTCCGGAGAGCGAAGACAGGGACGAATCGCTGGCAGTTCGCCTCCTCGGCTGTTGATAGTAATTGTTGATAGGGTTGATTGTTGTGTAACTTGATGCTCTGGAGAGGAGAGGACTCAAACTCACCGTCTTATCATCATCGTCTTCAAATTTAGACGAGACGATGAGACTTGCTGTTGGATCATCGTTGTCAATCTCTGTTTTGATCAAGATGGATGAGGCCGCTGTTTCAATGACCGGCGGCAAACCGCGATGGCTTATCGGCAAAATTTGAGACGGCATTTTCAACTGTCAGAGACACACAAAGTGTATGTGTGTCAGATACTGAATCAACAAATCATGGACAAAATTAACTGTATAAGGTTGTAAATGTTTGATTCTCTGGTTTTGTCAGATAAGTATTCAAAATTGATCTGCGATTAATTGTTTTATTTGAAAGAATATGATCTGGCGATGATTCCAGAGGACAACCAAGATCTGGGGAGAGAGAAGGTGATTGGTCTGTATAAAGCCAAAGGATTTCTGCCAATTGGGGTACTTTGAATTTTATTATATACGTTTTTTGAATTTTGAGTCCGGTTTTGTGTATTAGGAATCGGTCATTTTCCTTATTTTCTTGTTTTGACAGGTAAGAATATATATGTTACCAAATTAAATGGCATAATAACTTATCCCTTTATTTTTTTTTTGTTTTTTTTTTTATTTTTATTTTTTTTGTTTGTTTGTTAGTTATAATAGGACTGTCAGCATCTGTCGAGATCAAACAATACGGTTCCAAGGATTATATTGTACTATTTCATTGGATTGGAATGGATTGAGATAGGACTAGAATTAGATGGTAATAAATTGGATTTGACTAAATTAATATTATGCTGTGTTTGGAGAAACATAGGAATGGACAGAATTAACACTATGTTTTGTTTGGTGAAACATGAGATTGGACTAATTATAATAATATTTTTAATTTGATAATATTATAATATTCAATAATAAATTATTAAAATATGCATTTGAAGAAAATAAATGTTTTAATTTATATATTATTAAAATAAAAATATCAAAAGAAATATATTTTTAAAATATAGATTTATACTATTTTTAAATAAATTTATAATTTATAATTTGTTTATTTAATAAATTAAAAAAAAATACATATAGGTGGGATTACTATGGCCCCAACGAATTTAGATTCTTCAATCCCTAATAATCAAATGAAAATTGAATAATAAATTATTAAAATAATTGTTTTGATGAAATAAATATTTTTTAATTTATATATTATTAAATTAATAATATTCAAAATTAACTTCAAATAAAATTACAAATTTATATTAATTTTAAATAAATTTTAATTTTATAATTAATTTAGGGTTAATATTAAAAACCTCCCCTCACCTTTGAACTATTATTGGATGTATAGTTACAAATGATTTTATTTTAGAAAACTCCCCTATGGACTAACACTGTTACCATTTTGTTTGTATTGACTGAGTTTGACCGTTAAAAAGTCTAAAATGTCTCTATTTAAGCTTCAATTATATGAATTGACCATTATACCCTTATATTTTTACCAAATAAAAATTAATAAAATAATACAAAATGCGGAAATGTTTACTTGCAAAGAAGAAGTTATTTTGTGAACAATTTTATCCCTAAAAATAACAAAAATACAAATGAACTAAAAATATTGAAAATAAACCAGAATATGTATTTATTTATGTATATATTTATCTTTTTTTATAAATCCAAGCAAATACTCATTTTCAATGATTTTGGTTCATTTGTAATTTTTTTATTTTTAAGGATAAAATTGTCCAAAAAATAATTTCTCCTTTGTAAGTTAATTTGATAAAAGTATGTGGATATAATGGTCAATTTATACAATTAACGATTAAATAGGAATATTTTAGACTTTGTAATAGTCAAACTTAGTCAACACAAGTGGAATACTAACGGTGTTAGTTCATAGGGGAAATTTCTAATAGTTCAAAGGTGAGGGGAGGTTTTTAATATTAACCCATTGATTTATTATTAAATCATTTAATAAAAAAAATTAAAAATTAAAAATTAAAAAAAAAAAACTAGAAAAAAATTTAAAAAAAATTAGTCCTACGTGGTTGCGTTGAGATATGAGGAAATATGTTAAAAGAGAGAGAAAGGGTGGGTGGGTAGGGTTGGTGACATAAAATAGAGAGATGAATTAAATATGAAGGGCCATGCGTAAATAGTCCCGGGACTAATGAAGATATGGGAGAGATGGGTTTATATCCCACCGGTATGAGACTATTTTGCTTTTGGGACTATTAATCTCATGTTCCAAAACAACACCAAACACCGAAATAAAAACTAAAATTGTCCAATCCTACTATAATCTAGTGTGCTAAACAGGGTCTACATGTGTGGCCTGTATATTAACTCTAATAACGAGAGTTTACTACTCCCACAATCCGAGAAGAAAACTCTCCGTAATATTTGTAAAATGTATATTATAGTATTTGAACCTCTCACCATTTATATGGAAGGGAGGTGCACTATCAACTCTACTAAGAGGCGATGTGTAGATGGCATAATAACATTACTCCATTCTCATTTAAGATAGGCCATAACACAACGAATGTTGATGGGAGAGAGAGTTAGTGAGAGAAGCTCTGAAATTTTAGGCAATGGAAGGAAAAGAGTGATGAAATATTTTGCCATAGTGGTAAGAAAGATTATAGGGAGAGTTTACATTCTATTTTTGTTGATAACTTGAATCCGAATGTAGATTTGGTTTATCTTTGTGGATTTTTCACAACGTTTGGTAGGGTAAGAGATATGTTCTTGTCTTCAAAGAACATCTCTCGAAGGACTTGTTTTGCTTTTATACGATTTGAATCTTTAGATTTGGCTAGATGTGTGGCTGAGAAAGTGATCGGAAAGAATGTTCTTGGATGGTATACTTGTTCAAAAGTTGCAGAGTTTAGATGGAAGAATCAAAGAAGAACAAGTGTTGCTAAGAAGGTCGGTCTGAGAGTTGACGGAGTGTCTTATGAAGATAGTATGAGCAATGTTTCTAGGTGGTCTGGTTGTCAAAATCTCAACAAAGTTTCCTTTGTTGAAGTTCTGCAAGGCCGGTCAAGGAGGCATCAAAACATGGAAAGGAATGAGAAAGAGGAGTTAGCTTCTTTGTCTTGGGACATCAAGTGTGGTGAAGATAATTGGTTGGCTAAGTGTGTAATTGGAGAGCTGAAACAGTTCTCTAGTATGTCCAAGGTGAATCAAAGACTTAGTGAAAGGGGATTCTCCTTTACATCTTATTATTTAAGAGACAAAAAAATTGTTTGGTGTTTTGATTCCGAAAATGAGAGGGAGGGAATTATTATGAACATATTTTTTTGGGGACCATTGCTTCTCTTCGATGTCTAGGTGGTATGACTCATTCACCTCCAAAATGAGATTAGTTTGGATAAACATTGTAGGGATCCCTTTGAAGGTTTGGTGTTCTTCATTCTTTATGAGGTTAGAAAGTGTTTTTTAGGAAGCTTTATTTGCAAATAAATATTCAGTGGTGAAGAGAAGGTTGGACAGAGGGAGGATCTTAATGTTAGTTCCTCATGAGAAGGTCAGTCTGAAGATGATCAAAGTTCTGGTTGGATACAAAAATTTGCTAGATAGGGAATGTAAAGATTCGGCGCCGGTAGACTACAACTGGATGGTGAATGTTTTAGGGTTCAAGATAAGCTGGCCAATGGAAGGTTTGAATTCTTTGCAATTTTCGGATTATGTTGACTTGTCATCATTGAAGGACGCCTACAAGCTTCATTATCTTGATTCTGAAATAAAAGGAAGTTCCTTGGAGGAAGGAAATGGAAGTGATCAGGACTACAACAATGAAAAGAAGGTTCAAAAGGGACAACAAGTCAATGTCTTAACAAGTTAGGAAATGGTAGTAGGGATAATGTGGGAAATGAGTGTACAGGTTTCCTTTCAGAGCTACGCATGGGTAGGGAAGTTGGTGAGAAGTCATTTTCGGAAAAAAAAAATAGTTTTGTCCTTAATGGTGCTACCAAGTTGTCTTTAGAGAAAAGCAGTGGTCTAGCTAATGGTAGAGATGTAGAAGGAAAAAGTGTTGTGGAGGATGGAAAAGTTTGTATTCAGGCCTACAACAAAGAATTGAAAGGATCTAAAAGGACATTAGACCTAAATTCTAGGAAGGAGAGTAGGCTTTTATGCCCACTTTCTTGTGCTAAAAAGGAAAGGCTTTTGGGCCATGATTTAGCTTGGGTTGAGTTTGGGTCTCATAGTCCATCTAAGGGCTCTATTGTGAAGGCTGCAGTGGGAGTGTTTGATGGGAAATTTTTTTTTACAAGGTGAATGTAGTGTTACAGGTAGGAAATTAGAGTCTAGGTTGGGGATCATTAATGCTGGTACTATGAAGGTGGTGAGGTCATATGAGGATATTAAAGAGATTCATTCTTTAACTAGGTTATTTTCGATCCCTGTGAAATGGGAAGGCCATGATGATATCATCATCAAATCGAATAGGAGGAATGATATAGAATGTTGTCTAGCTGTAAAAGGCCATGTCATGAAGACTATGAGCTCCAAGCATAAGTTGTATTGGATCCTTGATAAGGAGATAACGAAGGCTATAGATATTGGTACAACTTTGGGTTTCGATTTCAACAAAAAGCAAGTGAGGATGGCTGATGTTTTTGCTAAAGCGATGTCGAAGTTGAAGGAGTTCAAGTCGAAAATGGCATAAGTTTTACTACTCAATTCCGGTTCTCTTTGGTTAGGCGTTTTCTACTTCAGGGTTATGGGTGGCTGGTGTTTTTGGTTGCCATTGTGCTTGGGTTTTTATTATGGGGTTGCTGTTTGGGCCAGTCAAGGTTGCTGTTTTGTTTATGGGCCTGGTTGTTTGCATCTGTTGAGTGCCTTAGCTTTTGCATTTTGTCTTTCCATTAGCTTATCAGTCTGTTGGTGGCTTTGATTGTGTTTTGGGTTGCTTATCTAGATGTTGGGTGTTTGGTGGGCATTTGTTGTAATTGTTCGCTTGCTCTTTGGCTTTTGGAGCCTTTTGAATAAATTTTTTCCGTTAAAAAAAAAAAATCATTATTATATCTCCAAATATTTAATAATATATGTCGAAATATTAGTAATAGTCCTAAAATATCTGTATATTCAATGATATCTTTAATGGCAATTACACAAAACTTAGTTGTGATTTGGCAACACAAGGAAACAATTTTGAGTGGTGCTGTTGGCACACCCCCTACCAATCTATTTATGCCCCACTTTTTAAAATTTTGACTTAATAAAATAAAATTAAATGTTTTTATTAATTGTTTTGATTTATTTCCAAAACTACCCGATTTACTTATTTTTCAAACTTAATACACTCCATCTTTGATCTCTGTATACATCTTTCTCTCACCTCCATTAAATGATTTATTTTTTCTTCTTATTATTTTATTTTATTTTGAGTTTTTTTTTTCTTCTTCTTATTTCATGGTGGAAGAGAAAAAAAAAATAACAGGGTTGCTTCAACACAACGATAACTTAATATCATTTTAAAGAACGATTTTTCCATATATTTGATATCTTTTAAAGACTATTTCATAATATTTTTATATACGTGTAAGAAGCAAAATTTAGGGTTTAAGAGTTAAGAAATAAACAATATAAAAAAAAAGGTTTAAAAGAACATGATTTTATTTTTTTTATTTTGAGTTTTTTTGAAAAGGAATGTGGGGTTTTAATAGGTTTACTTTGTAGAATATTTTTTTCCTTAAATTGTATGTCCTTTTAAGTAATTTTGATAAACGAAAAAAAAAATAGTGTATTATTAAAAAAGTGGGGTATAAATAGACAGGACCGCCAATAGCACCACTCAACAATTTTTTATTTTATTTTTTAAATGACACTAATCTCAATTATGTTAATAAAATCCGTTAAAATTGTTAATTGTCGACCATGTCTGATCAACAAAAAATCATTCTATACATACTCTTCTCATAATCTAAGAAATTACTAAAATGTTATTGACTAAAATTAATTTAATAAAATAATGCTTAATATATGAAATTACAATTTTTTTAAAGAATGAAATTACAAATATATGCTTATATGGAATTACAAAAATATCTTTAAGGATATTTTTATATTTATGCTTTCATATATTATGTTTTATTTTAATAAATTAATTTAAGTTGATGTCGTTTAAGAAATTTATTGAATTATAACAAGGGTACAAAGGATTTTATGTTTATTAAACGGGCTCAAAAGGTAAAAACAAAGCATTTTACTAATGACCGGCCAACCGGGTGTCATTTTTTTTTCAAAAAGTTTTATGTAATTTCCTCATATTATTTACATTAATATTTTCAAAATACGAAAAATATCTTATGAATAATATAAATAACCTCCTTGTTTATATCATCTTTATATGTAACTTTTAAAGAAATTTTCATTTTGGTCCCCGATTGAATAACTTTTCATTCTTTTTTAACATTGATGTTTGTGTTTTTGACTTCCGTAGCCCCTAAATTATCATAATTGCACTAAATTTGAAAAAATAAAAATAAAAAACTTAGCCAGCAAAGACGAAAATTACCTTGTAACAAAAGAGAAAATAAAGTTCAATTGCTTCATATTTAAGTGGACATTCTTAAAGATTATTGTATTTCATAAACGGGTTTAATGTTATTTTAAAAAAAGAAAAATAGGTTTAATTATGTGGTTACCTGGCTGTCGATGACCATCGCTCCGGACTCATGAGACATCCCTCCAGATCAGAGTTTGAGAGATTTAGAATTAAATTACAAACATGATTAGTGTGGAGGAGTTTGTATTTAAAAATAGAAATGTTGTGATTCAAACAGAAATCGTATCTTATGTCGGAAGATTTTCAAGTTTTAATATCATACTCAACAGCTTCCTTTTAAATTTGTAATTCTGATTACTGAGTTGTAATCAATTTGGACTCTCTTTCAAATTTCAATTCAATACATCACCTCTCAATGACTTAGTTAAAAAAAAAAAAAAAAAAAAATCTCAATGACTCAGCTTCTTTTGGCCACTTCTCAAATCTTACGTGGATGTATTTTGATTTTTGAGTTTATCCCTTTTCGGACTTTTTGTTTTGGGGCACGTCATTTTGTTTTTCTTTTCAATTTTAAATATATTTTTTTTGAGAAAAAACTTTGTTAAAAATTGACCTCGATTAGAGTGTGCGAGTAATCAATTTTTTTTTTATTTAGAAACAATTTTGTCTGTGCATCTTAACTTTAGAGCTTGTTTGATTGAGTTTTTAAAAAACATATATAAGTAAAAGATTTATTTACAGTAAATCTATTAGAAAATAGAGTTTTTGATAAAAAAAATATAGTTGTTTTGTTGGTAGATTTTTTTTTCAAAAAAATATCTATTTAGAGAAGCACCTTTTTATAAGTTTTTGCCTAGTAGAGTTTTAAACTCTACTAATATTTACTCAATTTAAAATAGATAATATCAAAAACCAAACCAAATAACTTTAAAAAAAAAAAACTCAAATAGGTATCGGTAGACCTTTTGGTAATAAAAAGCTTAACAAAAAAATTACCTAATCATACATAGAATTGGGTATTTTGGTTGGGCAGTTAATTAAGCCTCTCCAAGGTCAAGGCTTTTTTCTTGTACGGATCATTTCCATGGGATTGGTGGGGTTAATAATGAAATTATATACAATCAAAATATTGGTTGGGCTTTTCACTATTGGGTCAACTTCATGGGACTGGGAAATGAAGTGTCCAATGGGTGAGGAAGTTTTGTCTAAATATCATTATGAGTGGTGATAATGACATCCCTTAAAAACTGTTTGTACACCTTTTTCATAATCACACCCATCAAATTTTTAAAAAATCTTATAGTTTGTAAATAAACCCCACTTAATTCCAAAATTAACCTCTCATTAATTATATTGTATTGTATTTTTTATAAGTGTACACCACCTACATATAATATTATGTTATTTAATTAATTTTATTATTTTTTTAAATTTTGTTATTATCTTTAATTCTCTTAATTCTTTTAATTCTATCACTGTTATTTCAACAACAACAAAAAATCTCTCACCATCCTTTAAAAAACAAATATATCATTGTTCTTTTATCTTCCATGTTTTCCTTTCACAAAATCAAACTCTATTTTTCTTTATTTCTTTTTTTTATTTCCTCATGTCAAACATCTCTCTCCATTTCTTCTAAACTGTTTTCTATCAACAAAATCACTCCAATTTGAGGTTTTTCCGGTTAAAGATCCATTTTCCGTTTGTGAAAGTTATATGCAAGGTTTATGTCATGTATTAATTGGTTTAGAAGTAGAAAAATATTTAATGAAATTGAAGAACAACTAATATTGATAACAAAAAAGAAAAAAAAAAAAAAAGCCTAAAGCGTGTTTGAAAGGGAAAAAAAAATTCAAATATTATAGAGAAAACAATTTATAATGATTTTGTTCTTCTAATAAAAATAATTTAAAACTTGTTTTTTTACAATCAACTTTGGAAAAATTTGATTCATTTTCTAGTAGTCAATTTGTATTTCCTTAAAAAAAATTCAAAATATATTTAATATTATATTTTAAAAGAGAATCTAGGGTTTAAGAAAATGGAAAGAATTTTTAATGATATATGTTAATATCAAAATCAAATCATTGAAAGGAAACTTCTTTTTTTTCCACAAAATATTAAAATTGGAAACTAATTAATAATTATTGGTGGGTATGCATACAAATTATTAAGTCTTATTGGTAATTTTACTAAAGGGTATTATTGGATTTTAAAAAACATATATAATTGGAGTGTACATACAGTTTTTGAGGGATGCAAATATCGTTACTTTATCATTATTGGGTCCGGTGCATCAGTGCTCTTAATATATATGTAGATAAGGGAACCAATTAAGGTAGTTTGGATCCTTGAGGTTATAGACCGGAAAACTAAACTAATCGTCTTAAATTTGTATTTGAATCGCATTCCAATCAATCACCTCCATGAGGATTTTCAAGATAAACAAATGCAATTTTATTCTGATTGAAATTCGTTGTTGTTGCTTTAATTCCCTTATGTCTTCCTTATAATTCTCAATCTCATTTAGCTCATACGGATGTGTGGACACAAGAGACACTCCTAATCTCTAGGTAGGGGTGGCGACTACATGTAGGGGAGGAGAGAAAAATTTCTGTCTTCTAGAACCCTAGGGGCGATTAAGAGATCACTTAGGATGCTTGATCGCCTCTCTCATGTCCATTTAAATAATGTATAATCTAAGAGCGAGCATCTCTAATGTTATTAAGTATTTGAAGCAAATTTATTGCCATATAGAATAGAAAGACAATGAGGTAGAAAAAATTGATAATTATCACGGTGGCCTTCAAAACTACTATCGAAATAAAAAGATACTAAATGCTAAAAACTAATAAGAAAATGCGCTCACTCCCAAAGTTAAACTAACTAAACTGGTTAGATTCAACCAATGAAATCAACACCGATCCCCGGCAACAACGCCATAATTGGTACAGTAATTTTTCAATTAAATATAAATTCGTTCGACGGGATTGGTAATTTTACCGGTTGAACTAAGTTTAATTAAACTAACTACTCTAGTGCGTGAAAATTAAATTGCATAATGCTTGAATTGGAAAACAAAGATTTCTTGAAAATGATTTGAAAGTTGTTTATAACTAAGAACTAAAACTAAACATAACTCGCACGAGAATGAAATATATGGAGAGGCACTAGGGAATCAATGCAACATTTCTCGGACTAGTCAACTAAATCAGTATTATTAAGCACTTCAATTCAATTTTAGGGTTTGCTTTCAAGATGTTAAAATTAAGATCTAGAGCTAAAATTAAGCAAAGTTAACATAACAAGGCCATACATACATAAACCTTCCCATTTACTAAGCTTGTGATTGAGATTCAGGTGGAAATGTCATTCACACCTAAAACCCAATCTCATAAATAATCTATACTGCCCACTACATCAATTGAGGCCACAAAATAACGTGAGTAAGTAGAATAGAACAATTAATCTAATAAATGAGACTAAAACTGAATTGATTTAAGAGACATAGACTAATTAATTATAAAGAGTAGTCCAATATGGTTATATCAATAACCTAGCTAATGATTTAGTTACACATCAATGAAAAGTAAACAAAGAAAGAAGAGATGTAGAGAAAACCCATAAAAACCATGTGACCTTTTCTAGACTTGAGATCCTTCTTTTCCTTCCTTGAATATTCTCCAAATTAAAAATGGATGATTGATGAAATAGGGTGAAAGATGTGTGTAAAATATGGTGAAATGAGTGGTAAAAGAGGAGTTTTGGCTAGTGGGTAAGATCTTCTTGTGTGGTTGATGTAAGGGTTCTGAAAAGAAGAAGAGGTATATATATATATATATATATATGTGTGTGTGTGTGTGTGTGTGTGTTTCCAGATAGGGCAAGATTCCAACTTAAGTGTTGAGCTGGCGCAGTTGCCCCTGTCGTGTGACACGGTCTGGGTCAATGGCATGAGGACCGTGGAAATCTCTATGGAAGTTGCCGCTACGGTTCGTCGCAGTTTGCTGAGACGTCAGCACGACCGCGGAATCCTCTGATCTTCAATAACGCGCCCATCCAAACAATGGCAGATTGGCAGTAGCACCGCGAAAATCTTTAGTCATCAAGGACGCGGTCTACATTTGCTGATTGCCACGGTCTACCAAAACGGCAGCTCGACTGCGAAAATCTAAAGACTTGGATGCCGTTGTCTTGCCTGAAGAATGCCGCTGTCCATCGGAGCGGCACTTGGACAGCAGAAATCTCTGGAAATGAGGTTGCGGTCTCTCAAGAGGTCAACACCACCGCGACTTATCCTTTTAAGCCCCAAAGCTCTCTTGATTTACACTTTTTGCCCCATTCGTCTGGTTTTTAACTTCAATGCCCTTGCTTGACTAAAATTTCCTGCACACGTCTCTATCGAGCCATTAGATACTCGTTTTCACCCGAGATTCAAACAAAAACATAGAAAAAGGGGTCAAAATCTAGTATTGAAAAAGGTTATTTTCTGAAAAAATGGTTTGGAGTATCTTTAGAACTTTTTTGTCTTGTTTATTAATTTTAAATTAGGTTAAAATTATTGTTAATAAAAAATTTTAAAATTGAGTGTAAACACATAATTAATAGATTGTCAATAACATTTCTCCAAAAACATAAATGATTTATAATTTTAGGGTACCGATATTGCCACCTATAAAACTAATTAGTATACCCATATTTTGTTAAAAATTTTAAATACAAAAACATCTTAGTAGAAATTTACCAATAAGGACAAATTACTTTAATTATAAATATATATATATATATATATATTATATACTCATTAATTACACCTAGGGTTGCACATTGGGAAAATGAGAATGGATATAGGTCTCCCCCATTCCCATTCCCACTTCTCAAACCCTTCCCCCCCATTTGGGGAAAATGGGGATGGGGGAGTTTTGGGGGGAGGTCCCCCTATCACCATCCTTATTTCCCCATGTTTTCCGTTTTCTTTTGTTTTTTCCCGTTTCTAAAAAAAACATTCCATTAGAAATGCAAAATAAAATACATCACCACCGATGGGGGAGTTTTGGGGGGAGGTCCCCCTATTACCATCCTTATTTCCCCATGTTTTCCGTTTTCTTTTGTTTTTTCCCGTTTCTAAAAAAAACATTCTATTACAAATGCAAAATAAAATACATCCCCCCCCCCCCCCCCCCCATTTGGGGAAAATGGGGATGGGGGAGTTTTGGGGGGAGGTCCCCCTATCACCATCCCCATTTCCCCATTTTTCCGTTTTCTCTTGTTCTTTCCCGTTTCCCTGTTTACCCTATTACAACATTTCTCTATTCCCCCATTTCCCCATTTGGTTGAAAATTACAAATTAAACAAAAAAAAAAAAAAAATTCCATTACAAATGCAAAAGAAAATATATTACAAAATAATGTCATATATATATATATATATACACACACATTACAAAATAATGTCAAAGAAAATACATTACAAAATATATAAATATATATATATATATATATATAATTATTTTTATGATATTTGGGGGAAATTGGGAAATGGGGATAGGGGTACCTCCCCCCATCCCCATCCTCATTTCAATTTGGGATGATTTTCATCCCCATCCTCCCTCATCCTCCCCCCCAATTCTCCTCCAAAAAATTTCCCCCAAATGGGAATGGGGAAGCGGGGATTCAGGGGAAAATGTGCAACCCTGATTACACCAATATTTTCACTTATATCCTTTTACTATTATTTTTTTTAAAAAATAAACTTCTAATAAACCCTAATTTTTATGATAAACCCTAAATAAACTCTAATTTTATTCAAGTATCAAACTTTCTCATCATTGCATGATTATCATATAACAAAGTAATGAAAAAAAAAAAATAATTCAGAGGACTCTTTGCCATACAGAGGTAAGTACTTTTTTTTTTTTTTTTTGTCTTTCTTTTATTTAGTTATGAACTTTATCAATAAACAAAAAGTGATTGAGTAAATTCTCGTACATTCGAGACATTTCAAATAGTAAATTTAATCATCGTTAGAAAATGATTTTATTCCAAAAATAATATGATTTTTTTTATTTATTTATAAATTATGTGTTTTAATAATTTAAGATGGTTTTTTATTTTTTAAATTTTAGATATGAGTTTACTTATAAAAATGGGTGTACTAATTAGTTTTATGGGTGGAAATATCCGCACCTATAATTTTATTTAATTAAGGGTGTATATATTGTTACCCATAAATATGATTTGTACATCCATATTTTATTTAAAAATTTAATTACAAAATTATCTCAATACAAATTGACCAAAAATGACAAATTACTTTAATTAAAAATAAATCAAATATTATGTATACCCATTAATTGAACCCATTTTATCTTTGACTATATATCTTCATTATAAAAGAAAAAGGAGAAAAAAAAAAAAAACGCAATGATAAACCCTATTTCTATTCTAAGTATCAGAATTAATGGAAAAATTAACACAGATAATGCAATTCTTGAGGTATGAAGGCATGAAGCCGGTTGGGATGGGTGCCATTGTGTGGAGGCTTAAAATATATATTATTATAAAAAAAAAAAAAAAAGTAAAATTAAAATGACGCAAATGCTCTAAAACAATAATTTAAAAAGGTACGCATACCTCAATAAATTAACCATTCCTTTCTGCATCAAATGGTAATTGATTCATTATTTATATAACCTGGTTAAAAAAAAAAAAAATCTAATTTTCATAATTCATTTTACAAATCGGTAAAGAATAAATAACATTTGGAAACATTTAGTGAAAAAATTTCATTATTTTGACCTTTTAAATATTTCACATTTGGATCAAAAATAAAATATGTATTTTTCAAATAATACAGTGGTGTAAGGATTGAATTGGGTTTTTTAATAATTTAAAGGGTTTACAAATAAAATGTATTAAAATAAATGTATTCATTTTAATAAGGGTATTATTGATATTTGAATGAGTCCTTATAATATTATTGGTTTAATTTTCAAATTTTAGATATGAAAGCTTCTCCTTATTACAATCCACAAATTATCTATTTACATTCCAATTAATTTTTTTTTTATTAATGACAATTTTAACCTAAATTAAAATTACTAAACAAGACAAAAAATTTTAAAGACACTCCAAACTAATTAATTTTTTTTTTTTTTTATAAAAAAATTCTCTCTCCTAAATCATTATATTAAATATTACATATTAAAATCTCTCTCATAAATTTGTTATTACCATATTAAACACTCTTTCCTAATTAATCTCTTTCCATTTTTCAAAAAAAAAAAAAAATTATATTTCCATACTTTCTCGATCAATCTTTAGTTAATAGTTAAAAAAAAAAACTTATGAATATTTTAGTTTTTTAATAATAGTAATATATATATATATATATATATATATATAAGCTTAAATTGTTTCAACTAGATTCGATTCTCAGAATTTCTAAGACTAATAGAAGAATTAAAGTTCTCTAGGCAATCACATAATTACAAGAGTAACAAAAAACCTTTTTTTTTTTTTTTAAATATATACATACATATGCTTCCTAAAAATCAAACATATTAGTAAGTTTTTTTTTTTTCCTTAACTGTTAGTCTTGCTTGAGAAATAATGGAGATAGAAAATTAGAGATATATATTGGAAAAGAGAGAGTTTAATATGGTAATTAAAAATTTATGAGAGAGTATTTAATATGTAATAATTAATCTAACGATTTAGAAGAGATAATTTATTTTTAGAATAATCTTGTAACAAAATGAAGTGTCTTTAGAAATTTTTAAAATTTAAATTTTGAGAATGAAATGTTTTTAAAAAAGAAGTGTAAAAAAAAATAAAATTGAATTGTCAAAATAAACTCTCTTTAGATATTAGTGTACTTATAAAATGAGTGTGTAAATCATATTAATAGATGACAATATCGACACCCTTTAATTAAATATACGTCAATAACCTTAAATATTATTATTAACAACAACGGGCACAACCTTACCGGTCGAGAACTTGACACTTATTTTTTAAAGATTTGTTTTCTTTAAAAGAAGAACTTGACACTTTTTTTTTTTTAAAGGATCTATTATTATTATTATTATTATTATTATTATTATTATATTAAAACAAAAACTTGAAAGGATTAAAGATTTAAAGTAACATAATATGTAGGCAATTGCTGTGATTTACTTTTACAAGTTTGTAAACAGAAAGATGCTATATAATACATTCTTTTGTTTAATCTATATATATATATATATATATATATATTTACAATATGTTTATTCTATTTTTTAAAGCGTCTTAAGCTTCTACTGATTATATTTGAGATATTGGTAAGTAACTGTTGTGCATTTTATTTATTTATTTGAAAATGGAAAAAACCCTGGAGAAAATTATTGAATCAAATAATTAATATCAGCATAAACAAGCACATAGATGTATATCACCTCTCAGTAAAGGTGGTAATGCACATCCTTTTCACGTTAGTTGTGAGGGGTTCAAATCTCAACCATCAAGCCTAAATCTTTTTTTTTTTTTTTGATTACAACATCTACCAGGATCAGCAATATATGACTCTACTGGCATGGTCCAGAATGCAGCTCCCACAAAGGGGAGAGTGCACCCACACCAAGGTAGGACAAGACCCACACATATGGTTTCCCAGCAGCTTTTGTTCGTCGATGCTTTGATACTCTTTTAAACAACAATATTCTTCATTGAAGTATTTCGTTTTGTTTATTGATTATATTTATTTTTAATACGATCTGTCTGTTTGAATCATATATGCTGGCAACATGAAGATCGTAATATTTTGTTAGAAGAATTTGATGAAATCAATGGTGAAGAAGTTTGCAGATGAAATTTATTTGTTAATATACATTTTGTTTTTATCTAGTAACTATAATTTTATTTTGTAATTTATTTGTTAAAATATTTTGTATCCTGTAATTATAATTTTATTTTGTTTTTATTTTTATTTTTATTTTTTTTATAGCTATTCATGGTATATGAGATCAATTTTATTGTATAAAAAATTATTGGTTTTGTGTAATATTACAAAAGGTGGCATTTATATTTTTAATGATTTAATGAATTTGAGAAAATTAATTAAATTTTAAATATGTATGAATGTCCAAGGATTTAATAAAAATGAGAGTGAAAATTATTTTTTTATATAATATTTCATATTTTTATGATGGGTATAAACCGTCAAGAATTTATTATATCAAATACCATTACAAAAATAATTACGCTTTTAAAACTGTCAAGAAATTCTGTTCTTGACACCGAGTTCATTAACGCTTTTCAAGCGACATGAACAGTCTGTTATGAAAGTTTTTCTCCATCATAGAACATCATTTATCTTGTAGTGAATTCCAAAAAAAAAAAATGTCACATAGTGTTAACTGTTTTTATTTTATTTTTTATTTTTTATCTTATTTTTTAAATGTACATTTCTCCACATTCAGTTCAATGCACGTTTATATTGCAATTCTCCATGTTATTAATTTTCTAAACCATTTGAGGGCAACCATATATGCATGAATTTCATTATATATATATATATATATAGCTAATTATATGCTCAATGCTAATGCAAGTTTCATAATAGGCACCATGCCAAAAAAAAAAAAAAAAAACTTTGCTGGTTTGTTTTATATCGAAATCTATATTTGTCATTAGACACTATATATGTATTATTGTATTTAAAGTTGAACGGCAAATGCAACCTCCAAAAGCGGAGGCTTCCCCGCCAAAATCTCCCTTTGTCTTTGTTTTTGTCTCCAATTTCTACCTAACTCCACACAAAAAAAAAAAAAAAAAAAAAGCAACCTCTTTTGGTTTTGGTTCTTTCATGGCAGTTTACGAGTCTGGGTTCTGTGCGTAGTTTTTGTTTTTGTAGATGGTTACTTGTTTTTTCTAAGCCCTTCAGGCTTCAACCAACCAACCCGTTTGTCTGTGTGTTTTATTTATTTTTATTTTTATTTTTTTATGGTGCCATGTTAAGATTTTTGAAAATACTCATCTTCAACGGATCAAGCCAAAGCTTTTGGAGTTGGTTTTTAGAGTCTTACATGTGATCCAATTCACCAAACAGATTCTATAACGTGAACTTTATTAATGATTGATTATTCGTACAATTCTCATATATTTCCAAGTTTTATTTGAATATACTACTAAGAAATTCAATCAAATTAGATAAATACAAGAGGAGAAGGACTTGATCAGAAATGAGTTGCTTTTCGTGTTTTTCGTCTCATGAGAAGAAAGCAGCAAGAAGAGTAAACAGCAGCAGACGGAATCATACCTTGCCCGGGGCCCCTCCCCACAAAGAAGCAATTGCACCACAAGCACGTTCTGGTATGTTACATTAATTTGTTAGGACTATATTTCTATATTTATGAACAAATTGTTGATTTCATTCTTTGTTGTGCAGATAATCTAAGACCGAGACCTTCAGCAGATGCTACATACAACAGGGATGCTAATAAAGAATCCGGGGGAAACAACATTGTCGCGCAGACTTTTACTTTTCGGGAACTAGCCACCGCGACAAAGAATTTCCGACAAGAATGTCTGATAGGTGAAGGTGGTTTTGGCAGAGTTTATAAGGGAAAACTTGAGAAGACTGGCCAGGTAAAAATAAAAATAAACAATTGCTTGATGAAAATGATTTTTGAGTGAGTGGTGTGGTGTCAATATATTGAGTTTGTTGAATATTGCAGGTTGTGGCTGTGAAACAACTTGATAGGAATGGGTTACAAGGAAACAAAGAATTCCTTGTTGAGGTTTTGATGCTGAGTCTGTTGCACGATCAGAATCTAGTGAATCTTATCGGTTATTGTGCTGATGGAGATCAAAGACTTCTTGTTTATGAGTACATGCCATTGGGATCCCTTGAAGACCATCTTCTTGGTATATACACAACTTTTTCTTTATTGGAAAAAAATTAATTAGTATATAACAGATTGATTGATTGATTGATTTTCATTTTTCAGATGTTGAACCAAACAAAAAATCAATAGATTGGTACATAAGGATGAAAATAGCTTTAGGTGCAGCAAAAGGTCTAGAATATCTACATGACAAGGCCAATCCCCCTGTGATCTACCGTGACTTGAAATCATCAAACATCTTGCTGGACAGTGAATTCAATGCAAAGCTCTCTGATTTTGGGTTAGCAAAACTTGGTCCTGTAGGGGACAAGACGCATGTGTCCTCCAGAGTTATGGGAACATACGGCTATTGTGCCCCGGAATATCAGAGAACTGGTCAACTAACAGTGAAATCGGATGTGTACAGTTTCGGAGTTGTTTTGTTGGAGTTGATCACAGGGAAGAGAGCCATTGACACTACAAGACCAACCCATGAGCAACAACTTGTTGCTTGGGCTCAACCTGTATTTAAGGACCCAAGTAAGTACTCATCACTGGCTGATCAACATCTGCATGGAAACTTCCCAAAAAGAGGTTTGAATCAAGCAGTGGCAGTTGCAGCCATGTGCCTCCAAGAAGAACCGGCTGTCCGACCCCTCATTAGCGACGTCGTTTCCGCCCTCAGTTTCCTCGGAAGTGGCCCGGCAGATACAAACATGTCCCTTAATGAAGAACAAAATCTAATCATGGACCAGGAAAAAGATCAAACCCAAATCGATCGCCAACGAGCAGTGCAAGAAGCCATACAATGGGGCTCCGATTCCAGGCACATTCAATCACACACTGCAACTGCTTCTTCACTCTAGAATATATCTTTAATCTTTTCATTTCTACATCACTATAGTTTTTATAAGTTTTTCTCGCACTTAATTATTTCCAGAGACATTTTTTTTATTCTTTCTGCAGTGTTAACACTGAATTAACTGTGAGCAAGCAACTTAGCTTCCTCATTGAGGATTTATTTATTTGTGATAACAGCATGTGACTGAGATGTTTCTTTCGGTAGAAAATCCATTCAAGTGGTTTATGTAATTTCATTTACCACTCTTCTCTAATTGTAAACCAACAACGGAAAGTGTGTGAGTATAAAATTGATAACACTTTTGTGCTTCAGTTGTTTTTCAAGTAATGCTACATACAAAACTTAAATAATCTTCCTTCATCAATGCCATGTACATGATTACATGATACATCATGAGAGATTAATTTGTGTTTCATAGGTTGAAATATAAAGGAATAGAATAGAGGAGAAAAAGGACAAATAAGAGATGTACTAGCTAGATAAGAAATATTATAAAAAGAAAAGAGTCACTTAAACTTGACCAACTCTGTATTCCAATGTGGCAAAAAATATATATACATACCTCAGGTTCGATCGAGTTTAGCACTGCAGGTGCTAAAAAAAAAAAAAAAAAAACATGAGGGATTGGAAAGGAACGGTTCTGTGCTTTTTTTCGTGCTTCCTGGGTACTCAAGACTCGATTTCGGTTGAGTTAAAAGCGATTCTCAAGGCTTGCGAGGTTGTGGTCTCTAATCTAAACTTTAGAACTCGGAATGTCGTCATTGAGAGTGACTCGAAGGAAGCTGTCTCTTGGGTTAACGGTGAAGATTTTGGGAGCATTGAGCATTTAAATCTGATTTGCGGAATCCGGAACTTGATCAACTCTCATGGCAGTAGGAGGGTCAAGTTTCGATCTCGAGAGTCTAATGCCGTGGCGGATTTCCTTGCTAAAAGGGGCTTGAAAAACAGTGGGGATATATGTAAATGAGAGAGATACTGATGGTTTTGTGTTTTGTTTTATTTTTTTACATTTTTTTTTTTTTTTCCCTGCTTATCCTCAGCTGGGTTTGTTTTGGGCGTTTGTTTGTGCGCTGTTCTTGTTCTGTTGAACTGGTCCATACTTATAATAAAATTATGCTAAAAAAAAAAAAAAAAAAAAAAAAAAAAACTAACTTTGAAGCCAAACAAAAAAAATCTATCATAACGGTTATATTAAGTTATAAAGAATGATTTACGTATGCTTTACACATTTAAAATTATAGGTTCGAGTCATATTCTCATTATCAAAAGCGGAATTAATTGCTTGTCAAACAATTAATTGTAATAGTTATTAGTTAAAAAAAAATAAAATAAACAACAGCCCAAAACCAAGCATTCTAGAAAATAAGGCCAATTGCACTCTTAGAAACACCAACAATTTCCCTGTTCTGCTAATAGATCCAGAACTGGTTTCCTTTCATTTAGTAATTTCAACCATCCCAAAATCAAATAGTCACTATTAGAAATAATAGGTTTTATGATGGTTTTTTATGTCATAAAATCTTGAAGTTATTACCGGTCATTAAACCATGACGGTTAAAACCATCATAATTAATGAGTAATATTATATAATCAAAATAATCTAAAATAATTAACCTAAAATGAGCTAACAGAGGCGTAACTCAACTGGTAGATGGACGAGCTTAGGGTTTAAACAAATGATTTATAGGTCAGCAGCTCAAATCCTATCAATATCAAAAGCTTTCAAAAAAATAAATATCTAGATCTCGAATTAATAGATATTGTCAATAATAATAATAATAATAATAATGTGGCAAGTGAGTTCTCATTGCCACCCAAATCATGAAATGATGGGGTCAATGAACGAATTACTTGCCAAATCATTTGATTTGGATTGTAGACTACTTTTTATGGGTTGTTTAGCTTTAGTGATAATTAATTAATTTTTTTTAAAATTTCAGTAAACCATAATATATATATATACAACACATTGATCTTTCATAATATTATACAAAATCAATATAACTTTTATTGAATAAATTTTTTGGTGTGGCCTTATTCCAGGGACGGGAGTGTTTCTTGTAAGGCGGCTTACTTTCGGATGTTTCATGACATCCCTTAGGTTTCATGGTGGAGAGACGCCTGATCTCGCTTTATTTCTCCATCCCGTTCGATCTTAACTTGGCGTCTTCTGCTTAATAGGCTCCCCACACCGAAGATCGTTTGTGCAAGTCGGGTTTTCAATTGGCTTATAGGTGTAGTGTTTGTGGCACTAGTTCTGAGTCGGTGGATCATCTTTTCTTGAAGTGCCCTCTTGCTGCTGTTCTTTGGGAGGCAATTTTCTCCCCTTTTCAGAGGTGTATCTCCACTGACACTTAGGGATCTTTTTTCCGTCATGCCATATCTGTTTCTTTCAGTGATCAGATTAGGATTTTGTGAAAAGTTGCTATTCATGCAGTGGTTTGGGGTGTGTGGCATTCCCGTAACCAGTGGATTTTTGAGGGGAAATCAGTTGATTTTAGGGCTGCTTTATATCTTGTTTGGCATTTTGTCTACGACACAAATCGTCTAGGGATCGGTTGCATGCGTAATGGTGTTGATGATCTGCTGATTCTTTGTCAGTTTGGTTTCAGTGGTCGTCCTAGTAAGACTTCGGTTATCAGGAGTGTGGTTTGGTCGCCCCTGGCCCGGGGTAGATCAAGGTTAACACGGATAGTGCTGCTTTGGGTTCTCCTGGTGTGGGGAGTTGTGGGGGAGTTTTTCGGACTTTTAGATTGTTTGTTAAAGCCTATTTCGCTGTTCCTCTTGGTCAGGTTTTTGCTTTTGAGGCTGAGCTCCTTGCGGCTTCTTTAGCAGTCAATTATGTGTGGAAGTTGGGTTGACATGGGATTTGGCTAGAGAGTGACTTTTCTTATGTGGTTCAGCTTCTTTCTAATAGGTATGATTAGATTACCTGGCGAGTTCGTAAAGCTTGGCAGCGTTGCCTTCATTAGATCTCGTATATGGAGTTCCTGATTTCTCATATTTTTAGGGAAGGTAATCAGTTGGCGGATGCTCTCTCTAAGCACGCTTTGGGTATTCCTTCTGATTCCTGGTGGTTCTCCACTCCTTCGTTTTGTTCTTCATTGGTTGGTAATGACTATATGGGTCGAAAATCTTTCAAGTGTTCCTAGTTTTGTTTTTCTTGTTTGGCATGCGTGCCTCTGGGTTTTTCGTGGCTTCGTCCTCTGTCTTTTGTGGTTTCGTGTTTACTTTTGTTCTTTCCTTTATTTATATATTTCTAGATACTGCCATTGGGTTTTTCAGAATATGATCGTTTGTCATACTTTCCCCTTAGGTCAATCCAATTTTCATCAAAAATAAATAAATTTTTCTCATATACAATGAATAGCTATGGAAAAAACAAAAAACAAAGCATAGCTAGAAGACAACAAATATTACAACTAACAAATTACATCCATAAAATTTATCTAATAATACATATTTCATCAAATGCTTCCTTCAAATTGTTGCAATCTTCCTGTTGACTACCTAGTACCTACATGATTCAAAAAAACATTTATATCAATAGTGAAAACACAAGTGATATAAATAATTGCAAGATTTGTTTTAATATTTAGTTTATACTCTCCATCAGGGGTGAAGCTAGAAATTCAAGTTTTAGAGACCATTATAAAACCAAAAAATTTTGGGGGTAAAATGAAAACTACTTTAAATTTAATAATTTTTTTTATAAGAATTAAAAAATAAATAAATAAATTGAGGGGAATGCACCCACCACCCCTTTCCATCGACCCATAAAAGTTCAAGCCTTAACATCTTATATATATTGTCGCACCATGACCTATTAAACCACAATAAGTGTGTGGAGACTTTCTTAGTATTGAGAGTCGACTTCTTCCGATTATGGAAGTAGACATCCGAGTTGTGCATATAATGTTTGATATCGATAGGTTCCGGTAGACAACGGTTGAGAAAAAAAAAAGTATAATTACTAAAAATTAAATTCTTTGGTGTGGTTTCTACAATAATATTGCTTGGCGAGTTGGCGCTAAGTCACTTTTCCATTATGGCCCATTTAATTTCCATGCATGATAGTTCTTCCAAGAAACGAAAAAACAAAATTCCAAATGCAGCCAAAACATAACATCGATAACATAACATATATAACATAACATTTTCCAATGGTATATTCTTTGGATTTCAAAACAATGGGGTTCCCGGAATCAGAATCACTTTTGTGATCACAAATTTGGATGAATAATTGAGACAATGTTTTTTTAAAAGTAATAATGTTAGACATCTCACTTTTTATCTCACATATAACGTGTGATAAGTGAGAATAAATCAATGCAACTTAAGGAAAAAAAAAAAGGCATAAATTGAGATATATATTCAGTCAATGCAATAAAAATAATTGGATTTCATTAAAATTAAAGGTGGGATTGGACTAATGGAGGATAATCATAAGATTATATATCTTTCGTAACAATATTGGTATGTTTTTCATGGAAAACCTGGCTTGCTTACAATTTAAAAGTCTCTAAAAAAGATCAACAGATGACCAATTAGTTCTTAAAAAAAATAAAAACAATATAATATAAAAACAATAGAAAGAGTTAAACACTAAGTCACTAACCCTTAGTTGGGAATTAGTATTTTAAAATTCTGATAGAATGAGCTTATATACTATAAAGAAGCACAAAATTGATAGAATATAGGGGTAAGATCGACGACACCTAAAAATTATATAGTTTCTTACAAAAATATTTAACTATGAATTTTTATTGTTTGAATATGGTTCATAGGTGGTATGGACTCCACCCATTTTTCAATTAATCCTCAACAGTGCTAGTCCTGAGGTTTTAGAGGCCCTATGGTGAATATATAAAATGGAGCCCTTTATTTAATCTCGAAGCTGAATCTTGTGAAATCCCGTACATAATAATAATAATAATAATAATAATAATAATAATAATAATAATAATAATATATTATATTTTTTGAGAAAATTTACAAAAGCTTAATCAAAGTAATTTTCATCAAATTTATATCGCAATACATAAAAAAAAAAAAAACAAAACTGAAAAAAAAAAAAAAACGTTACGATCAAATAGATATGCATGACAGTTTCCACTCAAATAAATAACATATGTAAATAAGAAGAGACAAACTTGCTTAGAAAATGAAAAGGGATGAGGAGGCCTCATTCTTTTTTATTTTAATTTTTTTAGAATTTTTTTTTTTAAAAAAGATATATTTGGTAATGTTTGGGACGTGCTTACAAAATATAATTTTTAAAAAACTCTTAATGAGGTGTATATGCAAAAAGAGATGCACATACAAATTTTCAGGGATGTAAATAGAGCTACTCATTTGCTTTTAATAATTATGATGAAAGTCCATTTTAAGCTCAATATTTGTATAGTACATTGATTTCCACATCATTTTTCTTATTTGGGGCCCAAATTTGATATAATTATATGAAGTTTGAAAAATAACAATAAATTTGGACTCTTTTTGGGCCATTTATTTATTAAAGTTTAAAGATGTAAACATTAAACACAGAAAATAAAAATAAAAAATGGACCCTTTTTAGGCCGTTTTTTTCTAGGCCCTAGGCGGACGTCCCTAGTTGACCCAACTCAGGGCCGGCACTGATCCTCAAAAGACTTAGATGAATGTGAGTAAAGAAAGAGACATGAAAAAAAGTATTAGCAGACGAAGATTAAGAAAATATTAGTTTAAGATGAAAGGAGAGAAAATGAGGTAAATAATAAAACAAGAGAGGTAAAAAAATATATTATTTTGATGTGTATAATAGTTTTTGTATTTATGGGTATGAGTGTATCTTAACCATTCAAATCATTATAATTTAATGGTCAAAACTTTATGTAAGAAATCATGTAATTTTTAGAGATGATCGATCCTGTCCCATGTATACATAATTGGACAGAATCTATGACTCCATTTTTTTCAGACAGGATTTGACACACTTATATATCCATTAAATCATACTTATTTGAATGGTCAAGATTTGTTGATCATTAATTATCTTAATTGTTTCTTTCTCATATTTTTTTTCTCTTTTCCTAAACCTTTTATTTGTTTCTCTCTAGTCATTTATTTCTCTCTTTCCTTGATCTCTTATTACTATTATTTTCTTTTCATCTTATAACATTTCTTATTTCATCTCTTTTCATATTTTCACTTTTGGCATTCTTTTTTATTTACCGATAGAAATGCTTAAATAAAATAAATACATAGTTGATAAAATTTCTTCAAAGTACTGGAATTTTTTTTTTTTTTTGGGACAGAAAAATACTGGAATTTTTTTTTTGACAGAATCAAAATATTGGAATTTATGATACAAAATATGTTATTCATTCAAAAATCCAAAGAAACAAAGAACTAATTAACAAAATTTTAGCTACTGCAAACTACCATAAATCTTTCAATTCCTATTTTTTTACATGAAAAATTAATTTCACGCTAATCTAAGTTAAAAGGAAGAGAGAAGAAAGAAATGGAAAAAAAATCAAAAGAGTATTTAAAGAGTGAGGAATGGAAGTCATTTTGCTGGTAAAGTGAATAAGTAGAAGAGGAAAAAAAATATTGAGAAAAAATTAAAAATAAATGACGACAGATAATTATTAAAGTTGAGAAGAGCGAAGAGTGAAAATTGGAAATGAAATAAAAGTGTTAATGGAAAAGAACGAAACAATAAAGATATTAATGATTATGAAATTTTAACCATTCAATTAAGTAAGATCCAATGGACACAAAAATGTGTCAAATAATGTATATAAAAAAATGGGGCCGTGAATCTTGCCCCATATGTCTATTAGCTATATAAAAAGAGCGATTGTCGGTTTCAATTGTAGCACCCTTTTTATTTTCTTTGAGTTTCTTTGAAAGTAAAATTACTTAATTGTTGTGTCCCTTCGATTTGCATTGAACGTCAAATGATAAATATAACTCTTCGAGTTTGTAAGATTACTAAATATACTGGTTTGGTCTTAATAATAGTAATACAACATGGATTGTATAGTAATGATTTTATTATTATTTTAAATTATAAAATGTTATTAGGGATGAAAATATAATTTTCTATATATTTAATGTGTTGAAAAAGAAAAGGAAATTATACAGGGGTGGAAATGTAATTTGTGTGAAACTTTATGACTTGTGGATTATACGATGGACGGATGTAAAGTGAAAGGCAGTAAACAAATTTTAAAAAACAAAAGTCCAAGTGGTGGTTTCTGATCAAATAGAAAAATGATTAAATCAAATAGAAGAGAGAGAATGGTCATTCGACCAAAACAAAAAATAGAAATAAAGAAAGAAAGAAGACGAAACTAAGAGAGAGAAAGAGATAGAACCGAGAGATTGAAAATTAGGATGAGAGAGACCAAGATTCAGATAGAGAAAAAAGAGTTGTTTTGAGAGACAAAACAGAGGAAGAAAGAAGTAAATATAAATAAAAGAAAACAAAGAGGTTCGGGCAAATAGAAGAAAAGAAGAAGAAGAAAAGAAGATAAATAATTAGAGAGAAAAAGAAAGAATAGCTGAAGGAAGAAGAAATAAAGTTATAGATGAAGAAATATGCATTGGATATATACCAAATAAGTGATTTCAGTTTGGCCTCCAAGTTTAGGGTATCAAAATTAGATGAATTCATGAGGGAATTAGTCCCAGAACAAATTTGAGCATAGAAGTTATGTGGGTGGATATTTTTGTTAAAGTTATGAGACAGTGAATGATTAAAGCTACCAATGAGTGTTGTTGGTTTTGTTCTCGAAAATGTTACGATTCTTATTCAAAGAGGTTGCGGTTTTTAAATACCAGGCTATTTCCCACAATACAAATGGGGTGGTCCATAATCTTGCCTCCATGACTTTGTCCTTTAGAAGGAATGAAGGATTTAGATGTGGAAAAAGATGACTTTCCCAATTGTTTTGTTTCTTAGTTTGTCTATTTTGTTTTAGTCACGTTTATGTAAAAAAAAAAAAACAATTTACTATGTGATTTGTGTTTTTAGAATTGAATTTCATTTTGTGGGTGTTAAATTGTATTGTAGCCTTGTAGGCTTGTTTTGAGGGAAACCATTCAAGACAGTTCTAGCACCTTTCAAGCTCTTTTGGCTATGCATGAGATCTAAACATGAGTATGTAGTGTTTAATATTTGATTATGAGATGCTCCTCTGATAGATTTATTATAAATTTTCTTGGCTCTTAATTTAGTTTACTAGTTGGTAATTGGCGTTAATGACTAAGAACCTCTTGAATTATTTTATTTTTTTGTTTGATTGTATATGACATTTAAAGTAACATAATATTTATGTGTAGGATAAACAATGAAACACTTTAGATTGGAGGCATTGCAATTTGGTTAAGGAGGCAAACAAAGATGTTATATACCTAGGTATATTATAACTTTTATCATCAAATTACAAGTTATTGATGAGGTTGAAATCTTTTTAAATTTTGGTTTGTGTTGGTTGGCACTTGACAGATTATATGATACAAATATTGATTGTATCTTTGTTATATTAAGCGAGTTACACAAAGTATGTCATTTTGTTTTTTTGTAATTTCTATAGCAAATAGATTATCCGATTTTGTTGTATTTTTATTCTTATATTCACATGTTTAATTGAGATGATTTCTTTTATAAATTCATGGAGTATCTTATATCTAGAATTGTAAGGTAGATCAATCCTGCTCTTTGTTGAATGAGTGTTTATTTAGTTCTTATTTCCGAAAATTATAAGCATGAGAGAGAAAGCTAATGAGAGAAGGTCTAGGTTTTTGAAAAAGAGGCCAGTAGAGATTTCAGGGAGGGTTTATTTTCAGTCCTTATGGATAATTTGAATCAATCGGTGGACCAAAGGAGCTTATGAGGTATTTTCAAACCATTCGAGAGGGTTTGAGATGTTTTACTATCATCAGGCCATAGTGTAAGAGGAAGTAGCTATGCTTTTATTTGGTTTGCTTCAATGGAGGAAGTCGAAAGGGTAGCTAGACTTACTAATGGGATGCATGTCTATGGATGGTCGATAGTGGCAAAAATGGTGACATTTGGCTGGGATAATAGGAAGTGAAAGGTGTGGAATGGTGTAGGATGGAAGATGAAGTCGGATAGATGGAATTGGGATGTTAATTGGGGGGCTTATAACAAAAAGGAGGATGGTGCTACCTCTGTTAGAATGTCGGATAGGTTTAAGGATGGGAGGAGCAAAAAGAGATCTTTTGCTGATGTGGTTTGTGGAGATGACAAAAAGATTGTTGTAATGTGAAGATAGATGAAGATGTTTGTAAGGGAACAAAGGAAGTGAAAGAGGTTTTTTGGAATGGATTCAAGGGCGATGATCACTGGCTTTTGAAGTGCGCAGTGGGGGTTCTCAAAAGGTTTGATAAGGTCTTAAGAGTGAACGAATGGCTGGTTAGTATAGACATATGGTTCAAATCCCAGTATCTTGGTGACAAGTCAATACTGTGGAGATTTGAAGACGAATTGGTTTGTTAAAGCTTTATAAAAAAAATACCTCTGGGACTTCAATGGAATAGTGGTCTGCCTTGGTGATGACAAAGGCAAGACCTGCTTGGATAAATTTGTTTGGGTTCCTTTGAACCGTTGGAACTCATAATTATTTTTCCATGCAAGCGGTGCAATCGGAGAACCATTACTAATTAACGATGAAACTCTTTTTAAGAATAGTCTACATACAGGTAGGATGTTAGTGTTGATTAACCATGAGACTTCATGTCCAAAGCAAATCAAAGTTTCAGATAGGGAGGGAGGTGTTTTGGCTTAAGGTGAATGATGATTGATCTCTGGTGGCCTTGCATTAGGTGGAGGAATTTCTGGTTCTAAAAGATGGTGTTAGGGAAGTAGGCGAAAAGGAGAAAAAGGCATAGGGTGTTAGTAAAAGGTACAGTCCAGCCTTCTTTTTCTGGCTTTGAAAGTTAAGAGCAAGAGCTAGTAGAAAAGGTGTGTTGGCAGCTCATGAATTGAGAACGCTCAAAGAAGAGACAAGATGTAGTGTCTGGTTTAGCAGAGGTGGTTGTTTAAACGAATGGGTCAATCATGACCTTTCTCAGCTTAACTTTGAAAAGAAAGTAAACTCTGCAAACCTTAAAAAAGATAAAGGTAAAAAGGTGTTTTCTAAGACACCCAAACACCACTCCCCCTTTGCCTTATTTTCAAATTCAAAACCAATAAATATTTTGAAAAAAAAGAAAGCGACCAACGTCATTAGGGAAATGTTTAGTTCGACATCTTCTGATTCGAATGTAAGGCCCTTTTCAATTCAGTTCTATCTAGAGGGAAATGTTTTTTACTTAACAAGATTCCAGTAAACCAAGTTTTTTCAAGAAGATGAGTGTACCCCATCACTTTAGATTTTTCTATGGAAAATCAAGATAATGGGATAGGCTCTATCAACCCTGTTAATCATTCAGAGAATGAGTTGAGTGGATATAAAACCTAACAAGAGTTATTTAAGGCTCAATCTTGGATCTAAGTGAGATTGATTTTCATATTGACCTTCGTGATAGGCATAATCCTAATCAGAAACCTCCAAAACTGGGGAATAAGTTGGGCCTGAAAGGTGGGATTGAAGGCAAAAGGTCAAAATGATCCAACTGATGATGATGAAGGGGCTTCTGAAGGCTAGTCTAGCTTCGAAGTGTTCAGTAAAGCAAAATAGTAGGGGAATAGTGGAAGCAGAGGTTGTGATTCCAAACAAAGTTGGGGTTTTAGCTATAGAAAGCGAAGAAGGAGAAGTGAGGCTAGCGGTATATATGACAGCGAAGGTCAGGAAAATCACAAACCGTCAAATTGTCAAAGAATGGATATAGAGAATCTGAATGCAATCGCGTTGGAGAAGTGAGGCTATGGAACCGCGTTGGAGAAATGTGGCTATGCAACTGTGTTTTAGCTATGGAAAGCAAAGAAGGAGAAGTGAGGCTAGTGGTAGATATGACAGCGAAGTCTAACGAAGGTCAGGAAAATTGCAAACTGTCAAATTGTCAAAGAATGGATGTAGAGAACCTGAATGCAACCGCGTTGGAAGTTAGAGATTTAACAGATGAGCCGTATCAAGATCAACCAGATACTGTTGTGATTAATGTGGAAAGGAATAGTTTAGTGTGAAATTCAGAGGAGGAATTTCTAAGGTCATTGAAATTGGTGTAACCATTGGTTTTGACTTCGGTGGCAAGAAGGAGTCTATTAGGGAAGAGTTGAGGGGAAGAGACTTAGAATATGAAGAGAGGTTAAGGGTGACTGGCAATTGAGTGTCAGTTGGTCATACTTTAGAAGGATTTTTTTTTTTTGTTAATGATAGTTCTAACTTGGAATGTCAGAGACCTTGGTAAGGCTGAGAAAAAACGGGTGGTTAGAGATTTAGTTAATAAACATGAGCCAATTACTTTCTTCTTGTAAGAGACTAAACTCAAGAGCTTTAATTGTAAGACTATTAGTGCTATAGGCGATCCTTTTCTTAATAAGGGAATTAAAGTCGATGCTATCAGTCTTTCCAAAGGGTTATTGTCCTTATGAAACAAAGACCAATTTGAGGTTTCTGCCTGTATTTGCAATAGCTGAAGCATCCTTTTAGTGGGGAAGCTGGTTGCTTTGAAGAAAGTTATGAGTTTTTGTAATATGTATGGTGCTTGTGTGGAATCTGAGAGGAAAGCTCTATGGAATGATTTAGCGAACACTATGAATTCTTTTTTAATCCCATGGATGGTTAGGGGTGATTTTAATGTGGTTCTCGATACTACAGAAAAAATTGGGGTGAGTAACAATATAGGAGCTATAAGGAGTTTCAACTCCATTCTTTTGAAAGCAAATATAGTGGATCTTCCTTTGCAAGGAATGTTATATACTTGGACAAATTCAAGGGAAGCGGCTGCATGGACGAGACTTAATCAGTTCCTAATCTCCCATAGTTTATTATTGTCTTTTTCGGATTTGAAACAAATAGGGTTGCCAAGAAGTTTGTCGGACCATAATCCTATTTTGCTAAGTGAGAGAAAAAAAGACTAGGGACCTCGGCTCTTTCGTTTTGTCAACCGTTGGTTAGAGGATATGACCATGATGAATGATGTTATAGAAGGTTAGAAAAGACTCAATTCGGGTGGCCTATCAACCGAGTTATGAGAATCAAAATTTAGTATGAATAAGTGGCTTGACAACAACAAAACAAAGCCATATTCTTTAAAAGTTTATGAGGTCCGGCTGGCTCATTTAGATGAAGAGGTAGTTTGGATGGGATGGAATGAGTGCCTTAGGATAGAGAGGTTGTTCTTGCTAGCAGATGTTTTGGAAAATCTCAAAAAAAAAAGATCAAGCATGGGAACAGAAATCAAGAGTGAAATGGGTTAAAGAAGGGAATATGATCTTGAAATTTTTCCATTTGATGGCGGATGGGAGAAGGAGTGGCAATTTAATAGGGGATCTTTTCATTGACGGGGTTGTGGTTAACAATCCCCAGCTTTCAATGCACACTTTCAAAATGTAGGTTGACAAAGACCACAGCTCAAGGGTTTGAACTTCAAAAGACTGACGCCCATAGAGTCTAGGGTCTTGAGACATTTTTTTTTTTCTCTTAAGCATGGAAGGCCATTAGTGGTTGTGATGGTAACAAAAATCCGAATCTAGATAGGATGAACCTCAATTTTATTAAGAGGCATTGGGAGGTGATCAGAGAAAACTATATGACTTCTCTTCAAGAATTTCACAGGAATGGTTTAGTGGTCAAAGACTTAAAACACTACTTTCATTGCGCGCATTCCAAAAGTGAAAAAACCAATGTCAATGGGTGGTTTTAGAACAATTAGCCAGGTGGGGTCGATGTACAAAATCCTGGCAAAGGTTTTTGCCAACAGAATCAAGTGTGTTATGAACTCGGTTATTAGGGATTTTCAGATGACTTTTGTTAAAGGTCGGTAAAATACATATATCTTTGTTATCACCGAGAAGATTTTTAATAAGTGAAAATCATAGAAATAAGGCGGTCTTGTTATAAAGTTAGATTTCAAAAAAGTATATGACAGTGTTGATCATGGTTTTTTAAATGCTTTGATGGAAAGTATGGAATTTGGGGAGAAATGGCGTGGACGGATTAGAGAATATATTTCTTTGTCTCTAATGTCGGTACTGGTGAATGGTAGTCCCACGTCTCAGTTTGGTATTGAGATGGGGTTGAGACAAGGTGATTCACTATCTCCTTTTTTATTTAATATTGTTGCTGATGGTCTCAATTGTTTGCTTCAAAAGGCAACAGATTTGGACATGATGTATGACGAAGATTTTGGTGGTAGCATGACTCATGTCTCCCACCTCTAATTCGCGGATGATACTATTATCTTTGTTAAACCTAATGTGGAGTACCTTCATAATATTAGACGGATTTTAAGATGCTTTGAGTTACCTTCTAGTCTTAAAATCAATTTCTTTAAATCTTGCATTGTGAGAGTTGGTAGGAAGGCGGTTCAAGAGACAGTTTGGGCAGCAACTTTGAAGTGCAAGCCGGCTTCGTTTCCCATCACTTACTTGGGTCTCCCCTTAGGCTTTCGCCCTAGCTCCAAGACTTTTTGGAATCCGGTTATTGATAGAATTCAAAATAGATTGGCTCAGTGGAAACGAAAGTTCTTATCTAAATGTGGTAGAGTGGTTCTCATCAAATCGGTGTTTTCGAACATCCCTACGTATTTCATGTCGATTTTTAAGATTCTAGTAGGTATCGCTCAAAGAATTGAGAGACTTCAATGGAGTTTTCTTTAGGGTGATGGTCCAAAAAAGAGAAAGGTGCACGTGGTTAAATGGGAGGATGTTTGTCAAAGCAAGCTCAATGGTGGCTTTAGTATAGGGAGAGTGGCAGTTAAAAATAAGGTTTTACTGGCAAAACGGGTTTAGAGATATGGAAATGAAGAATCCTCACTATGGAGAAAGGTGATTGTAGCAAGATATGGACTGAATGATAACAAACTCTTTTGGAAAGACTTTGACTCAAAGTTAGCCTCTTATTTTGTGAGAGTTGTGACTGGTCTCTATAAACCTAGTTCTTGATTGGAGTCGATTTTGAAGGATGGCATGAGAAATGTTGTTGGTGATGGGTCAAAAATCAACTTCTAGGATATTCCTTGGATTGACTCGGTTCCGTTGAGAGAGTCTTTTTCTAGAATTTTTGCTCTGGCTACGGTTAAGGTAGGGGTCATTCGAGACTTTGGTGGCTGGATAGGATTGGATTGGGTGTGGAATGTTTTTCTTCGTAGACGAGTGTTCAATTGGGAACATGAGCAATGGAAGTTTTTCTGCGCCTTCATCAAAACTATCAAAATTGGTCACAACATAAAAGATGCCTTGACCTGGTCTTTTGATCCTAAATGCTACTTCATGGTTGGTTCTTTTCGAAAAGCGTGGCAATACGGGGGAACTAATTTTTTGGGACTGAATAAGTTTTGTTGGCAGGGGATTTATTCTCCAATGGTGGAGATTTTTGTATGACAACTCTTAAAAGAAAGAGTTATGGTGAAACATGTGCTTCATAAGTTTAAGATGTTTCCAAGCTCGAATGTGGTTTGTAATCTTTCCAACGATGAGGAAGAGTCCACTAATCACCTTTTTTTCCATTGCAGATGGGCGTGGGATTTATGGGTGACTAGTATGGGGTGGTGGGGTGTCCATGGTTGTGTCTCCAAATCTATTGCGGATTGGATGGAGTGTTGGATTTTTTTGAGTCTTTCTGTTAGTAGTAGAAGAGCTTGGACCTTCTTATTTTTTTGCCAATGTTTGGACAATATAGGAGTTTAGAAATTGCAAGGTCTTCAAGGACAGTGATGCCTTCATTTCACTAGCTACGGATTCGATGCAATTTCGTGTCGCCTGGTGGTTCAAACACCACGGTTCCGATTCCTTGGATTCAATCACCACTCTTCTTCGAAGTGTTAGTGAGTTTTGTAAGGATCTTGTGAAACTAAAGAAGAGAAAGTTTGAAGAGTGGATTCTGCCAGGGCTATAGGCTTTCAAATTTAGCGTCGATGGTTCAGCTAGGGGAAATCCCTGAGCGGCAGCTATAAGTGGGGTTCTAAGGAACAACCTTGGGTCGGTTCTTTGTTTACTCTCATTTTTCATAGGTTTCTAGGACTCTAACATAGTTGAATTGTTGGCTATAGAAAAGGCTTGCTCTCTTTGTGCGACGAATCTGAGTTTGTAGGGCCAAAATATTGAGATTGTTAGTGACTCCATGATTACTGTGTCATGGATCAATGGCGATGCTTTTGGGAGTTTAGACCACGTTAATATGGTGTATGACATCTGTGAGAGCTTGAGGAATCATGGTAGTTTGAAGGTTTAGTTTAACTTCAAACACTCAATTCTTTCGCGAACAACTTGGCTAAAAGGGGGTCAAGAGAGGAAGAGGACCTGTTTCAATGGGGGATTGTAAGATTTTGTTGTGCCATCTTTATGTTGTGTTCTTGTGTTGTTTCTTATCTTGTTTTGTTTTGCAGTTTTCCTTTTGCTGGTTCTGTCCTGTTCTGGGCTTTGTGCTTTTCTGTTGTTGGCTGTTTGTTGCCTTTGCTTTTTCTTCAATAAAATTTGCCATTTAAAAAAAAATGGAATATTTTATTTCTAGAAAAATCATTTGGTTTCATTCAAATGCATCCATCTTTGTTAATTGTTATTGTTAACATAATACATAAATAGAGTTGTTGAGGCATACAAAATCGCTTCACTTTATCAAGTATCAACTATCTAAAATAATTTATACGTTGAAAAAAAAAATGCAAAAATTATAATCGTAAATATAAATGCATCGTAAAAAAATTTTATAAATATAAATGCAAGCACATGCCTTGTATGTGCCACCAAATATAACTAGTGAGTCTCTCCTTATTTTAATTACGGTAAGAATTTTGATGAAATTATATCGATTTTTATAAATTTTGATATGAATTTTTTGTGTATTACAAGTTTATGAAAATCTACATATAAATAAAATTTTAGAATTTTTCAAACACTAGAACTATTTTTCTTGAATTTTTCTATATTTTGCTTATTTTTCTAATGTCTTCACATTTAAGAAAATCGGGATAAATAGTTCTAGTATTTGATAAAATTTTAAATTTTATATATAGATAGATTTCAATGAATTTATCATCTAAAAAAAAAATCTAAATCAAAATTCATAAATATCAATTTAATTTCATTAAATTCTTATCGAAATTAAAATATGAGATCCGAGAGACCGACTAATATAATAACTATTAATAAGAGAATGGATATAATAATATTCTCTTTGGGTGCTGGCTATGATACAGCTGTAGGGTGACCTTTTTTTTTTTTCTTAACCATTTCTCCCTGAGTCTTACAAGAAGACAAATAATGACTTAATTATATTAATTTTAAGATCGTATGGTCATATCAATAGAAGCATTTGCAAATAATTAATTTGGATTTATTTTGTGATTTTAGAATATATAAACAAAAATATATTCTAAGATCTAAAAAAGCATTAGCAATGTGTTGTTTGGAGAACCACTCAATGAATATATACTTTCTAGAAAGTGTTTCTTATATCGCAAAAGTGACAAAACCCTCATAGTGCTTCTTAATAATTTAAAACAATTTTATATATACCTTTTGAATAAATATTTTAAAATATTTTTTACACAGAATTGTTTAACTCTTAAAAAAAAAAAAAAAAAAAAACATTCCTACTATTTAAACACTGTAAAAAAATTCAGAAAAAAAAAAAAAAAAAAAAAAAAACTGAGCTGCTTGATCACCTGAATTTGAGACTTAACTTAAAAGTACTCCAATATCAATTGAAGTGGAAACAAAAGTAAAGTCTATAGTCGACTATTGATAATTAATTAGTCAAAGTTCCCTAATAGCTATCTACACAAACATTTTTGTCCCATATTAAGATAATTAGAGGTAATTCGGGCTTGTTCAATTGTATGGTAAATGATCAGGCAGAACATTTAATCACAACACGTTAATTCAATATTATTGTCAAACAAGTGAAAGCAGTAAAGAGAAGTGCGGCTCATTGAGTCATTGTTGATTTCTTGACCTTTTCTAAAGAGAAACTATTAAATTAGAACAATGACAAAATACTTCAACAAGTAAAATTTGGTCGTTTTCCACTGAGCTAAATAAATTAACGTGGCATTTTTGATTTCTTTCTATTAGAATTGTGTAATTGAGATAAGATGAGGTTAGTTTAATGGTAAATCTCTCACACATACACCATGAGGTTGCGGGTTCTAGTCATTCTCTTTCTTCAAAAAATTCCGAATTATGTAATAGTATAATACTTAAAAAAAAAAAAAAAATTATATGATTGAAATGATTGGATTTTAAAGATGTCACATAATTTGGACCCTAAATTTGGATACCAATTAGACAGAGTAGCATCACTCATAAATTAAATAAGGATTCGGATAAAGTTTCTACTCCTGCAATCTAGTTAGAATACATTCCAAGTTGGCACTAAAAGAAAATGCGACACACATAATTTAGATATGATTACGTTATCTTAATCAGTTAATGGACATTTGCATGCGCCAAAAATATAAGTTTCGTGTACGGGACATGAAACCAAACGAACTAGCTAGTTTGGAATTTAAATAATAATTGTTATATAAGGATGTTTGTTTGTCTTTTCATCACAGAATTTTGCGAAAATAAATGTTAAGGATAATGATTTCATGGGGTAGGAAAACCCCACTATATACGTATATCAAAGAACATAACATTGTATTGTATAATAATATATTAATTTTTACAAGATCATGAAGCCACGCACCCCAATTTAATTAGGATTATTTAGGATGGATGGGGGGTGTCATGAACATGAACATAAAAATGTCAATTTTTCATTAATAATTTTTTTTTTAAAACGATTCAATTTATTAAAAAAGGCCAAAAGAGACAAAACCAAAACATCAAAGTCACGAAAATACTAAAACAAAACCAAAAACGCTGTCACAGGGCAGCAGAAAAACACAACCACCAACAAAAAAGGAAGCTCCAACGTAAAGAGCTAAACTAAACAAATAAGCGACAAAATATAAAAGCAACCCACTTACTCAAGCAGTTAACAGATGCCCCATTCAAGCCTATCTCCATGTTTTCCAGAACCGTTTTTCACCAAGCTATCAGGAAGAGAATTTGACCCTCTATGATTGAAGATAATAGAAAGACCAGACATTGAATGAATGTAATGTCTGATATCATAGACCAGATTTACCAAGATTAGATTCCCAAAATTCTCTCCATTGATCCAAGCAACTGCCAATTGAGAATCACTAACAATGGTGATATTTCCCTGTAACAGTAAAGAATTTGAAGAAATCATCGGGCAAGCTTTATGAATAGCATGGACCTCCGTTGAAATAGAGTCCATAATACCAACATAAAACGAAAATAGGCACAGCATCTTGCCACTAGAATCTTGAAGCACTCCACCAATACTAGCGTCCCCAGGATTGCCTCTAGCAGAGCCGTCCACATTGAACAAAAGATCGTTATTAGCAGGAGGATTCCAAGCAAACACCTTTGAAGATTTTTTTTGAAACATAGTCAACACATCGTTCCTTAAGATCCAACATAAGCAAAGTTAAAATCACTCTCAAAACCTACACCAAGATTTTTGAACCAAAGAGCCATTCCAAACTTAACCAAATCCAAAGCCAGGCATAAATTAGTTTGATTCCCACGAAAAACCACCTCATTACGCGTCTCCCATATAGTCCACAACACAGGAAAAAAGAAAAAGTATTCCAAGTTCTACTACTAGATCGCGAAGGACATAACCCCTTCCACCCATTCAACCAATCCACAACGTTTGAATTTGAACAACAACTTACATCCCACCACTCCATACATCCTCTCCAAAGCTTGCTAGACCAGTCACATAAAAGAAACAAGTGATCGATCGATTTAGACTCATAAGAGCATAAAGGACAATCATAATTTGGTAACCGATCAACACCAAACTTGCGAAGAACCTTACACACCATTATTCTACCTTTCAATAATTGCTAGCTGAAAATCTCAATTTTAGGTGGACAAATCCCCTGCCAAATGAAAGTCGAATTCAACTCATCCCTACCCCTATTAGCCTCAAGGGAACGCCTGAAAGAATTGACACTAAAGAGCCTATTGGGACAAAAAGTCCATGCTAAAGCATCCTTCAAATTCTTTCTAACCTTGATAGACTCTAGAGCCAAAAGAAAGCAATTCTATTGATCCACCTCCAGTTAAACAGAGATCTTCTAAGTTTCACATCCCATACCCATCTCGAATTTGCCCATCTACCATATTTCATAATCAACCCCTCTTTGTTGGAAGCCAAAGCATAGATTCTCAGAAACGCAACCCACAAAGATGCTGAATCCCAACGAAAATCATGCCAAAGCCGAATCCTTGAACCACTACCTACCATAGTCTGAAAACCTTGTTTAATAATACTAAAAGCTTAATGTTCTTCATCAAAAACTCTACCAACAGACTTGACAAAATGAGAGCCCGAATTAACACCATTACGAACCCAAAACAGTGAATTACAGTTTATCTTATACTTGGCACACACTACTTTTTTCCACAAAGAAAATTCTTCTCTACCAAACCTCCAAATCCATTTAGCTATAAGACTTAAGATTTTATCTCTCATCCTCCCGATACCCAGACCACCTGCCTTTTTACTATTACAAAGAGTCACCCAATCCACAACATGCACTTTCTTTTTTACATTGCCATCATTTAAAAAAAAAAAAAAAAAACCCTCAGTAGCTTCTCAATTTTCTTTGCCACCCCAACTGGAATAGGAAAAATAGACATGAAATATGATGGAAGGCTTGAGAGAAAAGCCTTATAAGAACCAATCTTCTGCCTTTAGATAAATAAAATTTCTTCCACGGAGCAAGTCTATTAACCACTTTGTTAATAACCGGCTTCCATAAAGACTCCCTACAAGGATTACCTCCCAAAGGTAAACCAAGATAATTAATCGTTAAAGAAGTTTCAACACAACGAAAAGTAGCCGCCCAATCAATATCTCGAGGCACATTCTTTCCAACACGAACAAGGCAAGTCTTGTGAAAATTGATCTTCAAGCCAAAGATTAATTCAAAGCATCTCAGAATTCTCTTAATGTTAAGCAAATACTCTAACTAGGTTCCAAGAACAGAACTGTATCATTAGCGAATTGCAAATGTGAAATATGAATGTCACCACTTCCAAAGCCAATACCACTAATCAAATCCATTTCTTTAGCTTTCAAGAACAAAACACCCAATACTTCCACCACCATATTGAATAAGAAAGGAGACAACAGATCACCTTGACGAAGCCTCCTTTCCGTCTGAAATTGACTCGTAAGACTACCATATTGTATAAGAAAGGAGACAACAGATCACCCTGACGAAGCCCCCTTTTCGTCTGAAATGACTCGTACGACTACCATTAACCAAGATTGACATTAAGGGGGAGGAAAGGCACCATTTTATCCATTCTAGCCATTTCGATCCAAATCTCATCTTCATCATAACCTCAATAAAAAAATCATGATCAACGCTATCGTAGGTCTTTTCAAAATTTAATTTAATCAACAATCCTCTTTTTCCATCTTTTTTTCATGAGTGGATAATTTCTTCAGCGATGATGAAACTATCCACAATCTGCCTATTTTTCACAAAGGCCATTTGGGTCGAACCAATGACTTAATTCATCACAACCTTCAACCTATTGGCAAGAACCTTTGCCAAGATTTTGTATAATGAGCCAACCAAACTAATTGGCCTGTAATCATTCAACGACACTAGTAAACGAGACTTTGGAATAAGCACAATGAAATTGCAATTTAGCTCACTGAACACCGAACCATCTTTATGAAATTTCAACATCAAATTCATAAAATCATCTTTTATAAACTTACAATTAGTCTGAATAAAATTTAAATTAAAACCATCATGATCCGGTGCTTTATTGCATTCGCATTCACTTAAAGTAGACCAAACTTCCTCAATAGTAAAAGCAACCTCTAAATCCAATTTTTCCTTAGTAGAAATCTGATTTAAACCCAGCCTAGACATACTCGGTCTAGGAATATCCCTTTTCTTTAAATGATTCTTGAAAAATGAGAACACACCCTCTCTAACTTGAGATGGACCACTGTATCTCTTGCCCAAAATCGATTAAATCTTCAATAAAATTAGCCTTTTTCCTGATATTAGACATTAAGTGGAAGTATCTTGAATTTCTATCACCTCCCTTGAGCCATTTAACCCTTGAAACTTGCTTCCATTTACATTCATCAGAGCAAATTAGCTTCCATAACTTAGCCAAACAAATAGAATGCTTCATTCTTAATTCTACCGTCCAACCCTGTACCGAAGCTTTGCCTTATATCACAACTAAATCATCTTCCAAAATCTTCATCCGATCAGCCTCCGACTTTCTTCCTTTAATACTTGACTTCAAGTATTCTTTGATAGCCTTCAATTTAAAACAAATTCTCGACCTAAAAGATCCACCACCTCTGTTATTTTTCCAACTGATACACACACCTTTCATCAAGGATTTATCATCCACCCAATCATTAAAGAAATGAAATGGTTTCGAACCCCAATCAATCACTGTTTCGCTGATGATCACTGGATTGTGATCCGAAAGACTTCTATTCAAACCCGTTTGCACAAGATTAGGAAACCAAGAAAGGAACAACAGATCACAAAGAAAACGATCAAGTCTGGCCCAAGATTCGTTTTCTCTATTAGTAGACCAAGTAAACTTCATTCCAAGCATAGGAATATCAACCACCTTAGCCAAATCCATAAAATTCTTGAAATTAATCATGGAACTCACGTTGCCAACACCACCTCTTCTTTCGCAATGTTTAAGGACAATATTAAAATCATGCCTTATAGTCCACAGACCAGCTAAAGAAACTTGAGCATTCAAGATAAATTTCCACAACTCAACCCTCTCCCTCTCAAGATTCAATGCATATAAATTGCAAAAAACCCATTCTCTATTTAATCTAGTAAGCTTCCCGAAGACAATGATACATCTTTCATTGGAAATGCATGCCTTAAACTCAAAAAGCTTTTCATTCCATAATGTAATAATTCCACCAGCCGAACCATTAGTTTCAACCCCAATACCTTTAGAAAGCAATGATCCACCCAAAGATTTGATCACTCTGTAATCAAAATAATTTAACTTTGATTCTTGTATAAACAGTAACATTGGTTTGGTTCTATAAACTAAATTCCTTACAACTCTCCTATTCTCCACTCTCCTCAATCCCCTAATATTCCAAGATAAAGCAATCATTAAAAAATCTCTTACCCTCCCAGCCCTCAATAATACTTCTAAGGCATCAATTTGCTACATGGAATCTAACCTCATCCTCTTTTTCCCTCATATCAATCTCCTCTGCAACCCGAGCTTCCTTACCCTGAAAATCCAAACCCAATGCAATCCCAGTCTCTATCACCTTAGCAACCTCATCACTAAGACTCTAAACCCATGCCTTGGATGAATCCCCTTCTATAGAAACCACACCACAACCACTAATTGGAATCGAAAAATTAAAGTACCCTAAAGACGCACCTTTCTCAATCACTTTCGTCAACTCCTCCTCCAAACTCTATCTCTACCTTTATCCTTCCTACAATCGACCTCCCTATTAACCATCTCTTCTACACCTTGAGAGAGAAAGCTTTTATCTTTATGAGTTTTCATACTATGACATTTAACAGAACTACTTGTCTTTGCTCTTTTCTTTGAATTAGCTTTCATTTTATCCTTCACTCCCTCCACTAAATGCATCTCTTCATCACTAGCATCATTTTGGGATAAAGTTTCAGAAACATGAGAGTAAGAATTATTAGAAGAAGATTGACGAATCTCAAATTCTTCTTGAAACTGCACAACCTTTCTAGATCAACTTGGGCCTCTGAAATGTTAGATTTCTGAACCTTATTAATTCTTTCCAGAACAACCTTATTAAGCCCATCTTTACACTGATTCATCAAATCCTTTGGACCCTCTGTTGGGCCCACCCCATTATTTATATTCAGCCCATTACCCAAATCAATAACTATGTTTCGTCCCTTTTATTTGGCCCAAGTCTACACATGATGTCTCACCAGCTTTCTTTAAGAAGTGAAAAGGCTAGCCCTCATCACTTTCAGTAAAAGAAGAAGAATCACAATCCTTATTGGCCCAATCCCTATTCCATACAATATTGGGGGGGGGGCCCCCCCCCCCCCCCCCCATTTTTTTTCCAAATTCATCTTTCCATTGTGTATTACAGGCACATTCAAAAAATGGCGCACATAATTACTACTAATACCCTTGCCTTTATCAATCATACTCTTCGATACTCCACCTTCACCCTTGAACTTCTCATTGCTTCCTCTGCCAGTATTACCCACTTTTCCTACTCCAACACAATTGGTCATTTCTAGGTTATTCTGATTTTCCATTCTGACAGAAGCCACCTTTTTCAGCAAATTTTTGATTGGTCACCGGCGCCACTCTATCTGATTTGGGGTTCATTGTCCTATTGCCAATACCTGAGACCTTTCCAATACCCAACCACCTCGATATCCACTCTAAGTTGATCTGCTCCGGATCCTCCCAGACCGAAATCGGAAAACACATTTTTTTCATCGATACTTTGATGAAAACTGGATACCTTTGATCAAATGGAATAAGAACCAGAACTCTGTCTCTATCAAGCTTTTCTCTACTCAAAGACTTTTCCTTTATCAACAATGGTTCTCCAATTGCCCAACCCAATCTTATAAAAAATTCTTCACACCAGCAATGCAACGGGATTCCTCTGAACTTAACCCATGCTAGCCGAGATTGAGTAATTATCTCATTTGTCCATAAACCTACCGATGAAAACATGTCTTCCCATAACTCTTTGCTTTTGATAAACTCATTCCTGTCACTGATTGATTGAAAGACCCACGGTATATTCTTATCCCCTAAATAAAAAGAAGAGGGGATGATCTTCCTTTCACGAACATTCACCTCAATTGAATTAAAATCAGAGAATGACTTTAATACACCCACCGCACAAAACTTAAGCCAACTACCATCATTCTAATCTTCAACCCATTTCATCGTCTCCACTCTATCCTTACTTTATAAACCGTTGTGATGAAATTCAGTGGTAGATTTCCTCACTACCTCCGCATACGATGGTCCAGGCGCAAAACCGTTTGCTTTGATATCTCTGTTAATTACCCTGGCATCTTCATAAACCTGCTCAGAATCTTGATTAAACCTTTTCCTTTGGACACTAGTACCCTTCCTTCTATTGCTCCACTCCGTAGAAGCAATCTTCGAGATTATAGGCCGTCCGTAAACATGCATACCGTTGGTTTGTTTAATAACTCTATCAGCTTCTTCCCGAGTAGTAAACCTAACGAATGCAACAACTTCTTCTGTCCCTAGTTTTGGGAGACAAATATATGTCTCTAACCTACTGAAAACTCTGAAGATACCCCATAATCCTTTTTGATCAACACATGGATTCAAATTATCCACAAAAATGGAAACTAAATTGTGCCTGAAATCTCTGTCCCCTTGTAGATCGCTGGAACTCCTTCCTTTGAAATTCTCAGACCTTCTCTCTCTAACTTTCTCTCTCATCTTTGTTTTTTTAGTGAAAGTATATTTTTCATTAATAATCTTAATGGCATACAGACGAGATGGGGTTGGTCCAGTAGTAAACCTCTTACTTATGCATTATAATGTTGTGGGTTCGAGTTCTTCCTCTCTAAAAAAAAACCTAAATTAATATAATAGTTAAAAAAATAAAAATAAAAATAAAATCTTAATGGCATACAGACTAAGCATCCATTATTATAACATTATGCACCATCTATCTAATTATATCTTATTTAATTAATTTATGATTCAATAACCCATTATTATTTGTACTATTTACACTATTCTCCATTATCTTTCATCCATTTTTTTTTCTTCATTTGTCATGATTGACACGAGAGTGGCTACCTATCATTTTTAAATAATAAATTAATTAGTAACTTTATTATTTTAACTTTTCTTTAAAATATGTTTTTGTTTTTCTTAAATCAATTTTTATATGCTCCAAGATTTTGAATTTTCTAACATTTGTCTTTAGTCAACTTTTAATATTAACAATTTTCTAATTTAATTAGTGGATTATTGAGGTTAAGAGTGAACTTTTTTTTTTTTTCTATCCATTTATCTAGATGAGGTTTTTTTTTTTTTTTTTTTTTTTTTTTTTTAAGTTTTTGCTATTTGTAGAATGTGAACCATTGAGTTGTGAGTCATTTATCCAAACCCAAGTTCGTCTATTTAACATCTGAGCTACACCTCTAAAAACGGTTAAGAGTGAACTCTTGATATTAAGAATTTGCTAAAGATAAAAGCAAGAAAATTTGGAATGTAGTTACTGAAAATAACGTACTATACCTTAGGAAATATATTTGATTCGGGTCCAGCGCGCAATTGCAATAGTTGATCATCTTGCCCTATTTTCTTGGCTTTAATACTTGATGTATAAGAATTAAGAAATAATCATATTCATTTAAAATTGTGCTATCTTTTTAAAGGCAAAAAGCATTTGCACTACCATTAACCTACAGTACTAGAAAGTAAAAAAAGAAAAGTAACTAAAAAAAAAAAGATCAAACATGCATGGAGTAACTATAATTCCTGAATGGGGAAATTTTTTGCAGTTGAATCGACTACATTATAAAATAAAGTTCAAGAGATAAAGAGCAGTACAAAACAAATTAGGGTAATCAATGTCTTTATCATCCCCTATCACATAAATCTCTTTAGCTTCCCAAAAAGTAGAAGCAGATCTTACCCTATATGAACGCAAAATATTTGGTCAATTTAATCACTTATTTACTTTTTGAATTGAGTTTATGGAAATTGCTTTTCTCCACCACCACCACAATTGTACTACCTTTGCTTTCTAAACCATCCCCTCCTCAGTCTTCCCTTCAACTCGTTAAGTCTCCCGTCAGCCACGCCAACGCCTAATTCTAGTACAAATTACTTGACTTTATCTGATAAGGGTTTTATCGAGAATACACATTTAAAAAAAAAAGAAAAAAAGAAAAAGGAAATAGTACTTTTTAACAACAAAAATTAAGGGGTTTCTATTTTCATCCATAATTAGTGTTTTCATTGTTTTTACCAAACTTTTTAATGAAGAGACAAATTTATCCATGTCTTTTCTATTTATTTTTATTTTTTAAAACTAATTTTCTTTGAAAATTTTAAAATTATTGGAGTACCTCCAATGGAGGTTTGGGCTACTTTCGATGGAGGTTGTGGGCACACAAAAAAAAAAGGGTGTTTAATTGGTGGTATGTTTAATTGATGAAAACTAGTGTGTTTAATTGAAGAAGACTGTTAGTGTACTTGTTTAATTAAAGAAGACTAGTGTTTTTAATTTAAGAAGACTAGTGTGTTTTTTTTTTTTTCCTAGATTTCTTCTTCTTTTGTGTGTTTAATTGAAGAAAACTTGTGTGTTTAATTAAAGAAATCTAGAATTTTTTTTTCCAGATTGCTAATCGAAACGATTTATACACTTTTTGAGATCCCCATTTCCTATCGTTTGTTCTCATTTTCGAGCGTTTTTTATGAATATAATATGTTTTGTGAGCCATGTGCAGGTTCATTTTGTTTTGGAGAGTTTATGCACGATAATGAAGATTTTTCGGGCAAATACGGGACTTTTAGGTTAAAAGAGCTTTTTTCGGTTTTCGTTAAAGCGTTCCGCGTCAGGCAAAAATGCGTATAGCGACCTGTACCGTGTTATTGAAGACCTGATCCATTGCCAAGTTTAGTCAGACGGGTCGTCAAAGCGTATAGCGAGACGAATAGTGAAAGTTCCCAAGCGGATTTCGTCAAACGACTCGTCAAAGCGTATAGCGAGACGAATAGCGAAAGTTCTCAGGTGAAATTCGTCGAACGACTCGTTAAAGCGTATAGCGACCTGTACCCCAACCTGCACTAGATTTGTGATTTTTAGCCAAATTTTGAAGGGTAATCTCGTCCTTTCACACCCCATTCATGCCCTAATCCCTTCCCACTATAAATATCCCATTTTCTCACCTTTCTTAACACATCCAAAACATCTTCAATCACCCAACATCTCTCTTCTTCTTTTTCACTCCAACTCTATCTTCTTCCATCTCCTTCATCTTCTTCATTTTCTTCACATAATAAAGAGAGAACCCAAGCTCACATGGAGGTTTTCCTCCATGGGAGCTCCTCATATACCTCAACAACACCATAATACACTTCATCCATCCATCTTAGGCTAAAGTACAATGAAATACGAGCCAAATTCGAGCTAGGAGAGCTATGAGCTTCTTTGGAGGGTTTGTCTTCAAAAGTTGTCTCATTTCTACTCATTTCTTTGTATTTCTTATGTCTTTGATGTGTAACCCCAATTTGGGGAATATTGTAAACCCTCACATGTGCTATATATATGTATTTTATTCATAAATTCGTTTGGGTTTTGTTTTGCTCTTTGATTAATGTATGTTTAATCTCTTATTGTGAAATTTATGTTTGTAGAGGTTAGAAATTGATATGTATGCATTATTGGGATTAGGAGTAGAGTAATTTAATGTAGGAGTAATGTAATTTAACTTCCCATGATTGTTTGCATGTTAATGGATGACCAAAATATCATTTATTGAATGATTTGAGTGTTAGAGATTTTATCCCCAAAGAGTAGAAAATGCTAGTTTATGCATTTAGTTGCTAAGTTGACTTTGGTTCACATCCTTGCACTTAATGGATCTTTTTAAGACAAATTTGCCCATCATTGGCCGGAATTGGTGATAAATTGATTTAGGAAAAATTCCAAGTCAAGAGGAGAACCCTTAATTCATTTGAATGTTCTTAATGTTTAACAATTGCATTGAAGCACATTAGTGTTAGGTGGACTTGTTTCCCATTTTTTGCCATCCTAGGGAGATTGATAAAACCGAATCCATATCTAGAGTAAAGACAAATTGAATTCCTCGTATGCTCGTTTATAGGGGTATTTCATTGCTTAATACTTTCACTCGGTTAACCACCTTGTGAATGATATTTAGGTTGTGTGTTATATATCGCGTGGTGTTGTATTGACATGCTCAACGTGATATCCTCTACATTTGACCAGAAAGATGAGAGATCACTAGGCTGGCATGTAGAGCTCGTGTGTGTGTCCTACAGTCCTTAATGAATCCAAGCATTTATGCATGAATATAATCTCTATGTCGCTCGAGAGAGGGTAGAGATTAATTAAGGGGACACGAGCATATAACATTCGTGTTATATGGGTATCTCGTATTTTTAATGCTTTCACTTGGTCGCTATCCCGTACTTGGTTAGCCTCGTGGATGAATTATTGGCTATAGTATGGCCCACACGGCTATGCATTACATACCCAACAAAATGACCAATGTATTTGACCGGAAAGTTGAGAGATCACTAGGCCGGCGTACAGGGCTCGTATGTGTGTCCCATGGTACTTAATGAATCCGTATGTATGTGTGGATGTGATTTCTAAGACTCGAGAGAGAAGAGATATCAATTAAGGGGACACAAGTCTATTATATACTTGCATATTGAGGGACTAAATGAGTCTAGAGCTTAATTAGGAGGATTGTTACGGTTGAATTGTTTCCCTAGTGTAACCACATTTCATGCCATCTCTCCATTCCATCATATCCTTGTAAATATTATGTTATGTAATTTATATTTAATTTATATTATTATTTACACTTTTCCGAACCTGCAACACACGAGTTCGCTCGGCGTGTTGTAATAATAGCTAAAAACGGTTACGGTCGACGGATTCCACCTCCCTGCAGAACGATACCCTTACTTGCCGCTGTGCTAGTCTTTGTGACTCGCGCGCTAATTGACTGACACTGCAACGACGTGTCGTCAATTGCTTCTTCTTCTTTATTTATTTTTTATTTTTTAAAGATTGGAGACCCGACCTCCATTAGAGAGTATTTTTGTTTCATCAATGGAAAGTTTGGTAAAAATAATCAAAACACTAATGCTGGGTAAAAATAAAAACTCTACGTACGAGATTCAACTATTTTTTTAAGTATTACATTTACAACTATTCAATAGGGCTACAGGTTCGACAATACATGTGCAACACATGTTTGTAACATAAGTATAGTGAGACTCGAATCTCTGAGCACTAGGTGTGGAAAAGAGGTGCACTTCCATCTTAGATACTACTATGGTTGGGAGTTTTAGTACAATAAGGAAGTAATGAATTAATGAAAGTGAATGTTTTAAACCTTGGTTCGAAATTTAAAGGTCACCATTTGGGGCGCTTTTTGGGGAACAGGCACTAAGTTACTAATTTAAGTTTAAAAGGCACCATTTTATATGACCACACAAAATTACCCATTTTTTTGTCGCTTTGTCTGTTTTTGAAACGTTGAAAGAAAAGATCAGAGAGAGAAACCCCGACGGCGCAACAGTGCTTTAGCGGACCAAAATTTGACGACGAACCACCGGCGATGGCGCTATAGTACCGATGTCGAATAGAACTGAAGGGCAAACAAAAACGAAACCAATAAGTTTTTGTTTCTCATGCATTTTTGTTCTAGATAAGTTTTGTGTATTTGATGTAGATTAGGTTTGATTTGATTTGTTGTTCATTATGTTTGTTTGATGAGATTAGGTTAGTGTTTTAGTTTAAGAAAAAAATTTCTTTTGAAAACGATGAAGATATGGGTTTATGAGTGTTTTTGAATTTTTATTGAGCCTTTTTGAACTTTTATTGAACCTTTTTGAAGTGATTTCGAGCCTTTTTGTACTGTTATCGTGCCTTTTTTAACTGTTATCGAGCCTTTTTGAAATCGTGTTTTTTTAACTGTTATCGAGCCTTTTTGAAGTGATTTCGAGCATTTTTATACTGTTATCGTGCCTTTTTGAACTGTTATCGAAACTTTTTGAAGTGATTTCGTCACTTTTTGTACCTTTTTTACGATGTTTTTGAAACCTTTACTTCGAGCCTTTTGAACATTATTTTGTGCCTTTTTGAACTATTATCGAGCCTTTTACAACTGTTATCGAGCTATTTTCAACCTTTTATTTCGAGCCTTTTTGAACTGTTATTCGAGCCTTTTTGTTCGAGTCTTTTCAAACATTACCCGAGCCTTTTATTGAAGTGTTCATGCCTTTTCAAAACTACCTGAGCCTTTTGATACACTACCCGAGCCTTTTACTGAAGTGTTCGAGCCTTTTGATACATTACCCGAGTATTTTCATATATTGCCCGAGCCTTTTTGTTCAAGCCTTTTCATGAACTCATATGCTTTTTTTTCTGTGAATGCAAATGAGGAATCAGCTAAAGGAATCGCTTAAAACCCCAGTGGGAGAATGGTTCGAGGGAAAAATCATACGGCATGACCATTTCGATGACCTGGTTGATATCGACAACGCACTTAATAGTGTACCTGAACATCTGAGGATCGAAGACCGACGTCGGTATACTGAGTCGTGTTTTAGTCATTTCCTAAAGATACATCATGAGATTCATTTTTCGACTGGTATTGTCCATCAGTTGCTTTTGCGCGGGTTGCATCACGATGGGTTGGAAGATAAGATGAGATTTTTGTTAGGTAAGCATTTGGTCCGGTTCTCGAAGGTTGAGTTCTGTCTAATCACCGGTTTGAAGTTCGCAGTCATTCTCGACTCGGCAAGGTATGATATGGTAGAGAATGGCATACACGAGCAATACTTCCAGGGTAGACACATCGAGTTTGAAGAGTTGAGAGCGGTGCTGCGGATTGGTATTTTTGTGGAGTAGTACGATGCGATAAAGCTATGTTTATTGTTTATGCTCAACTGGATACTGATGGGGGTAGACGAGCAAGATAAAGTTCCAGTATGGCAGTGGAGGCTAGTGGAGGACTTGGACGTGGACGCCTTTAATGCGTTCCCGTGGGGTGCACACATGTATAGGCGGTCAATTTATTGTTTCAAGCATGCGTTGGATGGTCGACGGGAGCGGTTTGAACAACGATAGCAAGAAAGGGGTGCTGACGTACACACAACTGAGACGTACAACATATATGGTTTACCGCACACACTATTGTTGAGAATTTAAAATTTGAATCCGTATTTTAATTTTTTTTTTATATGACTAATGTATTTACTTCTTATCGTACTTATATATTATACAGATATTTGCTTTTGAGGATATCCCCGAGCTTGGGAATAAAAAATGTGGGACCCGTAGGGCAATCTCCGAGCTACCACCCCCACGTATTCTGAAAAGGCAGTTGAGTCAGCGACCGTGGGAGAGAAAATTGGATGGCATTTTCACTGAAAGGGTAAGTATTGTTGTTGTTAATTTTCATAGTTTTTAGTATGTATACAATTACAATGATCTAACTCCGATTTCAAATGTTTGCACGGCGTGAATTGGTGCCGACGAGTGTTGAGATGGCTCAACGTTACTATAAAGGCATAGACCTGGGAGGCAGTCTGTATGATACCGATGTTGCTGATATAACTGGTCACGTCCCGGAGCACGAACGACGTAGGAGTGCCGGACCCATTGATACAGAGGGTGCGTATTCCGGACCCAGTGATACAAAGGGTGCGTATTTCGGACCTAGTGATAGGGAGGGTCCTTATTCCGGACCCAGTGATAGGGATGGTGCGTATTTTGGACCCAACGATACAGAGGGTTCAGACTATGAGGGTAGGGGTAGGAGTCGGAGTTTCGTGAGGCGTTAGCCGGTACGATTCACTTTGCCCAGACAGCCTCGACCTGGGGGTGATTCAGTTTCGGAGGGTCGAGGTGAGAGTTTTAAGAGGCATAGACGGGTACGATTCACTATGCCCAGACAGTCTCGAACTGGAGGTGATTCCCGAGGAAGCGTTGGCGGGCATCCACAGGTATGTTAAAAATATTATAACCACATTATATAATTTCAATTGAGTGAACAGTTTAAGTGCTGACAGAGTTTCAAATCGTTTCATGGCTAGGATCGTAAATTCGCTGCAGTGATGGATGATGTCCAATCTCTACGGATTGATATGATGGAGGTTATCCGAAAGAGTGATGAGAAGCGAGATCAGCAGCATCAGGAGTTGTTGGATCTGATCCAGACGCTTTAGGGTCAGACATCGTAGTCCCGTATGGATGGTCCACCATTCGATGACCATTATAGAGACTTTGGTCCCACAGGCAAGACAGGTACACATCAGCACGGGAAAGACCCACAAACCATGCATGAGCAGGCACCTACTACGGAGGCACATACTGCAACACAGTAGCTGATCAACCGGGTCATGTTATGACAGAACGAGCAAAGGTACCCGGTGGTACAGAGATAGCACTGTTGGAGCAAGTGCCTCCTCCAGTTTTACCAGACGGTAGTGTTGGTACAGAGATAGGACTTCTGGTACAGGAGCCACCTGTTCTTCCATATGACCTGGCACAGGGTTCATTCTAACAGCACTCGCCACCTCCAGTAGATCCCAGCGCAGTGCGACCCTTGAAGCGATCCAGGCGTAACTCCCCCACTCATCAGCGCGATACAGAGAGAGAGAGAGAGAGCGATACACGGATGGAGAGATCCGCTTTAGAGCGTAACCCTTCTCGGGGAGATACACGGCGGGAGAGATCCTCCTCACATCACAACCCTCCTCATAGAGATACACGGCGGCAGAGATCGTCCTCACAGCGCAGCGCTCTTCATAGCAATCTACAGAGGTAGAGATCCTCCTCACTGCGCACACCTCCGGTGGAGTCTAGTTCTAGAGTCTGTAGTCCGCCCCAAATTCAGTGTCAGTTGCGGGTTCACAGGCTAGGTTGGCAACTGATGACCTCATACACTTACCCATGTAAGCCAAATAAGCCAAGGACCAGGCCAGCATCATCAGTGCATGCATTCAAGCCCTATGATTTGTTAGATCCTGACCACGTTACTGCGTACCAAGCCTACAAGAGGAACACCACGGGGGAATTGTACGTATAATCGTTCATTACACAATCTTTTAATTAATATTACTTGGTCATCTAACTTCTTCAGCAATTATGCAGACGTGATGTAGATATACATATACCAGTTGGTGTCACTTGGTTCCAACGGTTCCAAACCAACTTTATATAGTTGGAGGATATGGTATGTCCCTTACTTTAACTGTCTGTATAAGTTTTTATCAGCAATGGTAGAATCCTAACAATATAAAATGTTTACATTGTCAGCACATCGATGCGTACCCCACTGTCTACACTCAGATGGTCAACGTACTGGATTCCCAGTTCTATATAAGTTTTTGTACAGTATGGTTTTCATTTTTGCATTGATGTGTTTAATAGATCTATTACCTAACATTGTGGTTAATTTTCTATATACAGTCATGGTTAGATATTCAGTGGGAGCGGATGTTCGGTAGTGGGGTGGCCGCACCCTCTAAGGAGTGGTCTATGCTGAAACACAAGTGGCACGATGATGACCTGAAGACGGTCCGAGGATTAGTCCCGTCAAGAAACCGGCCATGGCACGCGGTTGATTGGGTGAGTGTTTAAACTACAAGCTTTCAATGTGTTTAATACTATGTTTAGATTTCAGACACATAACACTATGTTGAAACACTAACAGGTTATGATACCTTGCAACCTTGGATGCAACCATTGGGTACTGGCTAGCGTCAACCTCACACAAGGGAAGATCTACCTATTAGACCCGTTCAGACAGGAGGTTACATGGGAGTACAGGAATAAGCAGGTCGCGTGCCTACATTGGTTTATACCCTCGATGTTGCATCAGGTCAAGTTTCACTACAACAGAACAAAGAATGATGTGACATACAGTTTGTCAAAGAAGGCCTTCCGAATGAGCATCATGGACGGATCCCGTGGGGTGCCCCAACAACATCAAGGGTATGACTGTTTCAACATTTTATTCTATCTCACTTGGTTTTAATTAAATACCATTCTAATGGTTGTTCATATGGTTATTTGCAGCGGTAACTGTGGTGCCCATACTTTGAGATTGGCAAAGTACTTGTTGGCAAACAAGAAGGAGTTCGACTGGAAAGAAGAGGATATGGGCACCATCCGGGAGAAGATGGCTGTGGAGGTTTATTGTAACTCGCTTCATAACACTGTTATATAGATGATGTATATATGGGTTGTTCCTTGAGTTGTAATTGATGTACATAACAAATTCATTTATTGTTTTCATTAATCAATTAATTTTTTTCAATTCCAACCCGCGCATGAACAATTTAGTGCGTTGCAACACAATTTAAAAAATACAATGAAAATGAACAACTAAAGCTTAACGATTTAAACAACACAACTGTATCGAGCATGGTTCCCAAAGTCTGATCGATGTTGGAAGACATCAACTTGGGGACATGTTCTTAAGGTGCTTCTGGTGGCAATTCGTCTTTATCTTGTACTGCCTTGTTATGTTTGATTGCCTTCCTTATCATGGCACATTTGTTTGTTGTGTCCAATTGAATTATAGATGCTGCACTTGCGACGGTATTCCTCGGGGACAATTCTATTGGGACCTTCATTAACCATAGGCGGGTTGGAACACCTCCTGCTATTATGTCCTGGTTGTCCACATCTTCTACACGACTGTGTGGTTGTCCTCTCTGAAGACGAGGCATGTCGACCCTCCATCGGCCGACCTGATTGTCTCTTTGTCTTTGGATTTAAAACCACCCGCCATGCGATGTCAGATGGCACAACCCATGAAGAAGGATGACCAATAGGCATAGTAGGAACCGAGTATGCATAAATAAGTGTCTCCCTCTTGTAGTAGTCTGCACACAGAGATGTGAAATCCAAGTTTCACTCCCTACAACAATGAAAATAGTGAGATTCACGTTTGGGTAATATAATGTGTGAACTGTAACTTGTCAAGTACCTTGCCGCTGCGAGTGCATGTGAACATGGAAAAAAGTCCATTTGGAATTTGTTGCATATGCAAGTCTTGCGGGCTAAGTCAACCGTCCACTGTTTTCCCTTGTGTCTGACAGAGAATATATTCCAGCCAACTGGATTTACGGTCATAAAACCTCACTTCTCGACCCGTTTCAGGATCACAAGATGTGCTGCGTCGGTCAATCGATGACGCATAAACCGTGCAGCTGCATGACGATCGTGAAACCACTTTTGTAGCATATTCCTAATGAACTCTGTCAGCGTCATCAATGGCACTTGCCGTGCAAATTTTAGGCATGAGTTTATGCACTCTGCAACATTTGTGATCATCACCCTGTACCTTTTTTAGGGACAGTGTACGCAGGACCATTTGTGAGGACCGACAACAATAGCATAATCGAATGCAGCCTTGTGCAGCTTACGTAACTCCTCCATATGACGATTATACTGTAATTCATTGTACGACCTAGCTGCATCATTCATTATGTCAGCAACATCCTTTCTATGGAATCGCTTCTTCATATTTTCACCAAAATGCCAGCAACATATGGTATGAGTTGCATAAGGGAACACTTTAGAAATCCTTGCTTCAATGCTTGCATGACAATCGGAAATGAAAACCAGATTATCTATATTACCAAGGGCACCCCTCAAGCATTCCAAAAACCACTCCTATGAAAGATTGTTTTCTGAGTTACCATACCCAAAAGCAATTGGATACACTTGTTCGTTTCCATCTTGTGCAGTTGCCACAAACATTATACCCTCGAATCTTCCTTTCAAATGGGTACCATCAACTGCAATCACATGACGTATAAACCTCCGAAAACCTCTAATTAAGGACCCTAATGACATGAAAAAGTAGAGGAATTTATCATTGTTAGTGCACTGTAAGTCGGTGATTGTGCCAGGATTTTGTTGTTCTAGAACGTATGCAAAAGATGGCAAGAGTTTGAAAGCTTCTTCACGCGTTCCATAGGTCAATGATAATGCATATTGAAGGGCATCGTGTGTCTTACTGTACATGATTTGTATGTCATACATTGTTTTCATATTGGCGATGACGTGCTTGGGACGCATGAGACGACCATCATGTTGTTGAAGTCTAGGTGCAATGACTTCTCCGATTATGACTGCACTAGCTTGTCGATGGCGACGGTGAATCTCCTCCAAGGGACAACTGTGTTCGTTGACAAAACTTCTCACTTGAAAGTATGTCCCATCATCTCTCCTCACCGCTCTTAATTTCCATGTACAGTCGTCAATGATGCAAACCAGATGTAAAGTTGTCTTATTGGACCTTTTCACCTTCCATTCAAAGTTATGATGCATTGCAAAATAACCAACTAGCCTCTTCAAATCCTTTTTACTCGGAAAAAAATTACCTTTATAAATCATGGTTCTAGGTTCTGGCGCTACCAAGGTGCTAGTTGTATCATCAACCCGATCGTTAACCTGTTCATTATTTGCCTCATTATCCACCTCAGGGTTTGGGTAATTGTTCTGCTTATTGTACTGCTCATTTTGACAACCAAACACATCGCCAAATTGAGGTTTAACTAAATCTTCATGGTCGACCACTATTGGTGGGACACCACACATGTTTCCCCCACCTTCGGTGGCACTTCTTTGGGTGAACACTAGGTTGCTACCGCTAAAGGATCCTAATTGTTGGGTATTTTCAAGAGGAGGAATATCATTCTCGATCACATCTCCAGCTGTCCTCTCAGTTACACTGACACATACTTGAGGGATAACTCGATCTTCCCCTAGCATAAACTGCACATCGTTGTCATTTCTTATAAATGTGCTACATGTACTGCCAGGAACAATTGATATTGATGACAGATCAATATTGAATTTGTTTACATCATAATTCACAATGGTATACACGATCGTCACCAATTCTTCGTAAGTCATATCCTTTGACACATACATTCCCTGGTTATCCGATCCAACAAACCTTTGACTTCCATCGGGTAACTGCTCTCATCGACCGTTGTAAGATATTACTATTCTAACCCGATTCATGATGCTGTCAAATTAATCATCACAAAGCATTAATGAAAATTCAGGACTACAAACTTTTTTCAAATATTACATTTACAAAGGCTATGGTGAGGATATTGAAAAATCTCAGAGAAGACATGAAAAGGCTCATAGAATGCTTTAAAAGGCTCGGGTAAATCACATCAATAGGCTCGGGTAAATCACATCAATAGGCTCGGACAAGTCTTTAAAAAGCTCGATTAAATCAAATGAAAATGCTCAAAAATTTCTTCAAAAGGCTCGGGTAAATTGCATGAAAAGGCTCGAAAATTTCTTCAAAAAGCTCGAATAGTGAATGAAAAGGCTCGGGGAAAACATAAAAAGGCTTAAAAATTCTTCAAAAGGCTCGAAAATTCTTCAAAAGGCTCAGATAATGAGTGAAAAGGCACGAGTAACACATGAAAAAGCTCGTATAGTGAAAACATGAAAAGGCACGGGTAACATATGAAAAGGCACGGGTAACATATGAAAAGGCACGGAAAACACATGAAAAGGCTCGGATAGTGAAGACATGAAAAGACACAGGAAACAAATGAAAAGACTCGGATAGTGAAGACATGAAAAAGCACGGGAAACACATGAAAAGGCTCGGATAGTGAACACATGAAAAGGCACAGGAAACACATGAAAAGGCATGGGAAACACATGAAAAGGCTCGGATAGTGAACACATGAAAAGGCACGGGAAACACATGAAAATGCTCGGATAGTGAACACGTGAAAAGGCTCGGGTAACATATGAAAAGGCTCGGGCATCACATGAAAAGGTTCGGAGATCCAAAAATTCTCACAATGGCTGGTTTACAAAATGTGAACAAATTGAAAGAAGAAAGTTCAAGAAATATTACCTTATTTTATAAGTTGAAGATGAAACTCGAGGCAACGACAAATCTTGAACTTTTATTTGTAGAGAGAGAGAGAGAGAGAGAGAGTCGTTTTTGTTGTAAGTGTGGAGAGAGAAAAGTACAAAGAGAATAACATAACTGATTATCTAAGGACAATTTTGATAGTTCATCATAATATGTGTCTTTTAAACTTAACTTATAAAACCATTGACAATATCACCAAATGAGTTTGAAAAAGGTGACATTTCGCACAATTTCCACTTTTAAACCTATGACTTATGCAATAAATAAACTAGTGTTTAGTTGATTAAGCATAATTAAGTGCATCACTACTTGTCACTTGTACTTTGGATGCTTTATAAGAAAAGCGGTAGCAACCAATTATGCTCAATCATTTAGCTTGGTTTTTCTTTTACACATTGAAAGCATTGCAATTTGATCGTTGTACATATTAATTCTTTTGCATATATAGGCTACTGATTTGCTTGGTTGTTGTAGCTGCGAAGCCTCCATCCACAATTCACCAATATTGTCATAGATCATATCCTTATCATGATCATCATACCATCTTATCTTCTTTTCAATTCATTGATTATAATTCTGAAAAGAAAAAAAAAAAAGGTTTTTCCCGGCTGCCAAACGTGCGTTTAGATAATTAGATATTATTATACCAAAAAATAAATAAATAATGGAGGGTTGATGGAGCTGAATTGTGCAAATATGGGTGCTTTTTTATTTTACTTGGCAAATACAAGGTATCTATTCTTCTTTTCTATAAACATTGCAAATTGCAATACTTGTGCCATTCATGATTTCTTGTAAGTTAATTTTTGCAATCATTGAAGATTATATGGCAAAAGTACTACTAAAATCAAATTCTTTTCTTTTTGGAATTCATCATATCAAAAATACGACAACACGTCTTCACCCTTATATCTCATAAAGCGAAAGTATAGTTATCCGATGAGACTTTAGACCTTGTTAGACCACTCATTTTTCGTATAAAACTTAAATATTTATTACTTGATGAATTTAAAAATAGATATTTACTTTTAAATAAGAGAACGATAGAGAATAGTCGGGGCCGGCCCTGGGCATAAGCCGACGAGGCGGCCGCCTAGGCCCCCAAATTCATTTAGTGTGTATTCTTTGTTAGGCCCAAGTAGAATTTTGTTTTTTTAAAAAAATAACCCATATGTCAATTATTATTTAAAAGGCCCACCAAAGAAATATTTATATACAGTACATATGTTTTTGTTGTTAAAAAAATGCTCATTATAGAAACAAAATTATTCTGCTTTTTTTTATAAACAAAATCATTATGCTTACCCCATCACAACATATCAAATTGTAAATTGTAATTCATTGTATCAGACATTCAAATTTTTTAGGGTTCTTTACTTCTTTGGCACTTGGCAGCTCTCGGCTCTGTTCTTGGCTTCTTACGAAATTGAGAATTAGTGGGAAAGTAATTGTTCTTGGATTGGAATTTGGAAGCTCTTTTCTTGAAATCAATCGTAGTTGTTTTAGAAGGTAATTTAACACATCTTTTCCTTTTTCTTCTTCTTTTAAACCGAAAAACCTCTTTTCATTTTTCTATTTTAAGTTTTGTTAGAATTTTGTATGTATGATTTATTATGGAACCCAGAGGTAAGGATTCAAGAACCCAACTACCCAATAGAAAAAATTGTTCTTGAATTTTTATATATGCATTGCTAGAATTGTTCTTTGTATGTATTATATTATAATTTCGTTTTTCTATTATAGTTTTGTTAGAATTTTATATGTATTATGTATATGGAACCCGGAAGTCGAGATTTGGGGACCTCAATTTTTTTGTTCGCCTTGAGCCCCCGAAATCTCAGGACCGACCCTGAGAATAGTTTTAAACAAAGATTATATATCTCCTCATCTAAAATTCATCCTAATTTTTTTTAAGTTATTATTGATTTTTTTTTTTTTTTTTTGGAATTGTTAATAAAAATCGCAAATAATCAAATTTGATCTTAATATTTATTATCAATGATGCTGGTGTATTTTTTTATTTTTGAAGCATTACAACTATTACAATAAAAATGCTGGGACCCGTTAAGATCAGACAATACAGGTACAATCCGGATATCTATTCCCACAAATCAGAAGAAAACTCATTACACATGCTTCTAAAATGGACATGGTGGGACTCGAATCCCCACTAATGTGGATGATTATTTTTATTACTATTAATAAGAAAAAGTTGAACTTGTTATCGATTAAAATAAATAAATAAATAAAATAAAAAATAAAAATAAATAAAATAAAAACTTGTGCTAAGAGGTGATGTACACCGGTGTATTTTCATACTATTGTTTTCTTCTTCTTTTTCTTTTCCCTTGTTACATGATATGATCAAATAGTTTCACTTGAAAAACAAGTAACAATAGTGAAATGGCTACAATGAAGTAGTATGTAAAGTGCTCCACACTTTTTATGAATATATATCATAATTATAATTATGTAGTCACGTCCGATATGATTTTTTTTTTTTTCTTTTACCGGTTCACTATTATCTAATGAGATAATGAAGCGTTATCAATCTTGTTAAGCTAAAACATTTGTCGCACTCTCTCTTATCTTTTATTTTACATTAAATGAACTGTAATTATTGATGGAAATTGTTAGAAGTTTCTGCCATTTCCCTATTCTCTAAAAATATTTTTGTCATATCAGCTCTATAATGAAGTCAGATAATTGTATTGGAGAGTTTTTTCTAGGGATAATTATCCCAGGGGCATCAATTTGAGTACAAACTATCAAAATGGTAATTATATGGGGAATTGGTTTCAAAATGATCATTTTTTACTAACAATGTGACACTAATGGCCATTCTATCCAATTCCGTTAACTTTTTGTTAAATGAATATCATTTTGGTAAATAAGAGGATAACGTTCAATCACAAAATTTATTTTACATTTTTTTTTAGTCAGTGGAATTTTTTTTTTCAAAATTTTAAAACCTCTAGAATCACATGAATGGTAACCATAATTATTTATCTCTTAATTATTTGACAAAAAATATGCATTTATCTTGTTGAAAAATCTTTACCTAGCAACATTCAAATTTCATATCGAAATTGAAAAACAACACCCAAACTCAACGTTCTAGGTTCAAACTCAAGCATCCACAACTCTAGTTGAAAAAACCAGTCCAATCCGAATTCCAAATATATCAGAAAATCACACAACAACAGCAACAACAAAATCCTAAATCGAGACAATAAAAAAAGTACAATTGAAATTAAATTCAAATATAAAATCAAGACAATGAAAAAATATATCAATGAAAATGTGTTTGATAGTGGAAAATCTATTTAATTTTCTAATTATTTTACTGTTCGTAGCACACGTCTCATCTCTCCTTATGTTATACAAAAAATTGAATAATTATAAACTATTTGCTTATTATCTATAAAAAAAAAAACCTAACTATTAATATAGAAACATAACAATCAAACTGACCTCCAAAATTTTACATTTAATGCAATATCTAATTAGATTATGCATATTTATTAACTTTTGGTACCAATATAACAATTCACATTAAATAGATGTTGTACGTAATTTATATTAGAGTGGTGCTATTGGCATACCCACTACTGAACTATTTATAACCTACTTTTTAAATTATTTAGTATTATTTTTTCCCTTTATCAAATTACTTAAAGAGATATACCATTTTTATTATAAAAAAAATATTGTACAAAGTAAAACTAATAAAACCTCACTTTCTCAAAACCCTAATGACATAGATTATTTCAAGTCGCTGAATATTTACTATTTTTGTTAATATTTTCTTTCAGATCTCGTTCTCATATTTCTTATGTTTAGTATTTATTGATTTTATTGTTTCACATGTTTTTTTTTTCTTTTCAAATTCCAGATCTGTGTTTGCTATTTTCTTTCAAATCTTCCAGGTATACTATGATTTGTATCAATTCTTTTGTAGATTTTATTCCGGATCTTTCAAAGTTAGTCTAATGTTATTTACAAAAAAATAATAATAATAAATAAAATAAAAAAATCGCACCAAGAATCGCAACCAAGAAATCCTACAAACCACACCAAAACTATAACTCAATCACTCAAAAAAATCATCAGACGATCAATATCACACTCACAATCTACCACCAGCAATCCAATCGACTACATGAAGAAAAAAAAAATCACATCTAATGAGGATGATTTCACTATGAAATAAGAAGAAAAATAAGTCCTATGAATGGAGAGAAAAATGTATGCACTATAAAGATTAGAGATGAAATATATTTTTATTTTTATTTTTTTGAAAAATATATGAGGCGTAATAAGTTTGAAAAATAAGTAAAATCATAATCCTGGAAATAAATCAAAAAAATTAATAAAAGCATTTAATTTTATATAATTAAATAAAAATAAAAAATTTTAAATGGATCATAAATAGTTCAGTAATAGGAGTGTCAATAGCACCACTCTTTATATTATGCATCCAAATTTTATTATTAATGTGTTTTTTAAGATTAATGCATTAACAAAGTTATACTAAAATCTACTTAATTAATAATGTAATGCAATTGACTTAATATTGACTACCTATTAAAAATAAATTAAAATATGGTAGGTTTTCAATTTTTGAAAAAATATTTCCGGTAGCTGAAATAAAAAAAATAAAAAAGAATGTAAAATAAATCTTATGATAGAATGTCATTTTCATATATACCAAAGGGATACTCATTTAACGGAAACTTAACGAAATGGAATGGAATGACCATTAGTGTCAAAGTGTTCATAAAAAATGGTCATTTTGAAACTAATTCTCCATCTAATGACCATTTTTGGTGTTTCAGGTTATGGTAGGTTTTCAATTTTTGAAAAAATATTTCCGGTAGCTGAAATAAAAAAAAAAGAATGTAAAATAAATCTTATGATAGAATGTCATTTTCATATTTACCAAAGGGCTACTCATTTAATGGAAACTTAACGAAATGGAATGGAATGACCATTAGTGTCAAAGTGTTCGTAAAAAATGGCCATTTTGAAACTAATTCTCCATCTAATGGCCATTTTTAGTGTTTCAGGTTATGGTATATGCACGGTTGTTGATCACATGGAGGTTTTCTGTTCCTAACAAACGACAACATTAATCAAGTGGGCCGTTTAGCAAGACCGTTTGGAAGAGTAGAAATCTTTGTAGACTTGGACAATCAACATAATCTTGAGATGGTGAATGAATCACCACATGGTTCTCTAGACCGCCAAGGTCGTCAGCTAACGATGGGAGAGTATGCATTCCCTATAATTGGAAACCAACCGTCTTCGATCTTGCTTGACACCGCTTCAAGATGATATGAACTAAAGAGCATGCATATCGATCTGCTACAATCGTTTTATGAGCTACCATATGAAGATTGCTTATAGTTTATGAAAGAGTACAACATAGTACTAGAGACTTTTCCTATAAGAGCACTTAATAATGATCAGCTACAAATGCGATGCTTCCAATATTGCTTAAAGGATAAGGCGAAGCAGTGGTTGATGGCACTTCGTCCTAGTTCACTTACCACATGGGCTAGTGTTTGCAAGGTATTCTTCAACATATTCTTTCCGACAAAGAAAGCAAAAGAGCTTCGAGTTTAGATTGTAGATTATTCAGAAGAGAAAAGAGAGTTGTTCCATGAAGCCCAAGAGAGATACTAGTTACTCCTTGCTCAGTGTCCGCCAAACATGTTCTCAGATGAGTATAAGGTTTCTTTTTTCCAGAGTGGGCTCACTTCCATGACTCAGCTTTTAGTACACAATACATGTGGAGGAACAATTGCAGACAAAACTATGAATGAAGTGTATGACATATTCGAGAAGTTGGCTCATAACTCTTAATAGAGGAGTGCAACCGGAAGGAGATGAGGAAAGCATGAGATTAATGCTAGCATAGAAATGGCCATAGAGATGGCGAGAATGACCAAACAGAACAGTTAGTTCATACATTTATTCAGAACTTGAGTAAACAAGGCAGTGTGAATCGGATATTTGATAGCAATAGTCAAGGTAGAGAGATACTCATTGGTGGTGAGGGATTTTTAGGGCAGTAGGAAGATGTCCAATTTATAGGATTTCAGAGGCATGGAAATGATACCTACTCAAACTCCTACAACCCAGGGTGGAGGAATCACCCTAAATTCTCATAAATAGATAACAACAACATTTCTCAAGGCTTCAACAGAGGATTTGGCAACAATCAAGTTGGTGGGAGTGGGACCAACCAATTGGGAAGTTCTAGTAACAACCAACGGAACCAATATAATAATACCCAACCCAACTCATACCAACAAAAATCAAAGTCCTTTGAAGACTAAGTAAAGGGAATCATATGCCTCACAACATGTCGTGGAACAAAACTTAAATAACTTTATGCAAGGAAATGGACACAAGTTCAACAATCTAGAAGTATCAATGCGGAAGTTGGAGACCCAAGTACGAAAATTAGTGGAAGCAATGCAGAAAAATGAACTAGGAAGGTTCCTATCAATGTGAATAAGTGAAGGCAATAATGGTTTTGAGGAGTGGAAATGTGTTAAACAATGAAGAAAGATAGCAAGCCGAAGAGAGAAAGAACTAAAGAAACGGAAGATATTTCAAAATGGGAGACTATAGTAGAAAAGGAAGAGATAGTAGTTGATCTTAAACCGAAGAAGACCTCACATCTACACAAGTCCCCCAACCTATACATTCCACTGGTTCCATTTCTAGGAAGGTTACAAAGAGACAAGTTAGATAAGTCGTTTAAGGAGATTTTTGATGTCCTCTCCAAGGTATATGTGAACCTTCCATTGCTCGAGATAATAGAGATACCTGTGTATGCTAAGTTCTTCAAGAGTCTTCACACCTACAAGCAAAAGTTTGGTCTGGAACCTCAAGAGTATATAGTGGGGAATGCTAATGCTATACTCTAGAAGAAGCTTCCACCAAAACTTAAGGATCTGGGTAGTTTTTGCATTAATATCATGGTTGAAGGTACCAGGCTCGAGAGGGCGATGTTAGACTTAGGTGCTAACATCAACTTGATGCCCTTTTCCATTTACAAGCAAATTGGATTGAATGAACCAAAGCCGCTAACAATGTCCCTTCTCCTAGTAGATGGTTCAGTCCGATATTTGAGAGGAAATATGGAAGACGTCTTGGTTTAGGTGGACAAGCTTATTATTCCCATAGATTTATGGTTTTAAACATGGATGATGTGAGTGGGGAAGAGAACATGATACTTATTCTTTTAAGGAGACCCTTTTATGGCGACAGTAAAAACTTTTATTGACGTCCAAAATGGGAAGCTCTCCATGATAGTTCTAAATGAGACTATAGAGTTTAAGGTCTTTGAAGCACTCTCATATCCAACTAGTGCGGATGATTGTTCATACATTGATGTGATATATTCAGAGTTGAGTGACAGGTTCAAAGAGGAAGAACTCGAAGACTTGTTAGATTGGGCTTAGAGTATAGCTGAAGAGGAAGGAGAGTTAGAAGATGAGTTGGCAATAATGGAAGAAAAGAATTGTGGAGAAGAGATTGAAAAATTGAAGGTTCCTATCATGAGCTCCAAAAAGAATTCACGCACCTAAGTTGGAGCTCAAGTAAACAATCGGAGGAAATGAGTTTATTCTCTCTCAGCAACAAGAACCCCATGTTCATAGCTACGTGATTAGTGATGATCACAATGGGGTAGAAACTGCTGACAAGGGTGTTGGGCATGAGCCTAAGGTGGTTGCTGCTGGGCATAAGGTATTGATCGGAGAATCAGCTGAGAGACCTAACTTTTCAAGGAAAAGGAAAGGCAAAATGTTTGAATGATGAACACACTTGTGCAATGTCCTTTAAGAATAAGTTTGTTAGTTCAAAACTTATATGACAACAGAGCTGCCACTGAATCTGTTGTGTAGGGAATGCAGCTGGGACTGAACCTATCTACTTAAGAGTTGTTGTTTATTTAACATGTGAAGATTATGTTTAGGGATATTTTGGGACATATATATTATGCATACCTGGATATTCTGCTGCATGTTCTTCTGGTACTTTTATTTTAACCAACTTTGCTTTTGTAATGTTAAGGGATGTATGGTACTTATGGTTTTTGTATATAACTGAATTATGCGATCTCTTGTTGTTGCTTGATACATAATTCTCCAAGTTGTTGTTATCTGGTAGTATTGTTGGCAACAAGTGTACTTGAAAAAGTTAATGTGTCATTAGTTGAAGATAAATACAACAAACAACACTAATCCACCAACTATATTGAATACCCTATAAATATAAGAAATGATAATAAAGTGTGCAAAAACGACCTACAACTGTATTGGTTAAAATATTAACTCCTAAACCTCTACTCTAAAATAACCCTTCCTTTTCAATAGTGATAACTCAAACCTCTACTCTAAAATGGATTAGTATGATTGTTTTTTTCTTAACAAAAATGCTGGATAAAGCCCATCTTACTAAAAGAATACGTCTTTTACCAAACGAAGCCCAATAGAGTAATCAATAATATATATACTATTTATGTATACCATGAAATAAAGTTTTAGACTGGAATTAATCGACAATTCAATAACCACGGAAGAAATTACACATGTACGTGTGAAAGGAAATATTCTTGTGGAACGAAAACAGGCCCAATATACTTTACGCGAGGAAAAGACAAACAACTTATACGAAACACGATAGCAGAACAAGTAGCTGACACGATGAAAATCTCCAACAATAGATTACACGATCTTATAACTTACGCAAACACAAGACAAACATGCAACCTCCATAGTAAACTTGAACAGTTTTGCACTAACAGATTACACAATTTATGCATCAACCATACTAACCTGACAGGATTTTGTACATAAAGTTGTCATTTCGTACTTGTTAACGGATTAGGATTATCTCCTCTGCTTTTTTGTTCCCCTTAGATTTGCACTAGATTGTTGAGAACTAATCATAACTGAAAATACATGGTCAAGATTTATTGGTTTCTTTCTCTCTCATACAAGTGGATGTTTCGTTTACAACCTCTCCTACCTCACTTGAAACCATGCAGGAAAAAGATTTTTTTCACATGGTTAGAGGATGACAGTAGACCATTTCTGGGCAGTGGGCACAAATATATACCGACCTATCATTACTATGCAAGAAAAGACCCGTCAACATCACTTATAAATATAAGCACAGATTAGCCATCTTGGATTGCAAAATGTTTATAAGTAGATCTGTGGCTTTTTCACAAATGTTTATAAGGGGGATAAGTGATGCGGCGGATCAACTGGCATTAGATTATTTGGAGGGGTGGGATTTGAAACAAACCAAGTAAGGCTAAACCCGGGCGGCGGAATCAGAATGATTTGAAATTTTGACAGCTGATGCGTTTCGGCGTTTCCGGAACTACTACGCAGCTTTGCTGCGTAAGCACGTCCTTTTTTAGGCAAATTCCGTCGTTTAGGCCTTGAAGTTGCAATTTTTGCAGTTTTAGGAAAGTTTCTTTTTCGCAATAATTTGAGTTTCCCAATTCCGAATCGACTTCCGTCAATTCTGGAGTGTTTAGGATTCTCAGTAGAATTAGTTTTTGCTTTAATTTCGTTTTTGCCTTTTTTGGTAAATTTCCGTTTTTAAGTCGTTTTTCTTGCTTTCCAAGGAATTCGATTAGGTTTAGGATTTATTTTGCTTTAAATAATGATGTAGGCCGAATTGGCCATTCAGCTTTTGATTTATAAAATTTTAGAGTTTTCTCTAATTATTCCAATTTCGGTATTCATCGTGAATCAACGAATTGAAGCCTAACTTTCCGGTATTTGTGCACAAATCAACGGAACTTTAGTAGGTTGTTTCTAATCGTTTTACGCAGGTTTTTCTCGACAGAGCTTCCGCTACATCAGTTGGTATCAGAGCCGTGTTCGTTCGGGACGACATCATCATGCCGCCGAGAAGACGACCAGACCAGATTCCTGTAGACCTAGCCATCGAACGTGACCGTGTGATACAGTTGGAGCGACAGGTGGAGCAATTAACGGCGCAACTTGCGGCGTCAAGAGCCAACCAAAACCCGTTTCAGGCCTTACATCCTGAGACAAGTAGTGACGAAGTGGAAGGGGATCCGCAACCACGACGTCGACAGAGAGCGCCTGTGACTGATGACAGGGTTGATGACAGAACTGAAGATGTCAGGCGATGGGAGTCAGGGATGCGGACTGAGGTTCCGGAATTCCGTGGAAGCATGCAGCCAGAAGAGTTTCTGGAATGGATTGGAATCGCTGACGAGATTCTGGAATTCAAAAGAGTTCCTGCGAATGAGAGGGTGGCATTGGTGGCCACGAGGTTTCGGGGTAGAGCCGCGGCTTGGTGGCAACAATTTAAACTCGCTAGGAATCGCGCTGGAAAACCCAAACTTTCTGACTGGGAGAAGATGAAACAAAAGTTGCGTAAAGAGTTTCTACCTCACAATTTTACGAGATTGATGTACCAGAGGTTGCAGAATCTGCGTCAAGGTATGAGGTCTGTTGATGAATATACAACCGAGTTCTATGAGTTGTTGGTGCGAAACGATATAGAGGAGACACAAGATCAGTTGGTGTCGCGCTACTGTGGTGGGTTGCGTACACAAATCCTTGATATGGTTAATCTTTTCGATCCCGTGACAGTAACTGAGGCGCATCAGAGGGCTTTACAATTGGAGAAGACATTGTCGCGAAAATCTAATAGTGGACAGACGCTGAATTTCGGAGGAGGAATGAGCAGTCGAAACAGAGCAAGTAGTTCCAGTGAAAATACTGGAAGTCGACCAGGTGTTAGTGCTAGCAGTGGTTCATATACTGGTCCACGGAACCCGACAAACAACGTTCAAACTCCCAGGGCAACCACTGGCGGATTTCGGTGTTTTGGATGTGGAGAAACGGGTCACAGGCTGTCTGAGTGTCCAAGACCAGCAAAGAGGGTATTATTTATTGACCCGGCAGAATTTAATGAGGAAGATGCGGAAATAATTGAAGAACCACAATCAGGAGCGGAGGAAGTGAGTGAAGAACTGGTAGATGGTGACACCGGGACGATGTTGATGGTGCGACGTACCTGCTTGGCACCGAGAACTGGAGAAGGAGAGTGGCTGCGAAATAACATATTTCAGTCTACTTGTACCATCCTTGGTAAGGTGTGTCGATTTGTCATAAACGGGGGGAGTTGTGAGAATATTGTGTCAGTCGAAGCGGTACGAAAGTTAGGGGTGACGACAGAAAAACATCCAAAACCATATAGACTAGCTTGGCTGCAAAAGGGAGGCGAGGTGACTGTATCACAGCGGGCGCTAATTTCGTTTTCGATGGGAACCAACTACAAGGATCAGATGTGGTGTGATGTGGTGGACATAGATGCATGTCACTTACTGCTAGGGAGGCCGTGGCAATATGACAGAAAAGTGTATCATGATGGGTTTAAGAATACCTATTCTTTCGTTTTCCATGAAAAAAAAATTGTGCTACTACCGAGCAAACCATCTGAGAAGATTAAGGCGCATAGCGATACTACTAACCTGTTATCATATGCAAAATTCGAGTTGGAGATAAAGGAAGTAGAAACGGTGTATGTGTTAATGGGAAAAGAAACACAGGCTGATATGGAGGTTCCTAGTGCGGCAGCTCCTCTGATTTCGGAGTTTGCTGATGTGTTTCCGGAAGAATTACCTGAAGGACTACCACCTCTACGTGACATTCAACATCATATCGACCTAGAGCCAGGAGCTATGTTGCCAAACAAACCACATTACAGAATGAGTCCCACTGAGCACGAAGAGTTACGAAGGCAGGTTGAGGAGCTTCAGTCAAAAGGGCATATCCGTGAGAGTCTAAGTCCATGTGCTGTTCCCGCCTTGTTAATTCCCAAGAAAGATGGAACATGGAGGATGTGTGTCGACAGTCGCGCAATTAATAAGATCACAGTAAGGTATCGCTTTCCAATTCCGAGATTAGATGATTTGTTAGATCAATTGAGCGGGGCACATGAGTTCACCAAATTGGACCTGAAGAGTGGGTATCATCAGATTCGTATTCGACCTGGGGATGAATGGAAGACAGCGTTCAAGACGCGAGAGGGGTTATATGAATGGCTAGTCATGCCATTTGGGTTGTCAAACGCGCCTAGCACCTTCATGAGAGTGATGAACCAAGCCCTTCGACCATTTATCGGTAAGTTTGTTGTTGTTTACTTCGATGATATCTTAATTTACAGTGCAAACCCCGAGCTGCATCTTCAGCACATTCGGGAAGTGTTATGTGTGTTGCGTAGAGAAAAATTTGTTGCTGCAGCCAAGAAGTGCGTTTTTATGACACCAAAGGTGTTATTTTTGGGATATGTTATTTCTGGAGAGGGTCTACAGGTGGATGAGTCCAAAATAGAGGCAGTGAGGCAGTGGCCGCAACCGAAAACAATTACTGAGGTACGGAGTTTCCATGGATTGGCATCTTTCTACCGCCGGTTCATCCCTCACTTTAGTAGCATTATGGCACCTGTCACTGAGTGTATGAAAGGAGTCAAGTTTCAGTGGACGACCGAAGCTGAAGAAGGTTTTTAGCAAATCAAAGAGAAATTGACAACAGCCCCTATACTCGTTCTACCAGATTTTTCTCAACCGTTCGAGCTGCATAGCGATGCTTCCAAGGTGGGCATCGGAGCTGTTTTGAGTCAAGGTGGGAAACCGGTAGCATATTTCAGTGAGAAACTGTCGGGATCTCGAGTACGTTATAGCATATATGACATAGAATTCTATGATGTGGTCCAAGCGGTGAAACATTGGCGACATTACTTATTCCACCGAGAATTCATTCTATACACCGATCATGATTCATTAAGACATCTCCACAGTCAAGAAAAAATTTCTTCCCGGCATGCTTCATGGTCAGCTTACCTTCAACAATTTACATTCGTCCTGAAGCACAAAGCAGGTGTTACGAACCGGGTGGCTGATGCCCTGAGTCGAAGAGTCAATCTGTTATCAACAATGGTTGTCCAGGTTCCAGGTTTTAACTCTTTTCGTGAATTATATGATTCAGATCCACACTTTTCAGAGATAATGGTTGCTGTTCGAGAGAAAAAAAATTCAGAATTTGTATTGGTAGATGGGTTCTTGTTTCGGGGAAATCAACTTTGTATTCCCGAGTGTAGTTTGCGTCTACAAATTATTACGGAAATACATGGGGAGGGTCACGTGGGCAGAGATCGCACGCTTCAGTTAGTTAATGCATCGTACTTTTGGCCAACAATTCGGAAGGAAGTAGAGAGATATGTGGAACGTTGTCGGATTTGTCAAGTGTCCAAAGGGAAAGCGACTAATGCTGGTTTGTATAGGCCATTACCGATTCCTACTCAACCATGGACGGACTTGAGCATGGATTTTGTTTTGGGACTGCCAAGAACCCAACGTGGATGTGATTCCATCTATGTAGTGGTTGACCGATTTTCCAAGATGGTTCATTTTATCCCGTGCAAAAAAACTACTGATGCTGTCAAGGTCGCCCAATTGTTCTTCCGAGAGATTTATCGCCTTCATGGTTTACCTTCGTCAATTGTTTCTGACCGAGACACTCGATTCCTCAGTCACTTTTGGCGGAGCCTTTGGAAGATGGTCAATACAAGGTTGGATTTTAGCAGTGCATATCACCCGCAAACTGATGGGCAGACGGAGGTGGTGAACCGAGCGCTCGGAGATTTACTGAGATGTCTGGTAGGAGAAAATGTTCGGTCATGGGATCTGAAGTTGAGCCAAGCCGAATTTGCCCACAACCATGCTGTCAATAGGAGTACCGGCTTCAGTCCTTTTCAGGTCGTGTACTCACTGGTTCCTCGAAGCCCTATAGACCTGATTCCTCTACCTAGCAAGACTAGAGTTCATGGGAAAGCTGAAGATTTCGTTCAAGGGTTACATGAGGTTCATAAGTAGGTGCAAGAAAATTTGTTGCATTCGGTAGAGAAATACAAGCTAGCCGCGGACAAGAAAAGGCGTCATTTGGAGTTTGATGTGGGCGATTTTGTGTGGGCAGTCCTCACAAAGGACAGGTTTGCTGTGGGGGAGTATAACAAACTTGCTGCTAAGAAGATAGGCCCGCTGGAAATTGTGGAAAAAATTAATCCAAATGCGTATCGCCTGAAACTACCCAGCCATATTAGAACTCATAATGTCTTCAATGTCAAGCATTTGATTCCTTTCCATGGCGACTCCTCTGATGATGACACCGCGATAAATTCGAGGACGAATTTTCTCCAACCTGGGGAGAATGATGCGGCGGATCAACTGGCATTAGATTATTTGGAGGGGTGGGATTTGAAACAAACCAAGTAAGGCTAAACCCGGGCGGCGGAATCAGAATGATTTGAAATTTTGACAGCTGATGCGTTTCGGCGTTTCCGGAACTACTACGTAGCTTTGCTGCGTAAGCACGTCCTTTTTTAGGCAAATTCCGTCGTTTAGGCCTTGAAGTTGCAATTTTTGCCGTTTTAGGAAAGTTTCTTTTTCGCAATAATTTGAGTTTCCCAATTCCGAATCGACTTCCGTCAATTCTGGAGTGTTTAGGATTCTCAGTAGAATTAGTTTTTGTTTTAATTTCGTTTTTGCCTTTTTTGGTAAATTTCCGTTTTTAAGTCGTTTTTCTTGCTTTCCAAGGAATTCGATTAGGTTTAGGATTTATTTTGCTTTAAATAATGATGTAGGCCGAATTGGCCATTCAGCTTTTGATTTATAAAATTTTAGAGTTTTCTCTAATTATTCCAATTTCGGTATTCATCGTGAATCAACGAATTGAAGCCTAACTTTCCGGTATTTGTGCGCAAATCAACGGAACTTTAGTAGGTTGTTTCTAATCGTTTTACGCAGGTTTTTCTCGACAGAGCTTCCGCTACATCAATAAGTAACCTCCAAATACTTTGGGAAGCAAGCAGACATGAGGAGTTGATAGGAGCAACTTACCTAATTTAGATTTATAAATAAACGGGCAATTACACATAACGTCAAACAATTCAGAATCGATATCGTAAGGTGATATTAGAAGCAAGGACTACTCAAACTACTGAACGAAAAAAACAATAATAAATAGATCACATATTACACGCATTTTCCTTCAAACCCAAGTAGAATGAAACATTATCCATGAAACAAGCTAAGAGTGCCGATAAAAGGTTCTCGAATTGGGCGGTCTTGTTGGTGCAGAATTCAAATGTCGGTCAGGATATCACCTGATGGATTTGGGTTTTTAGCCAGAGGGATAAGTTTGTCTATTGTGTCTAGGTCTATGACATATACTACAAGTGCATAGAGGCTTGGTTGGCCAAGATGCATCAAACGCAGATTTCTGGCACCTTGATTTGTTGTGTCCCTATTCAAAGCAATTTGAACAAGTCTCCTGGTTGTAATTGTCAATGGACTTTCTTAGTCTTCCAGACCATTAAAGCAATTTTAGCTCGCGCTCAAGACCTGATAAATTCTTGTTTATACATGGCAGAAAGGCTTGACGCTTCAACAATGTGAAGTAGATTGTCATTTTTGTCTACGTCATGTCTATGGTGTAGCGGTAAATCTTGTGGAAGGATATCATTCGAACAAGGACACAAAAACGACTTGATATTGGCTAAGCAACCCATGCCGTCTTCTTCACCCATTAGAACGGTTGGACAATGAAGTTTCTCGTCATCAGCATAACCAAAATCTGATTGAACCACTTTGTCATCAAAGGTTGATAGAACCACTGGCGAATACACAGGATCTAAGACAAGATTCACACAGCCATGATTCCTGCCGTTACCATATTTCTTACCAGCTGTAGTGAATGAGCTTTAGGGAAATAAAAACTTCCTGATTAATGGCGGAGTAAAAGAGTCATAAACGGGGGAACCATTCGGAACACATTCATTACTACCTGTTATGGATCTGTATCCGGGTGAACTCATAACAGGTCTAAGTGTAGATTTATACTTCTTCATGGGTGGCAGTGTACATGCTTGATCAGCAGTAGAACCGAAGGTTGAAACTGTCGTCATCATTTGAATAAGTGTACCGGTTGCTAGGGTTTGGTGTACTAGATACGGCATAGACAACTGTTTAACCTGGCTTCGGAACCGTTTGTGAAACACAAACACATAACATTTAGGATTCTCTTTGTTATGCGAAATGAAGATCAGTAAATCTAAGTCATCATTTCAACTATGGAGCCATCAATTCTAGTACTTATCTTGAACTCAACTTTATCGTCATCGAAATTTAAGCCAAAACGACTACATATCTTCTCTTCTAATGTTTTCAGAGTCTCCTTCAGTGTGACTGACAAAAAGAAAACAACTTTAGGGTTGAACTATCCATCTTCCCACTGTCCATCGTAGTTCACTCTCAATAGAACCATATTCCTGAAGCTGTATGCAAAAGTTGTAATCAGCTAATCAGCTCCTTCATCATGGAATTAAAATTAAAATTAAAATACATCAATGTCATAAAACGATCAAGGAATTAAATTTCGTGTCATTTTATGAATATTACATTCCATGATCATAGAAGGATCATGGAATGTAATTTCGTGTTGTCATGGGAGGATCATGGATTTTCATGTCATGATCATGGGAAGATCATGGAATCTAATTTCGTGTTGTCATAGGATCATGGAATGTCATTTCATGTAATGGGAATGCAATTTCGTGTAATGGTAAGATCATGGAATGTACTTTCGTGTCATGATAGTATCATGAAATGTACTTTCGTGTCATGGTGGTATCATGGAATCTACTTCATATCTTGATCCAAGCTCGTCAAACATCTCCAAATTAAGGACTTTGGGATACAACGACACAGGGAATGCGATAAAAGTACAACAAGACAGGGCGTCGAGACAAAGAACAAGAAGACCCTTTTCAATCACTTTTAACTTTTATTATATGAATATGAAAGGAATCAATCATATGTATATTTAGACTGACATAAACACACACAGGCGGCGAAGAACAACAAGACCCTTCTCAATTTAGAGACTTAGGGTTAGGGATACACCAATACAGAGAATGCCATAAAAGTACTACACTGACATAAACACAAGGCGCTGCCACAAAGAACAAGAAGACCCTTCTCAATCATTTTCAACATTTGTTATATGGATATGAAACAAAACAATCATATGTATATTTAGACTGACATAAACACACACAGGCCATAAAGAACAATAAGAAGACCCTTCTCAATCATTTTCAACATGTCATATGAAAATTATGAAAAAAATAAATCAAATGTATTTACAATTACAGTTCAAGTTCCTAATGATACATACCTTCTTTGATAATGGGGATGGCTAAAACAGATTAGGATCGCTTCAATCACAGCAACGAATCCACAACTAGAAAAAATATAAGGGCGGAGATACGAAATATTGCGGGTAAATTATTTTAATCGGGTGCCATTTGGAAGTGTAAGGGTTTGGGAATTTAGGTTAACTGACTTGAATTTCAATTTAATAACATGATGTACAAATTGGATTGCCTTGATCTGATGATATAAGAAGGAGACGAGGGATCGATTACCCACAATACATAAAGCAGATTAAATTTAATGATAGGGTCATTTTGGACCTCTTACATCAACAACCACTGACACTCTCTAGGGGTATACTTGTCAAAGAACCCACTAACTTCCACCACACAATCACTATATCGGTTATATTTGATTTTTTAAAAGCATGTGGCTACTTGTAAAAAGTGAAAAACCAAAGCAGCTATTCTATGGAATTAGCAGAAATTATAAAATAATCTGATTTAACCTTTTCAAAAACAATACCAAATTAGCCCTAAAATTGGAAATTGATTAATAATAATTGGTGGGTGTACTTACAAACTATTTAGTCATTTTAGTAGTTTTATTCAAGGATATTATTAGATTTATATATATATATATATATATATTAATTTAGTGTGTACGTACAATTTTTAAGTGGTGCAAATTAATATCTGTTACTCAATTTTTTTTTCTCACTAGGCTAGGCAGCCTAGGCCCTAGCCTAGCAAGTGCTAAGCCCGCCCCTAAGGTCACCTCCCCTTGCACGTTTTTGGTACAAGATTTGAGTCTAATCGTGTGCATTTTATAGGCATGCGTGAGAAGTTTTTTCCCATAGTTGGGATTAGATATTGGAATGCATATATAATATTTGATCTCAACAGGTTTCAGCATATCCCTAATCCAAATACACGGTGTCATAATTTATAGTAATTGATTTAATGAGATCAAACAGCAAATTAATTGGAGCATTCCATAATCTTGCTTTTCCAAACCTGGGGAAGATTGTGATTCCAAACACGTAAAAGAGAATCCAAATCCATTCCCTGTGATAGATAAAAGCAAGTGTTTATCATCAGCACTGCACAGTTGATGGATAACGTTTAATGACATTACTCGAAACGATCCATACACTAGTTGAATAAGCTTAAAACATACCAGACACAAAGTATTAATTCATTCATCAGTTATCTATCAACATCATCCTTTCCCATTAAATCTATTCTCCTCCCAACAACCTCCACATGATTGTTGTTCCGAGAAGGTTTCCTCGAATCCGAATCGCTTACCGGCCAAATAGAAACAATGGGGGTTGATATATCTATCATACATGCAATTATATTAGATGCAAAGTAGAGCATATACCCTGGTGTTCATGGTTTAATGTAGTACAAAAATGACTCCACAAACATGTTAGGTATATGAAGGAGTATAATTCCTTAATAGTTTTGCAAGGATCAGTTTATGCCCTCACTTGAATCATCGAGAAGACAATGAAGAGATTGATGCATGGGTTATCAATGTATTTTGATGGGAATTTTCTCAGAAACAAAAAAGAAGGATATTCTCATTTCATTGATATTGTATGCATTTGCTTTAATTATGGAACCATAATCTAGAATCATATGCTGAGAATCATTTTTCCATGCTTTTCAAATTTGAACCAAACATTACATTAGAAATTTATACTAATTTATGCATATTAATTTGCCCGCTGGTTGAGTGATTTTACTCCTCCTTTTACCTTTTTCATATTTGTGATGGGGTTCAAGCCATCCTTATTCATAAATAATTATTTCATTTTTTTATATATAAAAAAAATGAAATACAGAGTTTCTTAATATGTGCCTTAGGGAAAATTCATACTATGCAAAACTATAATTATATATTTAACTATTACAGAAAGATAAAAATTTTGCAGTCGAACTACCAAAAAAGAATAAGCTAAAATAAAAAACTGAGACCTAAGTGCATCGTTTTTTATATTTTAATTAAAAGCTAGGATTTTATGATTCTTATAAATCTAATTCTGTCCAGTAAAACGGAAGAATTATAAATCTCTAAAATAATAGATAGGGATACTGTAAATAGATCCCATCAAAGTATATAGTAGTTCTCCATTCAAGAGCTACTTTACCGTATTCCAAATTCAATGGTTTCAATAAAGCCCTTACAGCCGTCTTGACCAGATCTAGAACTACCTCAACGGTTTGTGTAGTGTAGCCATAAATCTTATTATTGGTATCATTGCCCCCTTCTTAAAATTTTCCGCTTTCAAGGTTGCTATCAGGAGATTTGATTCCTAAACCTCCTGTTTCTCTATACATTAATTAATGAAAGATAATTTTTGACCAAAATATCATTTACAGTCATATTTGACTTTTTTTTTTTTTTTTTTTTTTTTTTAACAAACAGCCTTATTTGACTCAATTTGGCGTATTTTGAATAAATTTCATGGTAGTAAATTACCTTTTTTTTTTTATTAATTTGTTTTATTGAACCTTCCATAGTATATACTTTTTTTTTTATATAGTATTTATCTATCAATCTATCTAGACCAAGTAATTTTTTTTTTTTTTTGAAGCTTTTACTATTGGTAGGATTCAAGTCATTGACTTGGAAGTCATTTATCTAAACCCCAAGCTCATTCATCTACCAGTTGAGCTATGCCCCTGAAGCTCCGTGCTGTATACTTGCAACACGTATTATTACAATAAATAATGTTTCGGTAATTATAACTAACACATTATCCATTCCACTATTTTATGATTTACATAATAGTAATTACAGTACATGTAACATATGACAAGAATTTTGGACAAAACAATTAATATGGTGCATCTGGTTTAAGGATCAAATTATATAAATTTAAATAGATTAAAAATGGATCATATAACCATTGTTTAATGTGGTTTAGTGGTAAATAGAGTTTTTTTTTTTTTAAGTACGGTAATGTTTCAAGTTTGAGTCACCATACCAACAAATGGTATATCATAAAATAAAATAAAATAAACAACAATAGGTCAAACATACAATGTATAACTTCGTATTTCTTAAATTTTTTTATTAATTTACTTTTTCAATTCTTAACATGTGTCTAGTATTATTTACGGAATGTGAGAATATAAGAAGATCAAATTGATGCAAGCATCTTGGACATGTCAAGATGAATGGATGGTGGAATTGAACCATCTTTTTCTAGGCCATGGACTTTGTAAGAAGCCTAGACCTCAAGGGTAGTCTCATTCTAACATTTGAAATTCGAAAAAAGAAAAATCAAACGAAACAAAGCAAAAGATGCAGCATATGTCCCAACATCCCAACCGGATTCTTAAGTTATTATTATTTTATTTTTTTTACAAAATTAAAGAATACATTTTTTAAAATTAACAAAACAAGAAACAAAAAGAATCCGTAACATCACCAGGCTCTCTAAATGAATTTCTCCATGTGTTGGGTCATGGGTGGGGAGCATTTTTCTTGTAGCGTACTATAACAGTTATGAGAAAGAAAGTTCTAAACACAAATACACAATACAAATCAGTTTTTATATTTTTAGAAAAACATATTTCTCTGCCTTTTTATGTTTCAGAAACCCTAAAACAATCTTGTGTCAAAAACAAAAAACCAAAACATCTTTGTGTTTTATAAACTCCATGACACTGATACTATATAGTAATTCATTCACTTTTTAACTCAAATTAATTTCTTAATTACAGCAACTATTATGTTAAAAAAAAAAAAGAACTGTTTAACTCAAATTAAATAATACTATCGTTAACTTCTTGACTTCTTGACTTTAGTATAAAGGATATATATAATTTGAGTTGTCTCTGATTTAAATAATCAATGAAATTTCTTAAAATAGGAGTTGGTTGTTCTAGTTTTTGAATGAAGTTTGTTTATTTTTATTATTTAGAAAAAAAAAAGTGAATCGGTTATTATATATCATGGTTCTAGTAATCGGTCTAAGCAGTTGCCTAGGCTGATGGCAGACCCAGCCGTCACGAGGAAGTCCTAATCTGCATTCCTAGACAGTCTAGGCACCCGACTAGGCGGAATCCCCAGCACTTTTTTTTAATAATTTTTTTTCCAAAACAACACAATTTTGGTCCTATACAGTGTCGTTTTGGCTAATTCCATTTCACTGTCTAAACGGCATCTAGACGTTAATCTAACGTACAACTGGCACCTCGCGTCTAGCCGTCTACTAGAACATTAATATATACTATACAGTTGGAGAAATTCATCAAAAGTTTTAATGGGTATAATATTAAAAAAAAAATGAAGTGTAGGCTAATTTATTTATTTTTAATTAAGTCTATATCGGTCAAATCAAGGGTATGTCGAGACTTGATGATCAATCGCTATAGATAAGGTTTGGAAAACAACCTCCACTGTATGAGAAATGTCTCCATACGTTTTATGATTTTATAGAAATAAGTGTGATTCAAGCTTCTCTCACGGTGATGATACATGTAATAAGTGTAACCGTGGTGGTGGAGGCTCCCAAAGAAAAGTCCAACCATATTGGCAAGAGCCTCAAATGTAAATATATAAGTGAGATTCTGAGAATATAATTTATGGTGAGATGATAATGTTATTAATGACTTAAAGAAAAAGGAAGAGAGAGGTGGGTAGCTTACAAGGGCGCACCCAAAATTGCAATCTGAATCAGACCATCATTTCCATGTCTTGTAATTGGTCCAATACATATAAGGTCTTGGATTTGATGGCTACTTCATTTTTATTTTTATTTTTTCCTTTTCTCTCTTTCTAACTCACATTTCTACTAGGAATTTAAAATATAAATTGAGTAATTCTAAATAACTAATTTTGTCGTGCAAGTATGTTCCAGGAAAGTCATAGACTTAAATAATCTCTAAACATCTAAAGTTACGAGTTTGCTTTTCTTGATATGATGTAACTTGTATCCGGTGATAGGAATGTTGCATCTAGTGCGCAGGATATATTACAATTAAGACTGGAAATTTTATGAGATTGAGAATTTGAGATTGCATTATAAAAGTGTTGTATGTAATTTTTTGATTTTGATTTAATAATTTCATATAAGATTATTTTAATTATAAAATATTTTTAATTAATATAAATTACTTATTAATTAATAAAAATTTTGTGAAAATGGATGTAAAACTGCAAATAACATATTTTTTTAAACTGATTTTGTGGACTTAGCACTCGCTTTATAATTTTATGATTTGAGTTTGAATATTACCAAAACATGTGCATTAACAAAAAGTCCCTCTTTTTCTCTTTCGACTTTCGAGTCTGTAAAACTGCAAATAACAAAAATGACTTAACACTCACTTTATAATTAAGTCGCACTTTATTCTCTTCTTCCTTTTCCTTTTCCTTTTCCTTCTCTCTCTTCTTACATCAAACACATTCAATAAATTTATCTCACACAATCATCATCTCAAGTTGAAAACAATAAGATAGTGTGAAGTGAGTTGGATAATAATATTCTCTCCCTTAGGATTTGCTAAAACTCTCTCTAGGGTTTTCGCCTCCTTTGGTGAAAGTAGTTGTGGGAGTCTCTAAGACCACTATTTTTTACTCGTTCGGAGTGCGTTTAGTGTGGTTTTCGATAGGTTTGTCTCAAGATGAATGTAGAAGAGGTGACGAAGCTCTGTGAGGGCTTAACCCTAAAGGAGAATGAGGGCGATGTGATGCCTCTGCAGAAGGAGCTTTCTAATTATGGACAAAGGAAGCTGGCGTTAAGGCTGATTGGGAAAATCTTGTCCAATAAGCCAGTAAATAGAGAAGCTTTTATAATGGTGATACCAAGAATCTGAAGAACTTTGAAGGATTTTGAGATATAAGTTGTTGATGGGAATATGTTCTCTTTTACTTTTAAAAATGAAGAGGATCGGTGGAGGGTCTTACAAGGAGGGCCATGGCGGTATGATAAAGCTTTGTTGGTACTGGAGGAACCAACGGGGAAAGGGGACATCCAGGATATGAAATTTGATAAATCGGCCTTTCAGGTACAAATACACAAGGTTCCCCTCCTATGTATGACTTCAGAGATCGGGAGATTTTTGGGAAGTATGATCTGCGAGGTCAAAGAGATTGATGACGGGGGATCCGGCAATTGCCTCGAGAAGTATGTCTGAGTCAGAGTAGTCATTGATGTTACACAACCCTTCAGGCAAGTTTTAAGGGTGGACGTTTTACATGACGGTAACGTGTCGACGATGCTTCTAAGGTATAAGAAACTACCGGAGCACTATTTCTAGTGTGGAAGATTAGGTCATATAGTCAGACATTATGCCATGCGAGCAACAACAGAAGGACCAGAAGATTTCAATGCGTTATATGGTCCTTGGTTAAAAGCTTCAAGTCCGGTGAAAGTTAGGAATGATCGTGGTAGAGGGGAAACTTTTCGTGCAAATGGACACTATAATACGAAGAGGTCCCATTATGAGACAGATCCAGTGTAGAGAAATGCTTCAGAAATAGTGAAACAGATTATTGAGGGATCGATGTAGGCGACATCGATTGTAAGTTAGGTCCTAATGAAGGGTATTGGTGGCGATCCCAAAGGGGTTATTCTCCCAATATCTAGGGATAAGGATCTTCAGGAAAGAGAAAAGTTAAGGATACCAGTCAAAGTGAGGAAAAATCTTGGAAGGAATTTGAAAAAGAAGACGTAATTGAGATAAATAAGGATTTTGTACTAGAAAGTGTGGGATTGACTCAAAGAAAGGTGGCGAACATATCAGAATCTACAATTGATACTCAGAAAGTCAATACAAGAGATCCTAAGGGAAGTGTGTGTTTTGGGTTGAAAGGTGGAAAGGCCCAAAGCTTTGATGATAAAACCAGCTGTGAGAAAGAGAGTTTAGATAATGTGATCGCAACGAGCTCTATTGAGATTAACATTGGGTTGATCATTGTATCTAATCTAAGGATGGATTCATCGGCAATGGAGGTGGATAGTGGGTCTAGTAAGGAAGGAAAGGCTATTTTGTCAAGTTTTAACTTGACAGCTAGCAATAAAGGGAAGCTGGGTACGGGCAACATAATTGGGCCGAAGGCTGGAAAATGGAAGAGGTGGGCTAAAGATAGGGTAAGAACCAACGAGGAACCTCAAACGGAAGTGTAATTGGGTAAGCGGAATTTTTTTTTATGAGGATGATAGTGTTTCACAGGATCCAAAATTTACCAAAGGTTATGATAGGTCTTATGTGGGTGTTGAGGATCTATCGGCAGGTCGATCTCTACTGACTTGTCGGTCGCCATGAAAATATTAATGTGGAACGTCCGGGGAATGGGTTGTACTCGGGCGTTCCAAGTTCTCCAACGACTGAAACAAAAATACAAAACAGATATTGTGTTCCTTATTGAAACAAAGACCGACCATTTTCGCATGGAGAATATCAAAGTTAAATTAGGTTTTTCTAGCAAGTTAGTGGTAGACAACATCGGTCGCAATGGAGGCATTTGCCTCATGTGGTCTGACTTGGTTGATGTGAGCCTTCTCTCTTATTCTCAATTCCATATAGATATACAGATTTCTTCGTAGTGGAACTTAACTTGGAGATGGACAGGTTTTTATGGGAACCCGGAAGCGGCACAGAGACATCACGACTGGAGCCTCTTACAACGTTTGAGCACTCTCTCGAGACTTCATTGGGTCTGTGCAGGGGACTTCAACGAAATTCTGAGCAACGATGAGAAACGAGGGGGTGGGGGGGATTCTGAAACCAAGAGGTCATATGGATAGCTTCTGAGATGCAATTAGGAGTGTGGGTTACAAGACCTGGGCTTCATAGGATCTGCTTTTACTTGGTGTAATAAACAGGATGGGGATGAGATGGTCTAAGAGCGTCTTGACAAGTGCATTTGTAATTACAGTTGGAAATCTCTCTTTGAAGGTGCCTTAGTGAAACATTTGGAATTTTGAAGGTCTGACCACCATCTAATTCGTCTTGATGTTTATCAGACTTAGTCGCGAAACTTGAACAATGGACCGCCACCAACCCATCGTTTCCACTTTGAAGAATACTGGGTTGACGTGGATAGTTGTGTCGATATTGTTACTAATGCCTTTAGTTCTATGGGTAGTTTGCATGACATGCATGGCTTGGTTTGTGGCTTGCATAAGTGCACAGCTGGGTTGGCACGATGGAATAGAATTAATAGAAATAATCTGAGCAGAGACATTAGAATGAAACAAAATGAGCTACATAGGGTGTCGAATGATATCAGGCCAGGGTCATGGAGGGAGGTTCGTCGGGTTAAGTGGGAGTTGGACTCACTTTTGTCTCAAGAAGAATCTTATTGGAAGCAGTGATTAAGAGAACTTTGGCTTAAAAAATGGGACAAAAATTCAAAATACTTTCACTCTAAGGAGTTAGCGTGAAGGTCTAAGAACACAATTTTTGGTTTGTACAACGAGTGAAACTGCTAGAAATAGGACAAGAACGATATGGTTAGTATTGTTGAAAGTTATTTCTCTGAGATGTTTTGCTCGTCCTCCCCTTCGAATCACGATCTTGAGTCGGTTATTGCATGTGTTAAACCGTGTCTGTCTACTAGCTATAAAGCCTTCCTTGGTTTAAGTTTCTCTGTGGATGAAGTTCGTCGGGCTGTTTTTGATATGCACCCTTGGCCTTGTTTTATCAAAAACTATGACCCATAAAGGGCTGCTGAGTTACCAATGTTTGCTTGGGTGTTCTCAATGATAGTTTGGGTCTTTAGAAAGGTCAATAATACTCTTTCACCCGGATCCCAAAGATTAAGAAAGCTAAGAAAATGAATGATTTCTGACCGATTAGCTTATGTAACGTTCTTTACAAGGTAGTGGTAAAAGCTTTGTCAAACTGACTGCGTGGGGTTCTTGATGAGGTGATTTTGAAAAATCAAAGTGCCTTTGTCCTAGGCTGTTTGATCTCGAATAATGCAATTATCGGCTTTGAGTGTATGCATGCTCTAAAACGGAAGAAAAAAGGCCGCAAGGGTGATTTTGCTCTAAAACTAAATATGTCCAAAGCCTACGATTGAGTTGAGTGGGGCTTCCTCACGGGGATGTTGAGAAAGCTAGGGTTCTCGGAAGCCTGGATTGACCAAATCATGGGATGTGTGAGTACTGTCTCTTTCTCCTTCCTGATCAATGGAGAGGTATACGGATTCTTAAAACCGTTATGCAGTCTTCGATAGGGACACCTTTTATCCCTCTATATGTTCCATATCTGTGCTGAAGGGTTTTCGAGTTTAATCAATAGAAATGAGGTTATGGGGGATATTACGGGTTTCAGGTGTAATAGACAAGGCCCGAAAATATCCCATTGTTTTTTACTGATGACAATTTGCTCTTTACGAGAGCTTTTGAGAAAAATTGTCATTCTATCAAGCGGATTCTAGTGTCCCATGGCAAAGCTTTCGATCAAGTGTTGAATTTCAACAAGTCAGCATTATGCGTCAGTAGCAGAGTCTCTGGGCACCGGACAAGGGCCCTTGCCTGCAATATTAGGGTTCAAGTTGTTGATTGCCACAAACACCACCTGGGTTTGCCTAGTTTTGTCGGCAAGAATAAAAAAGCTCTTTTCTCCTCAATTAGGGACCGGGTTTTGAGCAAGCTGAAGGGTTGGCAATGTAAGCTCTTCTCGGCTGGTGATAAAGAGGAGATTATTAAGGCAGTGGTTCAAAGCATACCGACTTACTCCATGTCTCTCTTTCGACTTCCTCTTAGTTTAGTGAATGACTTGCATATGCTTTGCTCTCATTTCCGGTAGGGTTCGGACGGGGAGAAAAGGAAGTTATATTGGGGTACTTTGCTTAAAATTTGTTGCAGCTAGGATGATGTGGCCTTAGGTTTTAAGGACCTTTCGGTGTTCAATAAGGCCCTCCTTGTTAAACAATGTTGGAGACTCATTCACCACCATAACTCTTTGGCTGCTAAGGTCTTTAAAATGTGTTACTATCCAAATTGTTCTTTATTGTAGGCATCTTACAGTTCCTCCAGCTCATTTCTTTGGAGAAGCTTCATTTGGGGTCGCAAAATTATTGATGAGGGCTATCGATGGAGGATTGGCGGTGGTACTTCTGTTAATGTGTACTCAGACAGATGGATCCCCATGCCTTCAACTTTTAAAATCATCTCACCAAGCTGGTTATGTGCTTCAACAAATGTGGCTAGTCTTAAGCTCCAAAACGGGGCGTGGATTAGGGAGCTGATTCATTTATCTTTCTCGCCTTATGATGCTTTAATGATCCTTAGCCTTCCTTGTTCTCCCAGGGTTCTCAATGATACTATTTTTTAGCACTATGACAAGTTTGGTGCTTATTCGGTTAAGAGCGACTATCACTTGAGTGTCTCTTCTGCTTCGAATCCTAACTCATCTGGTCTCAATCCCTTCAAGTCTTGGTGGAAATTCTTGTAGAGAATAAAGATCCTGTCTAAGGTAAAGTTATTGATTTGGCATGCTTGTCATGATTGGATCCCGACCAACATCAACCTTGCTTCCTGAGGTATTGCTGTTGATAATCTATGCTCTTTGTGTCGTCGTGGACCGGAATCAACTCTTCATGCTCTGTGGTTTTGCCCTTCTCTTAAGAGAACTCGGTTGCAATGTTCTTTTTCCAGGACCCTCCAGAGTGATGATGGTTTAACTTTTCTAAATTTTATGGTCGATTGCAAGAACAAACTCTCTTCAAATGATTTTGAGTTGATCTGCATTACTTTGTGGAGAATTTGGTTCTTGAGAAACAGTTATGTGCATGCCTCTAAGTTGATCCTTGTTGATAAATTGTGCCATAAGCAGAAGCTTTCCTTGACGATTTTCGTAAGGTGAATGGCGTTATTGGCCATGTCCCAGCTGCGCCCCCCTTTGCCTACTATTTCTTGGAGACCACCCGGCCAGGGCTCTTTCAAAGCTAACTTCAATGTGGCCCTGGAATTGTTACATGACAAAGTGGGTGTCAGGGTTATCATCCGGGTTGGCTGGGTAATGTCCTTACCCCGTGTTCTCAACCTATTATGGCTCGACTGACCCCTGACATTACTGAAGCTTATGCTATCCTTCAAGGTTTTACTTTTGCAAGTGAGTCAGGTCTTCTTCCTTATGTCTTTGAATCGGATGCCCAAGTGGTGGTCAATTTAATTAATTCAGCTAGCATCCCTTCCTTTGATATTGGGATTATTGTTGGTGATATTATCTCCTTTTCGGATTACCATTCCAACTGTAAGGTTGTTTTTGCTCCTAGACAAGCCAATATGGCTGCTCATAGGTTGGCCAAATTTGGTCTTAGTTTAAATGATCCTTTATTTTGGATGGAGGAGACTCCTAGTTGTGTGACTCCTTCTGTTTTGGGCGATCGTCCAGCTCAGTTGTAATCCTTTTGTTTTGAATGAAGTTTGCTTTTCCTGAACAACAAAATAAATAAATAAATAAATAATTTGAAAACAATATATCCATCTTCAACACTTTGATCTCTCACTTGAAAATTTTCACATTGTAAATATCTTAAATTGAAAAAAAAAAAATTGGTTTGTTGTTTGAAATATGATTGAGAAAACTGCAAATGAAAGGATGAAAAAAAAAAAAAAAATCCTTATCTGAAAATTTTTCTAAAAGATAAGAAAAAAAAAAAAAAAAAAAAAAAACCCTCCGTTGAGATGTGATTCTAAAAATAAAATAAAAATAAATCTCGATTAAAAAAAAAAAACTCAACTTATTTTGTGCTTGTATAAAAATGGGTATTTTTTTATCGGAAACATTTTGATACTATTAAAACTTATATTATTAAGTTGATGATATACCTCAAAATCAACACCAAAATATGCTAAGACTTTTTAGTTTAACATAATTTTGTTTTAAATCAATTCTTAAATATATAATATTATTAAATAGAACTCCGTCGCTCATAGATTAACTAAAGTTTGCTTTGAGTCTAGAGTTTGATTGTTTTTTGTTGGAATACCTTCCTTCTTCTGTGGAGTCGTTGGCTCTGAGCAGGGATGGCAACTAGTCGGATCGGTATGCCCCAAACCCAAAACCTGATTTTAGTAAGTTATCTCAAATCCGACCCGAATGAGATGGGGGTGCTCCAAACCCAACCCGAATTGACCGACTAGTGAGCTTTAAAATTTAAAAATACACTTAAATTCAAAAATCTATTTAAATTTAAACATGCATACAATGATACACTTAAACATAAACGATACATAAATTTAAAATTTTTAAATTCATATATAACTTAAATTTAATAGAATATAACATCTAAATTATATAAATCTTAAATTCACACATAAAATACAGTTGAACAAAGAGATAAAAAAGATTAGAGTTTTGTTTTTCCTTTCATATTTTTAATATCTTAAAAATAATTATATAAATACCGGGTCAACTGGGACGGACGTGTCATAATGGTTTGACCCATATCCGATCCGATTACAAACTAAGTCAACAATGTTTGACTCATATCCGATCGGAACCCTGTTTTGAGTGCTCCAAACCCATCTAAAACGGTTCATATCCCCACCGGTGAGGGACAAAACAAGGATTTTTGCCATCCATAGCTTTGGGTGATGTGCGAGACTTGTTGTTCTTTTCTCTTTATTGATTTCCTTTTAAAATAATCAATTAGAATTTTTTTATAAAATAATTAAATTTCTAATTCTATCCCCAGAATTTGTAGGGGAGGGAGACTGTAAAAGCCTACGGCAGATAGATTGGATTACCAATCTCATTGCTACAACTCTACAACGAGCGTAGGATTGGGCATATGCATTGGACAGAACATAACAATGTTGCTTTAAGCCTATTATGTCTAGGACTTCAAAAGTAAAGAGCTCGGAATAGATGAGTTGATCATAGATTCATAGGTACTGTCACATTAAAATAAAAAATAAAAATTAGTTTCAATATATCTGATCAATGTAATATATCTTGAGACTCTAAGTCACTTATATCATGATGTTATAAGATATGAATATTCAATCGTTTATATTTTTCATATTACATCATATGATTTCCAAGTGAATGCATAGCAATTTGCTATGCGAACATTGAATTGCAATGAAACTCTCTTTAGAATTGTATATCCTCTTGTTAAAACTTAGAAGTATCATTGCACAATTTATGAGACATACATTACTTTGGGAAATTAAAAAAAAATAAAAAATAAAAACAATGTTACAATCCTCGAAAGTATTAGGTCTCCTCTCTCTCTCTCTATATATATATTGATTGTTTGACAATTGTCACAATTATAACAATAACAATTCTAATTAGAGATTCAATATTAAATGTAATTTTTCTTTCTTAAAAAGAAAAACAAAAGTGAGAGAGATGGAAGATAGTACGGCGTATCTTTGAGTTGGCCACTGAAGGCACGCGGTCAGTTTTCCACAATTATAATGTTGGTGCTTGTTGCAATCTATGTCTATGAAGAAAAGATATCAATCCAAGCCAACTCATGCAGAGAGAGACTTCTTTTTTAATTTTTTGGATTTTGATTTTTGTACTTTTTTTGTTTTGAGAAGTTACTCATATTGACAAGTTGGTGGAACAATTAAGAGAATATAACATGGAAGCTTCTCCACTCTCATTGCTACTAGTATTTCTCTACAACTTGTAGTAGCAGCCGAGAACCACTACTATTCTCAATTATATAGTATTACTGTTTATACCAACTACATTCTATGTGTTTTCTTCTTATAGCATCCTCAACCATGTTTTCTAAATTTTAACTATTTTAACTAGTAACTTTTCATGAAGTCACTTTAATCATCTTTTTTATTATAGCTAGTTATTTATATTTTAAAATATTTTGAATTTAAAATATATATGAATTATTATTTTTAATTGTAAGAAAAAGGACAATCAACTTTAAAATATTAAAAAAATAATAAGAGAGAGAAGATAGGGAGCTTGAAATAGCTCCCTACGTATTGAAGAGTCTCTTAGTGGTTCTCTAAAACAGGGAGTCATTTAAAAAGCCTATTGGAGTGCTCTAAAACCATCATCACTAGCTATTCTAGCTAAGAAGTGGGTTTAGGGAGCCCGTTGGAGATGCTCTTATCTTTTAGGTCCGCTCATCCTAACTAGATTTTGTTCATTGGAATTAGTACTTTATCTATTGGAATTATGCCCTCCTCACATGAATGGTTTTGTAAATTCAACTTATTCTCTATTACTTAATTGTTTTTGCTTCTAGATAAATATCTTGTGTAATCCTTAACTCACAAAAAAAGTTATTTGTTGTTAATCCGTTCATGATTCATTGTTCATCATATTCCCACAGGTTTAAGTTTTTTTTTTTTTTTTTTTTTAATTGTTTTCTATTTTTGAATTTTTTAGTAGTCATATCAACTTCTATTATGTTCAAAAAGATCATATCAATTTAAGCCCTTTAATTATTTTTGCTAGACCGAAACATTTCTCGTATATATAGTTACTTACTTTTAGCTCAAATTTAAGAGTTGTCTCATAAAAAAGTTAGTGGGCTAAAATAACATTTTTTTTTTTTTTTGTGTGTGCTGATTTTGTGGGTTTATCAAAACATGTGAGACTTAATAAGCTAAGGAGAATTAAGTTTCGATCAAATGAAATAAATAAATAAATAAATAAATAATAAAAACGTAAAATGCGTGATTTATTTTGTATTTATACATGTCTGAAGGATATTTTTATTAAAAACACATTTTTGATATTATTAAAATAAATTATTAAGTTTGTACAAGCTTAACCGAGAGATGGCTCGAATCCTACCATTAACGAAAACTCTAAAAAATAAATAAATAATTTAAACGGTCTTGATTGACAACGTTAATAGGTTTTCTTTTCTTAAGGGATACAACTTAAAATAAAGAAAAAGTGATCCAACAATGAACTAAAGAATCAACTAGTCAAAAAAGATCGATAAATTGACAAGGGTGTGTATGAAACTAAATGATTGAATAACCTTAATTAATAGATCATGTATCATCTCTATTTTATTTAATATTTAGATATGGGGAAATAATTGAAACCTGTTGTTATCCTGAATCAGTGGAAATCTGGCTGGTCTAATTAGAGTTCATCTTTGTGTCATTGTACTAGAAACAACCAATTAGCTTCACTTCCACAAATAAGCAGCAATAAGACATCAATTTGTTGACCAAATATCCACATTACCCTAAAGTTGTAATGTAAGAAAATTGGTATTAAATTAAGGATTATATATATTAACATGTGTAACATTATATAACAAGCTATGTAACGTTATATAGTCAGCTTAACGTGTACCTAAAAGCATTAAAGTGAAGAAGGTGGTAAACTTTAGAAAGTTATCATACATGCGTTGCTTTTGAAAAAATTGATGAGAAGAAGTAGAAGGAGAAGAAGATGATGATGTTGTTATTGGGGTAGCGGTTAGGTCATTCTCCGGCGAATTCCTGATGAGTAGCTGCAGCCCAAGTGGTGGAAAGCAGGGAGCATAGTATAGTATAAGTGCGAGAAGGATATTTTAGAATGTGCTGTCAAGCATCTGTACCTCCACATAAATCATATATTCCTTTCTCTCATAACCATAAATAATCTCTTCATGCCCATCCATTCAACACACACTTCTTCATATCTCTACCTTGTTGGCTCTCTCTCTTTTTTCTCTGATCATCTCCGGAGGAAAATTGGAGACACCAAAAACAATGGTGAAGTTTTCTAAGCAATTTGAAGGCCAGCTTGTCCCTGAATGGAAAGAAGCCTTTGTTGATTATTGGCAACTCAAGAAAGACCTCAAGAAAATCCATCTCCTTAACATTAATAACAATAATATCAACAATGGTAGTATTAGTAATACTGGTACAATCAACAAGAACCAACAACACCCTTCTTTAGCTAACTCTTTGATTTCCTCTATTGGCAAATTGTCTCTATTTGGTCATCACCATCATAGAGATCATGGTCCTATCCATGTAATTCTCTCTCTCTCTCTCTCTCTCTCTCTCTCTCTCTCTCTCTCTCTCTCTCTCTTATAAATTTTTAAGTGTTTTCTTTTAATATATGGTTGTTGATGATGAATAGGTGCACAAGAAACTTGCAAGTTCAGTTAGCAAGGGAGACATGTATGAAACAGAACTGCTAGAGCAATTTGCTGACACTGATGCTGCCAAAGAATTCTTTGCATGTTTAGACACGCAACTCAACAAAGTGAACCAATTCTACAAAGCAAAAGAGAATGAGTTTATGGACAGAGGTGATTCTTTGAAGAAGCAGATGGAGATTCTCATTGAACTTAATACCGCGATCAAGCAGCACCGCGGCAACAAAGGAGCTTCTTCCGAGCAGGACACCAAGGAAGATGCTTCTATTTCAGGCACCATCTCTTGTGGTATGTAACTTTTCTACTCTTTTTATATAAATTCAAAATCAAAACAAATGTGTCTCATTTTCATTTTCTTGTGTCAAAGAAGAGGAGTCCATCAAAGATAGAACAGAGCAAGAGCAACAACTGCAGGACAACAACACCCCAGATGACTTGGAAATAAATGATGAATCGTTTGCAGACTCGTCGAGATTCGAAGAAGACATGGAGGGAAAATCAATTAGAATGAAAAAGGATGATAACAAAATCAGGACACTTTCGGGTCGTGTTTTCAATTGCCAAGGCAAGAAATTGAGACTGAATATTCCTCTAACAACACCATCTCGTACCTTCTCAGCAATGAGTTCTGTACTTGAAGATTTAGTTTATCAGTCATCAAAAAAAAATCATGAAGGTAACAACAATAAGTTGCACATCAACAAAACCAAGTTGCATCATGCAGAGAAGATGATCAAAAAAGCTCTCATTGAACTCTATAAAGGCTTGGGTTATCTCAAGACCTACAGGTACCATTTTCACATCATTATCAATCCAAAGCTCTATTGCATTATTGAATTTTTAACTTTAAATACACAGTTAATGAATTTGCTTTTTCAGGAACTTGAATATGCTCGCTTTTATAAAGATTTTGAAGAAGTTTGACAAAGTAAGTAAATAAATGGTTTATGCAGTCATATAGCATTTTCGTTTTTGTCAGTAAATGTAACTAAAACCCCCACCTTTTTTTTAATCTCAGGTTACTGGAAAACAAATTCTTCCAATCTATCTAAAAGTAGTGGAGAGCTCCTATTTTAATAGCTCAGACAAGGTAAATAACTGAAACCATAAAACACACTAAAGTAAATATGTTGCATATCGTGCATATATGCAACATATTTACTTTTGATAAGAGGATTGTTTGTAAGTTCCCACTAGCTATCTTTATCATTGGATAATATACATCGACAAATCAAAGTGGCCATTGATCTTTTAGTTTTTTGTCTGCACAAAGTGTGTCCTCATATTTTTTTTGTAAATGGAACTTAGATTTGCTTGTCTATTACAACTTTGTAAAGCAAATTATTGATTAGTCTTAGAAATGACAGGTCATGAATTTAGCTGATGAAGTTGAGGAGTTATTTGTCAAACACTTTGCTGAAGATAACAAGAGAACGGCTTTGAAATATCTCAGACCTCATCAACGCAAAGAATCACATTCTGTAACCTTCTTCATTGGTAAGTTCTTCAACAACAACAACAAAAAATCACTGAAATAATATGATTAACAAACTTAAATTTTTTTAATCGACCCTTTTAATGGAGAGCTTTAAAGAAAACAGAAGTATGGACCCATTAGGCCACTACCCTTTAGTTCACTTTTTTTTTTTTTTTTTGGTGGGATGGGGATAAAAAGCTCAGGTCCCATACACTATACCATTATAATGTTTGAAACAAATTAGACTGTAAGAGGAGTTGATAGAACCTTAAAAAAAATCCATTAACAAGCTATGTAAGTAACACTGTTTGAATTTCTATGCATTCAATGAGTTATTGATCAATAAGAATTAACTAATTAACTTTCTTCAAATTCAATCAGGGCTGTTCACTGGTTGCTTTATTGCTCTGTTAGCTGGATATGTTATCATGGCTCAGATCACAGGAATGTACAGACCACAACCAGATACAGTCTACATGGAAACTGTCTACCCTGTACTTAGGCAAGTGACCATTTTAAGATAATTTTTTTTCTTGAAATTCTGATAATTTGTTAAACTAATTAACTAACTGGGAAAATTTCTCTATTGCAGCATGTTTAGTTTGTTGTTTCTACACTTGTTTTTGTACGGTTGCAACATTTTTATGTGGAAGAAGACTCGTATTAACTATAGCTTCATATTTGAACTGGCCCCTACCAAGGAACTTAAGTACAGGGACATTTTCTTGATATGTACCGCATCAATGACTGCTGTTGTGGGAGTCATGTTTATTCATCTGACATTACTCACAAAAGGGTATTCGCATACTCAAGTTCAAGCAATTCCCGGTCTTCTGTTATTGGTAATTTTTTCTGTCTTATGGCATGTTTTTTGATATGAACACTAACTAAACTATAGTACATTTGAATAATATTTCTTGCACATAGCTAATTTTATGAAAATTTCATCTATATGTGCAGTTTTCCGTAGTATTGCTTGTGTGTCCCTTCAACATTGTCTACCGATCAAACCGTTACCGGTTCCTTTGTGTGATTAGGAACATCATCCTATCACCTCTTTATAAGGTTCTTATGCTAGACTTCTTCATGGCTGATCAACTTTGCAGTCAGGTAAATTTATGATCTAATTAAGTGTAAGATAGAAATCCAAATTGAATATTGCTCATCATCAATAGCTTAATTACCTAGTTAACAATTTTATAATTGTATAGGTGCCAATGCTGAGAAACCTAGAGTATGTAGCATGTTACTACATAACCGGTAGCTACAAAACGCAGGACTATGGTTATTGCATGAGAGCTAAACATTACAGGGATTTCGCTTATGCAGTGTCCTTCCTACCTTATTACTGGAGAGCCATGCAGGTACTAATTATTAAGCTCTTCAATTTGTTTTCTTTTAAATAAATTTATCTGAGAAATTAAGGATGATCTGAATTGGGTATGCAGTGTGCGCGGCGCTGGTTTGATGAAGGGGACACAAGCCACCTAGTGAATCTAGGCAAGTATGTATCAGCAATGTTAGCAGCAGGAGCTAAAGTAGCTTATGAAAAAGAAAAGAGTGTTGGATGGTTGTGTCTTGTAGTGGTGGTTTCAAGTGCTGCAACAGTTTACCAATTGTATTGGGACTTTGTAAGGGATTGGGGTTTGCTCAAAATGAATTCCAAGAACCCTTGGCTAAGGAATGATTTAATGCTTCGTCGAAAGATCATTTACTACTTCTGCATGGTATATATATTATGTTCTAATAATCATTCCATGTCTTCATTGATTTTAACTCATTTTCATGGTCCTGGATTATGAGCACCTAACAAGTGATTCTCATTGAAAGATGAAAATTTGAGATGATCAAGATAAGAACTTGAAAACAGAACCATGAACACATTCTATACTAATGATGTCATTTCAGAAAGTAAAAGGTTTGATTCCTGGTCTAATTTGATAGTATAAAGGATAGATATTGTCTAAAACATAGTATGCATTTACATGTCATTTTTCCATTTCAAAGCTGACTTGAAACAAAATTTGTTATTTATTACTATGCAGGGATTGAACCTCATTCTCAGGCTTGCTTGGTTACAAACAGTACTCCATTCAAGTTTCGAACATGTTGATTACAGAATAACCGGGTTATTTTTAGCAGCACTTGAAGTCATTAGAAGAGGAATGTGGAACTTTTTCAGGTATGAATTGGAGATCAACCAAATAAAAAGTTGATTAATCTTTTCATTATTGTTTGTACTTGTGCATTTCTCTACATCAGCATGCCTTTCAACAGTTGGATTAAAAGAATTGTTTCAATGGTCCAGATTGGAGAATGAGCATCTAAATAATGCTGGCAAGTTCAGGGCGGTCAAGCCAGTGCCACTCCCATTTGAAGAGGATGAGGAAGATTGATGCCCCATTGGCAACAGTTGTTGATTACAGAATTTGATTCGAGGGTTGCAGGGGAGTCGGGGTCAAGGATGATTTTCAAGCAATTACATAACAAGGCAAGTTGATGAAACAACTGTGACCAAAGTAACATCAACTTAATTTTTATTCTCCATTGCATATTGGAGAAAGAATGGTATATACTTGTACACAAAATTTTCTTCAACAAAGAAAGAAATTGATGCCACTTCAGTAGCCTTGTTTGCAAATTCTTGTAGTTGCCTTTCAATTCATGAAAATGAAAATTAAGATAAGACTGTTGATGCATTCACGGCTTAATAAAATTGAAGCTTGACTGATAAGAACCCCGATTCAAGTATGGAAATGACTAATAAATATGTGAAATTCAAGTATGATATTATATTTGTGACAAAATGTAGGATAAATTTCCAATGCTATGGAGATAAAAATTAGTAAGATTATTTTCATGTCACTTTCAAATACCAAATGACCTCAACACCTGAGAAGTGAGACGACTGATTCATGTCCATAACAATACGAGTGATTACGACCAATAAAATATTTGGCAAAACAACATTGATTGTAGAAATCTAAAACATCTAAACTCCAGTCCGTTAGAGAGACTAATGCACTACAAGAAAAACTGTCTTTGTTGACAGTTTTTTCTTAACAGTTCTAAAAAACTGTCAAGAATTTATAATTCATGTCCATAACAATATGAGTGATTACAACCACTACAGTTTTTTCTTTGACGGTTCTCAAAAACTGTCAATAAAGACAGTTTTTCTTAACAGTTTTTTCGAAATTTTTATTTATCTTTAATAAATTTTTTTTAAGTTTTACTTCCTATTTTTAACACCAAACAAAATTCCGATATGAATTTATTTTACAGTAAGATATCGATTTTTGGGCAAACCGATATTGGATAAGCAAAATTTTAAATTTAATAAATTTACTTTTAAATCATTTACTTTTAAAAAAATTCAAAAAAATAATTTTAAAAAAATTGTTTATTTATTTTGCACCCTCTTGTTTCATACTAAGAGACACGTTAATAATTCAATTACTCATATAAATTAGTAATCTAAGTCTTTCATTTGTTTATTAAATTGCAAGATGTATGTTGAGAAATATCTCCCCTGTAGTGAGAGTTGTATTCCAAATCATGCTTATTACAATTGATGTCACGAGTCTCCTATATGCAATGTTTGGTTAGATGAAATGGAAATAAAGTCATTCTATTCATTTGGTTTGTTAAAATGCAATAGAATGGTAATTCCATTGGAATGGGGATTCCACCATTTTTGTGGAATGGGCATTTCATCCAAAAAACCAATAGAATGTCTATTCCATTCCAAACTAAAATTTATATTCCATAAATACCCTCATATGCCCTAACCCCATTCCAAAAATACCCTCCTTTCCAAAAATAATATATTATTATTATATATTATTATTAATGATATATAAATATATAATATATATATTATTATATGTATTATATATAATATTTATGTATTTTATATTATATATTATGAATGTTTTATAATTAGGGGTATTTTGGTCAAAATACGATTAACTTCATTCTATTCCATTGTTAATCAAACAAAATAATACTGATTCAGACACTAATTCTAAAGTTCCAACCAAACAAAAAACTCAGTTTTCATTTCCTTTCTATTCCTATTCTCATTCCCATTACAATTCCAATTATCATTACATCATGTAACTAAACGTAACCATAGAGTATAGACCGATAACTCGACTATATATGTTCTAAAAATATATAATTTTATTAAAAGTTTCAATAAATATTTTTTAATGTATGTTTGTCATAGAAATTAGAATTTTGATTAATTGAATAAATTTAAATTTATCTAACAAGTTTTTTTTATTTTTTATTTCTTAACAACTCATATATTATATATAAATATTGTTCAATTATTAACACATTAAATCTTGTAGTCAAGTGATAAAGGCTTACAACTTTTGACTTGAGGTCTCAAATTCAATTCCTATATCAGAAATGGGCCACCGCTAACCGGATGGGCGGCGGCGGCAGCAGCAGCAGTGGGGTGGCGGGGCGGTGACTGGAAGGGAGGCGGACGGCAACGATTGTGTATAAATATAAAAAAAAATAATTAATAATAAAAATAATACATTTCTTGACAGTTAAAAACTATCAAGAATTCTTAACAGTAGCATCCTTGATAGTTAGAAAAACTATCAATAATACCTTTCTTGACAGTTTTTAACTGTCAAGAAATGCATTTTTTTTCTTGTAGTGATATGGTTCAATGTATACCAGTCACGAGAATGTCCACTGATGATGAGCTTGAATATATGTGCACAAGTTATCAACCTTATACTGGACTTACTATGTGCACAATCAGTGAAATGAACAATGGTCAAGCTCATCATCATAGAAGCAGAATAACGAGCAAACTGAACAGAGGAGAAGTTAGTCTTGGTGGTTAAGTTTGTTACAAGCTGGTAGTCAAAGTTGTTACATGAGATGAGGTGTCAGCATCTAATTAAGTTACATTCCTGATGATCAGGAATCTGTTAGAAAGTTAGTTAGTTTCATACAAGGTAAGCTAAGATATATATAGAGCAAAGCAATTGTAAAATGTATTCAATTCCATTTTGTAAATCTTGAAATATGAAATACAGAGAAAAGCCCTCAAGCTTGAAGAAGCCATTAATGGTGTAATACATTTCTCTTCTTATTTTCTTCTTCTATAATCATTTCTCTTGTTTGCTCTTTGAAGACTTTCTTCAAACATCTTCACTTCATTGAAGTTCTGCTTCACAGTTCTTCAGAATCCTTTGTTATTCTCACATGGTATCAGAGTTTTTGACAAATGTCAATGGCAGAGAATCGTGATTGCTTCACTTCTACAATAAGTGTAGCCCCATTTCTACATCTTTTTGAATCCGTTCTCAAATAAAATTAAGTGTTTGATGGCTTGTTTGAGGTTTTTGCAGGTTTTTACTATAGTAGGGGTATCTTAGTGCTAAAGAGAAGATTCGAGGGGTCAATATGTAAATATAAAAAGATTGGAGTTTTGGGCCAGAGCGTCGCGGTTGGACCAACAGCAGCAGTCGAGCGATAGTGATCCTGAATGGTATCGCTTATAAAGTGCTACGATCATCTATCATCTACTGTCAAGCGATAGAAACCCTTCAAAGGTGTCACAGTCGAAGTGTCACTGTTTGAGGAACCGAGGCAGTCGAACGACAGAGATCCTCTCAACTTGTCGCGATTCAACTGCCGCGGTTGGTGGCCGAGAAATGCCAACCACGGCAGTCTGTCTCTTCGTCAATCTGATGTCTTTTGCCCTATTTTTGGCTCCCATATAAATACCACTCTTTGGAATATTCAAAGAACACCAACTCTTTTCCTAAATTAGACCTAGACCATCACTTTTGATATTTCTCTTACATCATCACCTCCATCTTTCGAAACCTACCAAGATTTCAAATTTCCCTAACATCCAAATACATCAATCTCTTCTTTATACCATAACCACCATCATCTCATCTTTCAGGCAAGAGAGAGTTAAAGTAGGAGCTTGGAAGAAGAAGAGCAAAGCAAAGGAGGAACTACTCTACATAGTTTCTTCTATCACCTTTTCTTTTTCATGTTCTTTATATTAGCCATGTATTTATTTGAGTATATTCATTGTATGGCTACACTTAGTGATATGAGTTAAACACTTAATGTTAGGATTTGATGAAACCCACCCATGACTTTATATTTATATTAACCTTTGTTTATCCCTTATTGTGCTACATGTAGTTTGTATGGATGTTTTAGTATGATTAATGTTATATTAATAGATTTATCCCCTATTGATTGTTCTTACAATGGTGTTCTATGTACTAACCGGAGACACACACTATGTGTTCGACGAAATGCCCTCTATGCATGTCTAGAAAAGTATACCTACTTTAGCTAGCGTATAGGATTCGTTTAGTGTACCAATGTTCTTAGTGAACTCATTCATATATTTCGAGTAATTGAGAGATAGGCTTGGGTATGGTTTTAGTGTAACCTATTTTACACGACCAAGATTGTAGGTTAATATTAGAGTGCATGAGTTTATGAATTGTATGAGCATAATTTGGGTGTGCAATTGAGTCTAGAGCGGAAGTCAATAGAGGGTGGGGTGTAGTCAAGTCCTAGCATATTTTCTCCATTATTACACTTGAGTTTATTTTCTTATTATTTCTTTATTGCATTAGCATTAATCCTTTTATTATTTTAGTTTAATTTGCTTAGTTAGAAAACATTTCTTTTATGATTGTTTGAATAGCAAATAGGCTAATCGATTTTGGTAATCGATCACTCAATCCCTGTGGAAATGAACTTTACTTACCATTGTGCTACTCTCCAACCTTGTCCTATTGTGGGTGTCACTAAAGAGACTAGTCAAATCGGTCTAATAACTCTTCAGCATTTGAATCACATAGCAACCTGTCTTCTTCCATTAGAACCATGGATTTCTCATCTTTAGCCAAAACTCTAAGTCTCAACCTTATACTGAAACTCGATCACACAAATTAAATCTATTGGAAAACTCATATGCTGACAGCCATTGAAGCACTTGATCTTGAAGGCTTCATCAATGGAAAAAAGACTCCTCCACCGAAGTTTGTTGCTACATCTTTTGGTGAGCTATTGATCGACAAGAAAATATATCTTGATTTCCTTGTCTAGAAGAAATCAAATAAACTTCACATGAGTTGGATTTTCTCAACACTAACTCCTAGTGTGTAGGTTAGGTAACAAATTGAAAATCCTCTTTTGAAGTTTGGTCAAAGATAGAACATACTTATGCTCAAAGATCAATGGCCAGAATCATGCAATTAAACAACAATTGGAATCTTTTAAGAAAGGCTGAGGTTTAATTAATGATTTCATATCAAAACTCAAAGCCGTTGGTGATTCTCTAGCTATAGCTGGAGAAATCGTGAGTGATAGAGACTTGATCATGAGTCTCTTGACCGAAGTAGGCCATGAATACGATTCGGTTGTGACTTTAGTCTCATTTCAGCAAAGCACTACGTCACTTGAAGATGCACAGTTCCTGTTCTTGATGCATGAACAAAGGATTGAACAACTTAGCCTTTCAACTCACTTAAGTGTATCTAATATGTCAGCTTAGTATGCTTCGAATAACTCGGGTTTTAATAACAACAATGGCAATGGAAGAAACAATTTCAACAACAATTTTAGAGATGGTGGTCAAAGAAGAAACAAAGGAGGCAGATTTGGTGGTAGATCAACCCAAAGACTTCATTGTCAGCTATGCTCCAATCTTGGACATGGTGCTTGGCAGTGCTTCAAACGCTTTGATCAGCAATTTCATGGAGGTTTTAGTCAAGCCAGTCAAGGAGGACAAAATAATTGCTTCAATCACTCTAATCAAAGAAGTCAAGCATTTTTCACTCAACACCAGAACCTAAACTCCTTTGAGTAAGGAAATGCTTCCAATACTAATAATAACTCAAGCACTTTTCAAGAGGGTTTGCAGATGGGACCAGCTGGCTCTTATCAGAACTCAGCTTACTATACCACACCTAAAACAGTTGCTGATCAATCGTGGTATATGGACACAGGAGCCACCAATCATGTGACCACCAATTTTAGCAACCTCTCAGTCAAGTCTGACTATAGAGATAATCACAAACTCTTTGTAGGAAATGGAAATCAATTAAAGATATCACATGTTGGAAACTCTAGTGTTAAGTCACATTATCAACCATACACTAGTTTTCATCTTAAGCAAGTTCTCTGTGTACCAGAAATAACAAAAAAAATTCTCAGCATCTCTAAGTTCACTAAAGACAATAATACATATGTTGAATTTTCTCCACTTGCTTGTGTGATAAAGGATCAGAGAACCAAGAGACCTCTGCTCCAAGGATTTATTATAAATGGACTGTATGAGCTGAAGCTTGATGAAGCTAATCCTTAAAGTTGTGAGCCTCTGAAATTAGTTCCTTATGGATTCTCTAATGTACATAGAAATAAACTTTCAATTGATGTAAATAAGGCTAGTGCCCATGTCTTGCACATCCGAGCAACTTCAACTCCCTTTAATGCCTTTTTGGCTGCTAAGAACAACACTGTAATTTGGCATGCTAAGCTAGGGCATCCATCTCTATTGATACTTAAAAAAGTGTTAAACACATTGCATTATCCCTTCAATGTTCATACTACATCTTTTTGTGATTCTTGCAAACTAGGAAAAATGCACAAATTGCCTTTTCAAATGTCCAATATTAATGTCAAGGCTCCTTTAAAGCTTGTCTATAGTGATGTTTGGGGACTAGCACCCAGGCTATATAATGAAGGTCATAGATATTACATAGCCTTTGTAGATGCTTAAACATGATTTACTTGGTTTTTCCTCTCAAACAATCAGATGCCTTTAGTGTCTTTGTTAAGTTCAAGAAAACTGTTGAGTTGCAACTTGATAGGAAAATCAAGTGTTTCCAAGCTGATAGGGGTGGTGAATATCAATTATTTGTACCTTATTTGACTGAAATGGGTGTTCTTGTGAGGTTCTCTTGTCCTTATATACATCAACAAAACGGAATCCCTGAGAGAAAGCATCAAAATATTGTTGAAGTTGGCTAAACTTTGCTTGCTTATGCTGATATGCCCTTGAAATTTTGGGTAGAAGCTTTCTCTACAGCAGTCTTTTTTAATCAACAATCTTCCCACAACTATCCTTCAGTTCATGTCACCATTTGAGAAGCTATTTCATAGGAAACCCAACTATAACTTTTTCAAAGTTTTTGGATGCTCATGCTTTCTTTATCCAAGGGACTATTCAAGGCACAAATTGGATTTTCATATACAAAAGTGTGTATTCATTGGTTACAGCTCATGCCATAAGGGATATAACTGTCTTAGCTCATCTGCGAAGATGTATATTTCGAGGAATGTTGTTTTTAATGAATTGGAGTTTCCTCATAAAGCGATTTGTAGCTCTTCAATGTCATCTGTTGTACTTGGAAACTCTTCTTTTAGCCACACAAGACCTGACAACAGTGTGTCTAGTCTTTTTCAATTATTTAAAAATTCTCAGGTTCCTAAACCAGTATCAACGCCTCTTGTGTCTTAATCGTTGGTTGAACCACATGTTGAGTCTCCTAGCTCATCCCATGATTCTAATCATGACAACTCACATGTGACTTTAATTGCTTCAAGTTCTAAAAGAGATCTACAATCTGATGATGTTTCCCATCAACCTTTAATGCCTCCAGAAAATTTCCATTCTATGGTTACAAGAAGTAGAACATGCTCATTACGACCTTGAGATTTTCTCTCAGAATGCAACTTTCCTTCCAACTTTCTTACTGATATTGAGCTATAATCAGTAAAAGTTGTCATGGCTGATTCAAGATGGCTTCAAGCAATGAAGGAGAAGTATCATGCTCTTCAAAACAACCACACTTGATCTTTTGTTCCAACTACCTCAGACATGAATATGTGGGAAGCAAATGGGTATTTAGAACAAAATTTAATCCCGATGGTTCTGTCCTAAAGCACAAGGCAAGGTTAGTTGCAAAGGGCTTCCATCAAACGGCTAGTCTTGACTATTTAGACACATTTAGTCTAGTTGTAAAATCTTCTACCATTAGAGATATCTTTGCATTGGCTGTCCATTTTAACTGGGACATTCAACAAATAGACATCAACAATACTTCTTTGAATGGTGATTTGCAAGAATAGGTTTTTATGAGCCAACCCGAGGGATTTGTTGACAAGAATTCTCCTTCACATGTTTGCATGCTTAAAAAGGCAATATATGGCCTAAAGCAAGCGCCCAGATCATGGTTTACTAAGTTACGTTAAGCTCTTCTATAATAGGGTTTCAGGTTCTCTACTTCTAGCGCCTCTTTATTCATCAAACATCAAGGTGGTGATGTGTTGTTTCTCCTAGTATACGTTGATGATATTCTGGTCTCAAGCAACAACAATGACCTCATTCACAAGACTATTCAACAGCTAAATGCCACTTTTGCTCTTAAACATCTAGGGTCGGTCAATTAATTTCTTGGCTTTGAGGCTTTCCGAAACTCAAGTGGTTTGTATCTTACTCAGTATAAATACATTGTTGATTTGTTTAAGAGGACAAATATGTTTGATTCGAAATCATGTCCTACTCCAATCAGCTTTGGGTTAAAACTTACCAAGACTGATGGTGTCACTCTTGAAAATCCTACAGTCTATAGGAGTGCTGTTGGGGCTTTTCAATACCTATGATACACTAGGCCTGACATTTCTTTCAGTGTAAATAAGCTGAGTCAGTTTATGGTAGCTCCAACTCAGGCTCATTGGCAGGCCTGCTAGCGAGTGTTAAGGTATCTAAGAGGCATTATTCATAAAGGCCTCTGGTTCAAGCCTTCAACCACACTAAAATTAGAAGCCTATGCTGATGCCGATTGGGCAAGTTGTCTAGATGATCGGTGCTCTACTAGTGGCAACTGTGTATTTCTATGAGGCAATCTTATTGCTTGGAGCTGGAGGAAACAACAAGTTGTTGCACGCTCGAGCATGGAAGCTAGGTATAGGTCGATGGCTCAAATTACTTCAAAGGTTTTATAGCTGTAGTCCCTATTTTTTGAGTTACGAATTTCGCTTCAGGCTCCTGCTGTGATATGGTGTGATAACATAAGGGCCAACTTGCTTGCCTAGAATCATGTGTTTCATTCTAAAATGAAGCACATTGAAATTGATGTCCATTTTATAAGAGTGAATGTGGCTGTTGGTGTTGTGGAACCAAGATATGTTCCAACTGGGCTAGAAGTAGCAGATATTCTTACTAAAGTGTTACCCACTGAAAAGTTTCTCTTTTCTTGTTCCAAGCTGAATTTGGTCTCCCCACCACAATTCAGCTTGAGAAGGGACGTTAGAGACACTAATATGGTTCAATGTATACCGGTCACAAGAATGTCCACTAATGATGAACTTGAATATATGTGCACAAGTTATCAGCCCTATACTGGATTTACTATGTGCACAATCAGTGAAATGAACGATGGTCAAGCTCATCATTATAGAAGCAGAATAATAAGCAAACTGAACAAAGGAGAAGTTAGTCTCGATGGTTAAGTTTGTTACAAGCTGGTAGTCAAGGTTTTACATGAGCTAAGGTGTCAGCATCTAATTAAGTTACATTCCTGATGATCAAGAATCTGTTAGAAAGTTAGTTAGTTTCATACAAGCTAAGTTGAGATATATATAGAACAAAGCAATTGTAAAAAGTATTCAATTCCATTTTGTAAATCTTGAAATGTGAAATACAGAGAAAAGCTCTCAAGCTTGAAGAAGCCATTAATAGTGTAATACATTTCTCTTCTTATTTTCTTCTTCTATAATTGTTTCTTTTGTTTTTCTCTTTGAAGACTTTCTTCAAACGTCTTCATATCATTAAAGTTCTGCTTCCCCAGTTCTTCAAATTCCTTTGTTATTCTCACACAGTCAGATCAATATTTTCTTGAATTTGTGCGAAAACATTGGAAACTTGTATCTCAATGAACCTCCATTGTTGTTCCTCATTAAGTTCACTCACCAATCTATGAACATTTAGTTTAGTACATAAAACTAACCCAACACATTACAAAGACTCGCTTCAATTAAATTTATAATCGGGTTCTTTTCAAACAAAGCTACTAGCAGTTATTAAAACTCTCTTTATATTGGAATTGACTCCATTTTTATGGTTAATCTTATATGGACTCATACTAGGGCCGATCCAGACTTTTTAGAGGCCTAGGATGGGTCTCTTGTTCATATTAACAGTTTTTAATATATATATATATATATAATCTGTTTTTATATACAGTATTTAGTCTGAAAAATGATAATTTTATTAAAGACAAAATAATATCATACGATAAATATGTTTATTCTATAGACAAATAAATTTCTCATATAACTCAAGTAAAATGAGAAATGAGGATGTAGAGAAAATGAGAAATGAGGATGACTAAATCGTTGAGAGGGAAAGTTTTGGACGTTTAGTAGTCATAGAGAAAACTAGAAAAAAATGAAACCCTAGATTTTAGTTAATTTATCTGAATAAAAAATAAAAATCTAAGTGGGCTTTAAAAAAAATAAAAAAGAATGTTTGGACTGTGCCCTTTGGACTTCTGTTTGTTTGGGCTCAATTTTAATTTTTCTGTTTGTCTAAGTTTTTAGGTTTTTTTTTTTAAAAGTGACGGTATTTACACCTTTAAAAAATTATATGTACACCTCCTTTTGCATATACACTCCATTAAAAAATTTAAAATGTTGGAACTCGTAAGCACACCCTAATGTTACCAAATATGCCCTCCCTTTTAATTTCTATGAAAATATTATAAATTATAAAATAACTAAATAAAAAAAATGAAAACAAATATTGTGGTTTCTTTCCAAAAAAAAATTGAAAACAAGAAATAAAAGATTGTAGTATCTCGGTCTAATCTGGGCAGCAACTAGAAACCTTCTACCTCGAAACTTTTTTTTTTTTTAACTTTCCTTATTTTTTTTTAAGTATTTCAATATATTTTTATTTTAATTTAGTTACCTAATATGTTTAATTTTAAATAATCACTATTCACGTTTTAAGTAATAAATATTTAATAACATCATCGATATTTACTAAACAGATGAACCTATAACCAAGCCATTATGGTTGCAGGCAAAAATTCCGACCCCAATTCGATTAATAATCTCATTAATAGCAGCATCGTTATTTACTTTATAATGACACTCCTAAAAACCACACCATTTAGGAACCTAACTACGAATCATCTGGGCTTTTTCACATTTTTCGAATTAGTAGTGCGATATTCAGCAATAAAGTTTCATGACCAGCCCACAACATTCTTATCACATCGTACCAAAGCCATGTGAACCACCTAATTCCATTGCCACCAAATGCACCAAAAAATAACACAAAGTACCTTTAATTCTTCCTGCAATAGAATCTTAGAACATAAGATAATGAAGTCCTGAAAATTACCTCAATCATCCCATTTCAAATTCTTCACAAAGTAGCAAGAAGTACGTAGCATTATAAGGCTATGGCAACCCCATAAGGCATAAATCGTCGACTCCGGCTTCTTAGCACAGACAAGGCAACAAGTATCAGTAACAACACCACGTTTCGCAATATTAACTAGAGAGGGGATCCAATGGTGGCAAGCCTTTTAGATGAAGAGTTTAATCTTCGAAAGGTAATTTAAGGTGCCACAGAAATTTCCACCAATATTCCAAGCTACTAAGACATGAAGAGTAAGGCTTGGACACCAAGGTTTTACCCACTCTGAACCGAATAAGAGCCCGACTTTCCAAAATGCCATAGGAACGAATCAGATGAGCGTAAGGATCCCAACGGTAGGCTCAAAAATGGCCTCAAAATTCTCTTTAATAAGAGACAAATAGACAAGGAGCATCTTCCAACCATTAGAGGGCTATAAAAGCATACTAAATTTAGCTATTTGTCCCAAAACACCTAGAGAGATAATCTGAAACGTCGAAGGCCTAGGAATCCACCAGTCCTTGTACACCAAAACAGAATTACCATCACCTATCCGTCACTCCGAGCATGCGTCCAGAATATCACAGACCCAGATAAAGTTGTTCCAGATATAAGATCATGAAGCGAATCATTTATCCTTCAAGAAAGATATAGACGGAAAGTAGCAACTCTTCATAATCTTGGCTACTAGTAAAAAAGGGTTAGCCATCAACCTCTAGTATTGTTTCACAAGAAGGGCCCTATCAAAGACTGAGAGATCACGGAACCCCAGGCCTCCAACCTCTTTACCCTTACAAAGTTTTGACCATGAACCTAGTGAACTTTCTTGTAAGCATCAAAACTACCCCAACAAAAGCGGGTACACATTCGATGATATCAGTAATCAGACCCTTCAGAAGACGGAATAGTGTCATAGTGTAGGTAGTTTTGGTTTTAATAACCGCCTTCAGAAGAACCTCGTTGCCCTTAACCGAAAACATATTACTCTTCCAACCTCAAACCTTCTCCCACACCCCGTCCTTAATGTCACAAAAGGATCCTTCTTATTTCTACTAGTAAATCTAGGAAGCCCTAAATAACACTCGTGACACTTTACAAGCTTCACACCAATAATATTCGTCAGCCTTATCCCCTCGTCTCACAGTGTTGATTTCGAAAAGTTTATCACTTACCTCGAAATCTTAGTAAAATCATCGAGGATACCCCGGATAGCCCCACAATCTTCACTAAAAGCTTCAGTAAACAGGAGGCCATCATATGCAAAGAAAATTAGAGACTGTAGAACTCGTTATGTTACACTTGAACCTCGAGATACGATTGTTCGCAACAACTATATTTAAGAGACTGGACAAACCCTCTGCACATACCAAAAATAGATACGGCGTTAATGGGTTGCCTTGTTGTAATCCCTTAGATGGCTTAAGATTTGCGTAAATATCCCCATTTAGGAGGAAGGAGAAAGAAACTAACAAGACATATCACATTAATCTTCCAATCCAAGCCTCTAAGAATCCCAATTTGGCCATCATCTTAAACAAGAACTCCCACTTGACTTGGTCATACGCTTTGGACATGTCCAGCTTCAGCGACATGGAGCCAGTTTTAGGATGCTTCAAGCTCTTTACAATGCAACACTCTTCCTAGCTAGTTTGACACCATTTATTAAAAACAAATAGATTTATTGAAAAGTAACCAATTTGAAAGGGTCAAGTTAAAACATAATCTAAATCTCAAATTTTTACAAAACTAACTCATCTTCCATGTAAAGTGCCATATTATCATTACTGATAACAGTGAGAAGCTTAAACATTTTGTCTTTATTGCATTTCAAAAGAAAAATAAATATATTTTGTCTTTACTTTACTTCACTCTCTCAAACCATGTTATCTACCTCTTGAAAATATATAATATGTGTCTAAACTAACCTAGAGGATGGTGAATAGGTTTTAATTGATTAATTACCAACTTTTCGACTTAATTAATTTCAACAACTTTGCTTCAAATTAGCAATCAAACAAACAACAATAAATTTGCGTAAAACAATAAAAACACAAAGATTGATTTATGTGGGAAACTCTCTAACTGGGCAAAACTCACGGGCTATCCATCTAGCCACACATAGTCCTCAAATCCACTATATGTAATGATGTTTATAACCTAGGTTGACCTCTAGTCATACCATTCTTGGTCACTAACCCATCACTACTACCTGCAAGCCTTTTATAGTGATTCTAGACCAATTGCTTGTACACTAATCCACTTAGTCACAAGGCTTAATACTCAATGAAGAGAAAACAACCTATATGAATATATGACAATATCCAAAATGCAATTAATGCTAGGCTACACTAAATGTTTATCTAGAGATTCAATAATGGCAAGTTAAACAATCCTAGATATCAACATCTAAATACAAGGCATGAAGATTTAGCTAAAAGGGCAATATAGTCCTAGATGTAAGCTATCAACAAACAACACATCTCAACCAACAAACAAAGACTCAAGCATGTTAGAAACAACATTAAGTAAAGAGTCATGCATTTAATCACAAAATAAATGCTAATCCTAATCGAACAACAACAAAAGATGAAACAAGAAGTTCTAGAACATGTTCAAATTACCTAGTCAAAGAAACAAGGAAGACCCATGCTTTGGATGATGCTAGACTGATGCTAGATGCTCATGGGAATGTGTTTGGTTGAGTAAAGGTAAGTTCTTGGGAGTTTTTCTTTCTTGCAAAACACTTTATCTTTCAAAGATGTGATTTTTAACTCTCAAAAAACGAACAAGAGAGAAGACAACGTATATAGGAGCCTTAAATAAAATTATGACATTTTGAAAAAAAAAAAAAAGAAGTTAAAATAGGACACTGCGCGGGTCCGGTGCGTGGGTAGGGACCCGCGCACTAGGTGATCACTTTACTGGTAAAAACCCGTACATAACTAGCACACCATGACCTGGAAAACAACCCGAGAGCACTACACAGGTGGTGCGCGAGTAGGGACCCACGCACAAGAACCCGCACACTAGGACCATCTCTAGTGGACACTCATCGTGCTAAAAACAAGCACATCATTGTGCGGCGCAAACATTTCCAATCAAGCATCGGGAAACGAATTACAATACTCAATACAACACTTACATCTAAAAACAAAGTGCACGTGTGGGAAGTGAAGAATGCAAAATATAAAAAGTGAAACACAAATGCAAGATGAATAGAACATGCATGGAAAGTGTGTGTGTGTGTGTGCAACTAGTCTCTTCAAGAGTTAAGCACAAGTGATATACCTTTGAAATGCTCTTAAGCTTAATGATGCACAATGAAGGTCTAGTCTACCATTACACATTTAAAACCCAAATGTGGTTAATCAACGAAACAAGTCAATCATAATTGATCCTCACAAATAACAAAAGCTAAAGGTCAACAAAAAGTTATTCTACATTACAAATAGATACCTAAAGTCTAGATCTTCAAGTCTTTGATCTCTTGTGGAATAAGCAACCCTACAAAATAAATAGGTATTTCCGAGACAAGTGAATGTGAGCATGTGAGGTGATCAAGTGAAAAAATAAATATAAGCATTTTCATTAAAGAAAACAAGCAACATGATGAAGTCCAATGCAATGCTCCCCCTAAATGGGTTACTCCCCCTAAATAAGCAATTCTCCCCAACATGCAATAAACTACTAAAACCCCATTATCTTTTCTACACATTACTCCCCCTTTTTGTCATGAGATAGGCAAAGGAGTATCCTAACCAAAGAGAGATAGTAGTACACAAAACATTTGCATAGTCATATACAAGAACTTTATGCAACTTAATTAATTGGGAGAGAAGCAAAGAGATTTATTTTAAGAAGAATGTGTGAAAAATGTTGATTTGGATGTAAGACATATAACATCAAGGTTCAAGCAATGGTATTTGGAAAAGCAAACATCAAAAGAGTTTCCAAAGGAATTCAAACCAATTTGTACCCTTTTGTCACAAGCAACAGGATATAGTTTCATAAGATTTGTAAGACAAAGTAATTATATCAAATCTTAAAGGCAAATCAAGAAATGTGTTAACGTTGATTTCTAGGTTATGTAGGATTAACCACGTGTTCAACAAGTCTGTGTGAAACAATAAGCGAACTATAAAATAATAAATGGAAATCAATCGCATAAGACACAAAATTTACGTGGAAAACCCGAAAAGGGAAAAAACCACAGTCGCCATAGGTGGCAAGAGAGAATTTCACTATGAACACTTAGGGTTACACACTCAATCTCTCTCTTTCTCTTTCGGCGTATATTTGCATTAGTTTTTACAATGGTGCTTTAAGGTCTATTTATACGTGCATAGAACCCTAATTCTTGATGTACAAGTAAGGAAAGTTGTCGAAGTTTAATAGGACTCTAAATTATAGGAGTCGTCATTATCTTCTTTCCTTTTTCGTGTCTTTTGCGCATTAAATGAATCAAATCCATCATTGGATTTAGACTCTGGTATCCATAAGGAAAATTGTTCCCTTATCGGAATGTACTTCAAGGTGCCTTGTTTGAGTAAGACTCTTCTTTTGCTTGTTTGAATTGTGATTGCTTTGGACTTGATACCTCCCACGTGTCGCTTGACTGATCGGCTACCTGTTTTGACCAGATCTCATCCAACCCAATTGGCTACTTAATCTCGACTGAATGTTTTAACCCGATCAACCTGGTTACCCCAATCGGGCCATCTTTACTTGGTCCACTTAATCACCCTGACCAGGTCTCTCGCATCCGATCGCTTGGATAAACCTGACTGGGTTTTTGAATTTATTCATTAGTTAAATAGGGTTAGCATTTTATCCTTGTCATTGATGACACAACATTCCTAACTTCCATATTTTCTAGCAATCATGTTGACTTGGCAGTCCTTCGAATTCTACTAATAACAACATGGATTACAAAGATCCTATTCTATTTTTCCGGATGAATTATACGTATGATAGTAGTCTTGCAAAACCAATAAGAAGAGAGACAAGACTAAATTGGATGAGACATCCTTATTGATTGAATGGATACATGATCCTTATTGAGTTTAGTCTTGTCAATTGCATTCACACATATCTGCATTCAAGATTAAGCAATTTAAAAGATACCATTCATATCAATTTAAGCATGTCTAAATCAAATTCACATGTCATGGAGATAAATTATGAGTCATTCAAGTGTATTTCCCAATCAATTCTCCTAGTCCAAAAATGCATTATTAAACATTAAGGTGACATGGATTACAAGCAAAGCAATAGTTCACACTTATTGAATGAAAATACCATATAAGCATATATGTACAACCAAGATACTCAAGCGATTAATGAAGAAGCATAGAGTTTATCAAATTTTTGCATGTGACAAGTATGTAAGTTTGCTCTCTTTGCTTGAGCTCCCCCCATGGGGTCAATCACCAAACCACATCAAGGTATATGGTAAATCCCAATAGACCTACTAAGTGCCATAAACCTAGTTGAATCTAAGGACTTTATTAATAAATCCGCTAGTTGATCATTTGTTCTAACACATTCAAGTGTAATGCATTTGTTCTCAACTAGCTCCTTAATAAAATGATGTCTAATGTCAATGTGCTTAGTCCTAGAGTGTTATATAGGATTCTTAGAAATACTAATTGCACTTAAATTATTACAATAAAGGGTTAGAGTACCTTGATCAAAGTCATAGTCAAGGATATGGACCTTGACTAGTTCTAGCCTCTCCACCAATCTCAAGCTCTCCAACAGATGACACATGAGTACCATATGAGTCACCACATCCCAACATATATGCGCATGTGTTAAAATCATGCTCCTCAAAGAGACAAAGCTAGTGAAACCAAGTCTACAGGAGCTTACATTGAAAACCCTAATGGATATCACATTTTGATACAAGAAGTCGAACAACACATATTGCCTGTTCAATTGCACTGGCTCCGGTCTCAGAAGATCCATGTGGAAAAAATATATGATTAGCTCCTTGACGCCTTTATTCACAACAATTCTAATCCAATCATTGATGTCTACCTAGCACTTCATCAAGTATGGTAAGCTAAAACTTAACTTTCATATCTCCCAAACAGCAAACTTTCTAATGGTGTTGTTTAGAAAATGAACATATATTTGCTTCCTAAGCTTTTTCAACTTCATCAAGTTCTCTTGTTTTTCCATGGAGATCTAGTTTTTCCTAGTCTTAGTTGAGAAACAGATTGAGAGATAGAGGCGGCCTTGGGCCAGGGCACCAGGGGCGCCTGCCTCAGGCCCGTCATGTCTAGGGGCCTCCAAATACTTGTTCTGAGTTTATTTGTTATAGATTAAATTCTGAAATAAAAAAATTTAAAAAAAAAAAAAGCACAATAAATATAAAGGTGTTGGTTCAGACCAAAAAGGGCCTTATTATTTGTTTTTAAAAAAAATTAAAAAATTAAAAAACCCAAACATTACAAAATAATAATAATAATAACAACGGGCCCATTTTGGTACCCAATTCGTTTTATTCAATATATCTTCTGACAAAACCCCATTTTTTAGGGATTCATGATTTCTATCACCGATCTCTTCTTCTCCACCCACCAAAGACCAAAAAAAAAAAAAAAAAAAACTCATTACTATCTCTTTCTCTCTCAAGTATCAAACTCTCCATTACAGGAAATTCATACAATTCTTGACTGTTAAATTGTTTCCTTGATAGTTAAAAAACTGTCAAGGATACTACTGTCAAGAATCATTGACAGTTTTTAACTGTCAAGGAAGGATTTATTATTTTAAAAAATATATTTATACATCATCGCCGCTCTCCTCCATTTCGGCCACCACCCTGGCCCCCCACCGCCGCCGCCGACGACGTTCGACCACCGTTGACCGCCAGCCGCCGTTCGACAGTTTTCAAAAACTTGACAGTTTTATAAAACTATCAAGAAAAAACTGTCAACAAAGACAGTATTGACAGTTTTTCTTGTAGTGTCAGCTTAATCTTTCTCTCTCAAGTCTCAAGCCTCCATTCTTTTTCTACATTCTCTCGTCTCAATCTACTCGGACTCTCACATCTCACTGTCTCGGGTAACTACTAATTTACCAATTTCATTTTTTATTTGTAAGTTTTATTTTACTGTTCTACTTAGTTGTTTGTTATCTTTTATAGTTTTATTTAGGTAATTTTGTTTTTGTTTTTGTTTTGTTTTTTGCTATTTTTACAAATTGTAATCTTTTTTAATTTGTAGTTCTATTTAATCTTCTTTCTTCTCTATTTTTTTTCTCTTATTTGTTGTTTAGTTTTTGTTAATTTGCATTTTGTTTGTCACTTAAAATTAAATAACTACGTGATAGCTTGACTATTGTTGAAGAGTTGTTGCCGAAATATTTTGGAACTTTGCAAATGCTTATAAGTGGTCTATCTTTTGGAACTTTACAAATGCTTATGAGTTGTATATCTTTTGTAACTTTATAACCTATTAGCAACAATTGTATGACATTGATATAAATAAATAATTCAATACTTCCAGTCACATTTTGCTCGAGCTATATGAGAAACTTATTTTTCTATATATTAAATGAAATTATTATATGATATTATTTTATCTTTATTGAAATTATCATTTTCAGACTAAATTTATGAAAAAAAAAGTTATACATTTGTATATATATTGAAAAAAACTATGAAATACACAAGGGACCTATTTTTTAGATTTCGCCACGAGCCTCAGAAAAATCATGACCAGCATTGTCGAGAAAAAGTTGATCACATGGAAGTCCAAATAAGTACGATGTCACTAGAGATCAGTCCATTCTTTTCTCAACAAGCAGAAATGATATGTTCCTTGAAAGGTAAAAGTGTGATTATAGAAATAATCAATTTGAAGGGAAGATCTTTGACATTACCACAGTTCCAAGCCTTTAATCAAAATCCTCTTAGTTGAAATTGCTTCTCTCTTAAATTTTTTATGGCAGTTGAATTGGGCATTGTCACTCTGAAACCAAAACCAAATAAATGTTTCCCATGAAATCAAAGTTGAATATAACATGTCATCCCAGGAGGAACATCACCAACCAAAAAAAAAAAGAAATGTTTTAAGACCTAAAATTGAATCAACCAACCGCCTTTTAGTGTTTGTGGTGTTGGTGGAATTTGTTGAGAGACACCAATTGAAAAGGTAAAAATGGTTTTATTAAGCATGGCTCTAAGATTCAGTTTTGGTCTTCATTGTTTGGGTGGGAAAATTACAAAAGTGCACAAAGGTTGAAATAAAAGGGCAAGTTTAGTCAAAGCATAACATACCATAATGATATATGCTATAGACAATATAAGGTTGGTCTAGTGGTTCGTCTCTCACACCTACATCATAAAGTTGTAAGTCGAGTTTGTTCATCTCCTGTCTCAAGTTATCGTAATATTTCAAAAAAGAAAAAGAAAATAGTGATACATGCTACATTTATCAAGAAGCAAATATGCCAAACTCGTAAAAAAAGTTACTTTTCCCAAAAACGTAAGGACCAAAGTGAAAATCCACCTAAAAGATTATATGAAATGAGATACAAAAACGACAATCAACAATCTTCAGAATCTCATGCTTCTCAACAATCTTCTGCATATCACTTTCCATTTTCTCTAGTTCAATTTTTATTTTATTTTTTGAAAGCTCTAGCTCCACTTTATGAGCAATAGTGATAGTGTGAAAATCATCAAACCTTTCTTGTATCTTGGACATCCAAGAGAAAACTTTGAATCAACAATGGGGTCCAAGCACATTTGAATCTTATTTATTATTTGTAGAATTAGGCATTTTCCCCAAAATCCCAAAAAAAAAAAAAGATTTTCCACACACCCTAACTATATTTGAATGTAATGATTAGATAATGATTTGTAAAAATGACCATAAAAAAATTGGTAATTAAATAAAACTTACCATCTTTAAGAGCCGATCACTATCGTACCTGCGATTAGTGCGATATATGGCCAGTTTGGTATTACTGTTGCTTTTAAATAATCACTGTTAGTTGTGCTAAATGAATAATTAGCTGTGAAGTTAATCAGCAGATGTTTGGTTAATTGTATTTTTAAAACTACTGTATAGCTCAAAAATAGTATACATATGTTTGGTAATTTTATTACAAAAGTGTTGAGATTAGTTACAATGACTAAAATATATATGATTTTGAGACTCTGTTCATTTTTTTCATTAATTATATATATTAAATCAATATTTAACTAGAATATTTAAATTAGAATAACAATAATAAGATATTTTTAAAAGATTTTATAAAGCAAATCATTATTTAAATAGAATATTTAATTTTGAGATAAAATAATATATATAAATTATTTTAACTTTATTTTATAAGGATGATAATGATATTTTAAAAGATTCATTAAATGCTCAAAAAAGATTATTCCATAATAACTCTCAAAAAGTAACCCAACACATAATTCTCAAAATCACATTGAAAACTTGTCAGATTATCAATTAATCACTTTTGAAAGTTTTATCAAACATCATTTTATATCAAAATTATAAAATAATCTGATTTTAACTTTTTAAAAGTAATACCAAACTGGCCCATAGGCTCAAATACAAAATAATAATTATAGTTTTACTTTATTAAATAGTAAAGGGAAGATTAATTACATGCATCAATTGTAACTGATCGTAAATATAACCCTTGTATGTAGTTAAGATTTGGGTTTGCCATACGATAGGATGTGAGACCTTATATAGTGTACAAACAGTGAGGATAGCTTCCTTTTCCTATTATTCTTCTTTTAACCTAAAATGATAAAAATTATAGCACATGTTTGATTTTGGGTTTTAAATAATGAGAAACATCTCTCTTCTAATTGATTCCAGAAATTGAAAGAGAAAATGGAAACTCTCCTCGAGTGGTTCAATTATTATTTTTTTTAAGATACATCTCTCCTCCGGTTGATTCCAATATAAAAAGAAAAAATTATTGATGAAAGATAGTACGAAAACCAAACATCAAACGATTTGGTGTAGATCAAGAGCTTTGAGAGCCGACAATAAAATTGGAGCATCAACTCTTTCTTATGTTTTTTTAAGAAAAAAAAATGTTATTTTATTTAATTTTTATATAAGGATTATATATTTGAAATTAATTATTTATAGTTTTTAATAAATAATTACTTTAAATAGCTTTTAAGTTAACTTTGAACGCGAGCCTTTTAAATCAACTCTTAAAAAATAAAAAATAAAAATTGAAATGTACATACAGTTTTTGAGGGATGTAAATATCACTGATTCACTGCTCAATTGCATATGCGGCATAAAATTTTTGGAAATTTTTGTCCAATTTGCCCTCGAAGAAAAGGGCAGCCTATTCTTGGGGTGGAAATTACTAAAAAAGACCACATAAAGCATGGAAAATTTGTTTGTAACCATAAACAAAAATTTAATTGTTAATAACCACTTTTTTGAGAAATTACTAGAAAACTCTCATATAAAAAGAGTCCCCAAACACACTCTCTCTCTTTTCTCTTTATTCTTTCTCTCTCTTCTCGTCTCTCTCTCTCTCCCCCCGATCTCCCTCGTTGGCATGCTTTTGAGGGTCACCGAGTGCCGACGAAGGTATCGCCGAGCGCCGACAACCTTATAGGCCATGTCCGACGCTGGTTCGTGATGACGAGATGGCACTGGTTTGTGCGATGGCTGGTTCGTGCGACGGGCGGCGCTGGTTTGTACGACGGGAAACCGGTGGTTCATGCGCACTGCTTCACTAGAGACGGGATGGTGATGGGCGACGGAATCAATCCCCCCTTGGCCAATGATGTGGCCTGTAAAAAAATAAAAAAATAAATAAATAAATAAATAAAACCTAATTTGAGGAAGAAGGGGAAAATTCCAATTTAATCTAGATTTCAAGTTTGGACATTTTGATTTAGGCATGATTTCAAGTTTGAATATTTTAATTTAGTCATGATTTCAAGTTTGAACATTTCAATTTAGTCATGATTTGAAGTTTGCTTCGAGGTTTTAAAAAAACTATTTTTCAGGAATACTCTGATAATTTATGGACATACATCGAAATTTTTTTTAAAAAGTGATTATTAACTATTAAAGTTTTAAAAGTGGTTATTAATAAAAGTTTAATAAGTACAATGGTTAGTTTTTGTTTTCTCTCCCTATTGGGCCCTAAAATAATTGGGCCAAGGTGATAATATGGACCATCAATTATCAAAACCAATGAAGTTTGAGATTTACCTCTCAAATTTGAAGATCAGCCATGGCTGCAACAGCAGTAGCAGCAGCAGCAGCAGCAGCAGCAGCCAGTCCTTTTCGTCCAACATCTTCTACCTCCACGCCCACATTCAAACCAATCTGTCCAAACTCTTTCAAACCAATTACCATCCGCAACAAACTAAACCCTACCAGGTATACACTTCCTTCTTCTTCTTCTTCGTTTTTTTCACTTACTTGTTTTGTTATTATCACAAATTATAAACTCTGGACTTTTTCAGGTTGACAATTTCTAATTTCAAAGCACCCGCACCCAAGCCTGCCTATAGGGTATTAGCGGTTTCTGAGTCTACCCCAGAACCGGAATTCGACCATTCAAATAAGGTATGTGATTTTGATAATTTAATGGAGCTTGTAATTGGAATTGATATATCAAAGTTAGGGTTTTCTTCTTTATCATTGCAAACAAGTAGTTGGCTTTGTCTATAATGTTATTTTGCTTGAGCTAATTCTCATTAACTAACAGTTTTTTTTTTTTTTTTTTTTTTTTTTTTTTGGGGATTTATTGATTTTAATTATTCACGGTATAAAAGTGTCTTATTCTTGCAGTCCATATTCGATTTTACCTAAACAGAGAGAAAGCGTTACTCCAATGATGCTTTGAATTTCAGTATTATCTGAAATTTATACAACTCTAACCTGTTGATAATTTCAAATCATAACCCTAAGTAAAGAAGTTGATCCTTGATCCGAGTATAGAAGAAATGAAGTTTCGATTTGGTGAGCATAAGAAGAGGCATCCGAAGAGGCTGAATCTGAAACATACGCTTAAACAGTAGGGTTCAGCTGGTGGTACGACCATCATTATTCGCGTTACTCTAATTGATGCTTTTCTAATGCCTAACTAAATGGGTTTGTGTAACCCTTGCCCGAGCCATCCACTTTATTCACAGGTGAGTGGACCTTTCCCACCTCGCCTACATTTGGGCTTGTCCTTCCTCCGAATGGGCAGAATATTGAACAACGTGCCCACCAGAAGTTTTTACGGCATCTGATTAGGATGAGACGATGAGTAAGTGATCAGTCAAGATGTTGGACATAGGGTGAAGAAAATATTAGCCTCCCTTATGATATGGATTCAAATCATAATGAATTGGAATTTGGACTTCATTTATGAAATTCAAAAATGTTTTGGCCTTTAGGGAAAGCAAATTTGAGTTACTCCAATGCGTAAGCACCTCAGCGTTTCACTGAGTACGCCAATTAAGTGCTAATAACATGAGTTTGATCACTCTTAGTACAGCCTTAACTTAATCCTTTATATAAAGCACATATCTTGTGCACTACTGGTTAGTTTCTTATTATTTACTAATTAAATTTCACTTATTTATTTATTTTTATTTTATTTTTTGTGTATTTACCTTCCTCTATGCAGGAAGCGACTTTTGAACTAAAACTGCCTAGAAGAAGTTTGCTTGTACAATTTACTTGTAATGACTGTGGTGAAAGAACACAGAGGCTCATAAATCGATTGGCTTTCGAACGAGGCCTTGTTTATGTGCAGGTATTTATTCATTTTTATAAACTAGTGACTGCTATTGTGACAAAATTCTTTTATTTTATTTCTTGATGATGAAAAAGCTGTTTAAGTTTTATTTTGTTGAATTTTTATAAACCTATTATTCCTTTCCAATCAATAAGCTGCTATATTTTTATAATATAGACATTGTGTTTAATGTGTTCTGTAGACATTGTCATTGCTCTCCATGATTTTGTGTTAGCATATTTCTTTTTGCTGTCCCAGTTCATCTCAAGAGTAACACTTCATTATGTAAAAGTTTAATGATAATTGTGAGTTTATATCCTTGATTATGCTTACGGAATCATAATCTATTAATCGTCAATGTGTCTTTTATATCATTTTTTTTTGGTGCATATGCATTGCCTGGTTCACATTAGAGTAAAGTGATACATTTGCTAGTAAATGTTCAGGTGGTATTAAATACATAATTTCTCTTCCTAGACAGAATTTCTGACAACTCATTATCTCTATAATCTTAGCGCTGCTCTTTGTGTAAACCAAGTAGCTAGTGTATTATTCTTGTATATTTAGTTAGGAAGTATTCAACCCAAAAGCTAAAGTTGTTAAGAAAGAGCCCACATGGCTCCAGCACAAATACTAACACATGACAAATTCAAATACCTGATAATGAATTCAAACATAATTACGTGGGCAAACTCGAATCCAAACACTCTTGACAAAATTGGTATTGATACTATGTTAGGAACCACTCAACATAAAAACTTAATTTTTTAGAAAAACACTAAACAATAGTATCTAAGCACTCTAATAATGAAGTTGAATGCGCATGAAATAACTATATTGGCAATGATTTTAGTTTCAATACATAAATGGAGCTATTAACCATGTCCAAAAATCTTTAAGATTAATTTCAAATTCTGACCGTCTCTTATGTTTTATGAATCTTTTGAGCTTTAAGATATCTTTTGGGTAAGACTATCATCTCTAAGTCAAGTTTGGAAGGGAGCAGTAATTGCTTTTCTGTTGAGAAGTTGGTTATAGTTATCATAAATTCATAATTAGATAAAAAAGAAATATCGTTCATCTGACAACTTGCTGTATTTCTTCTCAGTGTGCTGGGTGTCTCAAGCATCATAAGTTAGTGGACAACCTTGGTCTTGTAGTTGAGTACGACTTGCGGGAAGAAATCAGCTTGGAATCAAATATAGATCAAGTTTGATAAGTGACAATGTTTTCTTCTTTTGTACAGTTTGGTTGTGGTAGTTTGAAACTTCAACTTCACTGCATATCACTCGTTTATGAAATAAAAAAACAGTTTGTTGATTCCTTCAACGTTTGTTTTATCCATTCCTCTTTCTATAAATTTTTAAATTGAATTATATATCGCGAATATGAAATAATCATCTCATTAAGAAAAAAATAACAATTTTTCCATGATTCATCCTATAAGATCGCTAGACAACATAGCTTGTAATAGCTAGCAGGATGCCAATAGCTAATCCAGTTCTTGCCAACCATCCAGATCTTCGTCCCTTGTGCAGTGCATTCGCTCCACTCTGTGAGCCAAAAAGAGCAGGGGAGGACATTCAGAACTTGTTTTACTTTAATCATAAGTGAAATTTAAATTCTCAATTTGTGCAAAATTTTGTTTTACTTTCAGAAGAAAATTGTTATGTATTAAATCACATTACATACCAAGTTCAGAGATGGTGATGGTGCTAGTGTCGTATCATCTGTGTCTGGTACTGTGGGTGGTGCAGGGGGGCTTTTGACAGTTGGTGCTGGAGCTGGTACTGATGCATGATGTCTCTTGTGTTTGTGTCTCCTCCTTCTCTTGTGCTTGGTGGGAGCAGGTGCAGGAGCTGGTGGTTGACTAACTGGTACTGGTGCTGGTGCTGGTGGTGCCTTTGCTGGTGCAGGAACTGGTGTTACCTTTGCTGGCGCTGGTGCTGGGGATACCTGCGGTGGAGGTAAAGCTGGAGGTGGCGTGGCTGGTGGTGGGGTGGCTGGTGGTGGTGGCAAGATTGGTGGTTTTGATGGGGTTGAGACAGGAGGACTTTGTGGGGGTTGTGGTGGTGGGATTGAAGGGCTTGTAGCTGGTGCGACTTTAGGAGGAGGTGTTGTAACAGGAGTTGTTGCAGGTGGTGGTGTTGTCGCAGTTACCGGTGATTGTGTTGGTGCTGTTGGTGTTGTAGAAGGCGGAGGTGCAGCGGTAGACGGTGGAGGAGTGGTGGTTGGCAAAGTAGAGGGAGAGGCTGCTGGTGTTTGTGCATTGGTAATGATTATTGGAAAGCTGAAACAAAGTAGAAAGAAAAGGGTAAACATTGAAGCCATTTTGTTGAGATGGAAATGGCAGTAGAGAGAATGGTGTTTATATATGAATATGGTGTAAAAAAATTTATAATTAAAAAATGTTTGGTGAAATGGTGGAAGGAGAGATGTTGTCTTCAATAGATACTACATCCCTTCTGGTGATTTGTGAATGAATCCTTGTAACAAATCTTACAATTGTCAATCACATTCACAGTTTCCACATTTGTGAATTGTGATTAATTTGCAGAAAAACCTTGATTTGTTGTACCTGAGAAACGTAAGTGTAATTTAATAAACTTGTCGTAGCAAATATGATCGAAAGGGCAGCAACCCTTTACCTAACCTATAATAAGATTACGATGTTGATCCTAACTCAACCTCAATGTTGGTAATTTGTTTCCATCAAATCTAAAATGGAAAGCAATGTCAGGAAATCTGTATTTGTTATATTCTTCTTGCTTACAGCGACCATGATGTCATTCAATGATTCTAATATCGTCACCGTTTCCCATTTTTTAGGGTTTTAATCTAAGCCATTTTATTGATATGAAAATTTGCAGTCAGTCCAAGAATTTCATTAAGCCATTAGGAAACCAACTCAATTTGAAACAGAGTGCAGAATGTGGTCCACTCTCTCTACAAACAAAACATCAAATGGAACATGTTCTGCATCTTAGTGAGGATTTTTGAAGGATGGTTTGCAACGGGAAGACAGGAAGGAGGAGGTGTGGGATCTACATTCTTCTCATTCCTTCTCCTAAGCTGGAAGAACTGCCGCATTACATCAGCACACTCTGTTGCCAGCACTCCTCGTCGAATTGTCATTTTTGGGTGGAATGGATGGGCCGGAGCAGGTGGCTTATCTGATGGTTCTGAGCCATCTCCTCCTTCTCGCCCACCAGGAAAAAGTCTGCAAATTTTGTTTATATGTCAAATTTTTGGGACTGTTAAAACTTCAAAAAATTTATTGTTTCAACATTGTAGCTCTATCTATATTTTTTTTTTTCCCAAAGATACAAGTTACATACCTAACCCAACTGCCGTCAGCTCCAAGAAGCTTGTTTGGAGCTCCCCACACAAGATTGGGGATTCGGGCTTGAAGAATTGCACCAGCACACATGGGACATGGCTCAAGAGTTACATAAAGTGTAGTCTCCTGTAAGGAAAGAATAATCACGTTACTACTATGAAAGCATTTAACATGCAAGTAAAATTCCCTAGCTGTTATCTAGATTTACCCCAGCTCCAATTCTCACTTTGTTCAATAGAGTATAAGATATATTTTTTGGTCCAGGGTCTTTTCAAGATAGAGATTGCTCCAGTTCACAGATAACTGAGATAGTACATACACTATCAACCATTTAGCAGCTGCAGGAACACAGTTCTTCTCCAAGATGACATGGTAAAGCATTTGTTAACACTAAAATTTGTCCAAAAACAAACTTGCTCCCCTCTTTAATGGAAATCCCGGCATATAAGGAAAAAACATGTATAAGGAGACCAGAAAATTCACCGAGTATTATGAGAAAAAGAGAGAAAAAAAAAAAAAGACAAAAAGAAAGTGAATAACGTGTAAACTGCCACCTCGACATGCTTGAGGGCAAAAAGAATAACTCCACTAAAAAGGCATCACGTGATGCAAAGAAATGAGCAAAGAAATAACTCCACGACCACATGACCCCCACCTCATTTTTCTTTGCATCACGTGATGCCTTTCTGGGTCATTTTTTTACACGTTATTCACTTCCTTTTTGTTATTTTTTCCTTTTTTGCTCATTTTCTCATAATACTTGGTGAATTTTCTAGTCTCCTTATGCTTGTTTTCCTTCTATGCTGGGATTTCCTCTAAATAGGGGAGCAAGTTTGTTTTTTGGACAAATTTTAGTGTTAACAACATTATTTGTACAAACTGGCCTATTAGCATCTTACTACTAAAAACTAATTATTGGAGGCCAGATGAACAACAAATAAAGATGATCAAAAGGAGAGGAAATTAAGTAATAGTAACAAAATAGAAATGGTTTCAATTACCGCAAGCCTCCATGTCCGAAGTACGTTTGAAGCCTCCCTTATACAAATCATTTCTGCATGGGCAGTGGAGTCTCTTAACTCCTCCACTCTGAAATACATATCTCCTCCATAAAAATATCTCAAAAGAAGGTAAGCATCCAATTAAACATTGTGCAAATTAGCTTTAAAAACTTACAGGTTGCATCCACGAGCAATGATCTTCCCATTTTGCACCAGCACTGCCCCAACAGGCACCTCCCAAGTATCAGCAGCCTTCTTGGCTTCTAAGAGTGCTTCCCTCATAAATATCTCGTCAATTGTTCGCTGCTCACTTTCAAGTATATATGCTTCTTCCCATTCCTCAAATCTATCTTTAGACACTTGCTTTTTCCTTTGAAGCTTCCTTTGTTTCAATTCGCCATCCTTCCCTGCAGAACCTGATGCTTCCGTTAACCTCACACTTGATAGCACCTGCTGCTCCATCGAACCACTTTCAGACATCTCAGTTCTACCAGTTTTATAAATTCCTTCTACAATAGGAGGTCTTCTTATGATTGTAGCGGGTAATGTTGATGATGATGGCACTAATTCAATGCCAGAAGCTGTATCTGCTATCTGACTAATATTTTCCTCTCCAAAATTTGAGGAAATACCTTTTGAAGAGGAAGGCATATCTGCTTCAAGTTGTCTTACTTTGCTCAATGATCTCACTGTGTCAGATGCTTCTCCTTGAGTTTGAGTAGAAGTTTTCCTTAATTTTGGCTGAAGAGAAGGTGTGGCTTGTTGCGGCATGCTTCTTCTTTCTCTTTTGACATTCTCATCACTGTTTTTATCATATTCATTTCCAGAAAACAATGTCTCACTGCTTATAGACTCGTTAGACAAACCCTTTCCATCTGACCTTGCTGCAGAGGTAGAGGTTTCAGCACGAGGACCCCACCGCAGTCGAACTATGTCTGCCATAATGCTCCACAATGTCCTGCCACTTTTCTTCACAATGGCAGTCCCCAATGCTATATTGCCTTTCGGTGCCTCTGTCTCCGGAGGTTGAACAGACGGGCCTGTTACATCCCACATCTCATCAGAAGGCCCCTTCACTCCAGAACTCTCGGATGATCGCTTTGATTCACGCCTCTTCAATTGAAAGTCTTCCGAACCAAATTGACCTGAATTCTTTTGCTGTTGCTTCTCGCCTTCATACACCACCTTTACCTCAGAAGCTTTCTTCTCTTTTTGCATTTCAGAAGTTGAGACACCTTGCCTCACCTTCTCAGCAAACTCTCCAACAAAGTGCATGGATGATTCCTCAAACCGATGAGCTGAATCCAGGGCATCTTCATGGCTGATGAGGTCTAAAGGCCCTTTAGCTCCAGAACTTTCAGATGATTGCCTGGAGTCTCGGCCCTCCAATTGAAATTCTTCTGAACCATATTGACCTGAATTCTTTTGCCATTGTTTTTCACCTTCATATATCACCTTCGCCTCTGCAGCTTTCTTCTTCTTTTGCAATTCAGAAGTTGACACTTCTTGCCTTGCCTTCTCAACAAACTCACCAACAAACTGCATGGATGATTCCTCTAAACGTTGAGCAGAACCTAGGGCATCTTCAGGAGTGATGAGGTCTAAGGGCTCGTCAGAAGCCTCACCCCATCTACCTCTGCCATATGACTCATCACGCAAATCTGGAGTTCTTCCCCCTGAATGTGTATAAAAGATAGTCGAGCCACTTTCTGAAGACTTGCTAGAAAACTCTTGAACTGCAATCCCACTTGTTTGATCAACATGCAGTGAACCTCTAGCTACTAATTGAGATGGCGGAGGCATCAATATCGCTTGTGAATTTCTCTCCTCCTCCTCCTCCTCCACATAAATCTGCTGCACTCCAGCTGGAGAATGCAAATTTGAAGATGACTGTAAACTAGAACCCTCCTCTGGGGATTTTACAAAAGTTGATAGTCTAGTAGGCTTTTGGGCCTCTTTCAGTGATGTAGCTTGTGTGACTTTTTCATCAGTCTGATTATGTCTCCCTCTTGTTTCTCCTATTGGTTTCACAACTGATGTGAGAGTACTTTCTTGATTAGTAATCCTTTGTCCAGCTGTTCTTTCAGATTCAGTATATATTTTCATGTCACTGGCATGAACTGATAAACTGGTGGAATCTTGGGATCCTTTTCTGGATTGAGTTCTCTCATGATGCTTGTGATCTATCTGGGACTGTTGCCCTTTTACTTCTGGATATGAAATGGAAACTAACCTTGTATGTTCTTCCTGGTTCTTCATTCTAGCTTCAGATTGTACAATGGAGCTCTTATCGGAAATTCTTTCAGTGTTAATATCTAGAATTTCAGATGTTCTGCTACCTTGCTGCAAGTTTGTCCTTAAATCATCATTTCTAGCAATAGTCTGGTGATGTTCACCCCTTCCTAGGTTTCCTTCCCTGCCACTAAATTGCTTTTTGGATTGTGAAGTTGTTTCAACATCACTGCCATGGGTCTCTGCTGTATTCTTAACTTCTTCACATTTCCATCTTGACTCAGACTGTGTAGTGTCTTGGATACCCATTTGGTTATACTGCTTTTTTGTTTCCATGTCCAAATTCACAGCCAAAGATGACTTCTTTTCCACATCACTGAATTGTTTACAAGAAGAAGATGCCTTCGCATAATCAGTTTCACGCATCCTATCCCTTCTCAAACGAATTTCTGATGATTTTTTTATGGATTGTGTTTCTTCAGTTGCTACTTCAGTAAGCTTCTTCTCTGAACTCTTTCTGCAGTCCCACTCAACACGACTCCCAGCTCCAGCATATTTCTGTTCTAGAACTTCACCATGCCCCTCTGCGTCATCACTATACCTACCAAATTCATTTTTCACTTCTGCTTTAAATCTACCCGCTTCATCCCTACTAGAATCCTTCTTAAACCCACTTAATGATTCTTCCACAAATTCCCCTTCCTTATCACTCTCATACTCCTCAGAAGATGCAAAAGAGTGATAAGATGAAGAGCTAGAACTCTTAGTTCTGCCCCTACGGTTCTCATCTCTAGTGATAGATTTATTCTCTTCGTTCCTCCTATACCCTTCCTCCCTCGATTCAATAGTTGAATCAAATTCACATTTTGAGTCACTCTCTGACAAATCCAACCCAACATTTTTCTTTCTTCGCTTAGAATAATCACCGCCATAATTTTCTCTCTTCTCTACCTGCACTTTATTCTTCTCTCCCCTATAAAACCCATGAGCACAATCTTCTCTCTTCGCCACTTCCACTTTATTCTTCTTTCCCCTATAAAACTCGCGACCACGATCATTTCTCTTCTCAACTTCCACTCTCTTAGCTAACCTTTCATTTCTCTTTGTACCAACTAAATACTCTTCACTAAATTCCTCACTCAACAAACTAATCACTGCCTCAGCATCATTAAAATCACCATACTCATAGCTTTCACTTTCACTCTTTTCCTCCAAACCCATACACCTAAATCTCCCTTTCCTCCTCCTATCAAAACCTCCATTATCTTTTGTTTTCTTTATAGAGCAAGAAACCTCATAAATACCTCTATCATAAACCGGAAACCGACAAAAATATCGGTCTCCACCACCCAAGATCAATCTCCTAGAAGGTGAGCATTGAATAAGAGTGGACTGTCTCAACCCACATAAATAGCTAGGATTTACAGGCAGTCTATTATGAGTGGAAAATGCACAACAACAACAAGAACATGAACAACAAGAACACGAAGATGATGAGGAGGAGGTTCTATCAAATCTATCATTTAACAAGCTAGTATAGTCGTTGAAAGAAAATGAAAAAGACCCTTTGCTTTTAAGTGATAGTAAAGTTGAGCTAAAGTAAGTGTTATGCATATCTATGTATTGAGATAGAGACAGAAAAGCTTACCTTCATCGAAGAAGTGGATTTTGGTGGGTTTTTGGAGCTCAACACAAAGTGGAATTATCGTGAATCAGATTTTGAATCAGGTGAAAAAATAAATTTTGTTTCTAATTGTGGATCAGAAAATGAGAGCGAGGGATCAGGAAAAGAATCGCTGAGTCGACTCACTAAGTGCTTTGGATTTTGGTGGGTTATAGACATAGTTAATGTAAGTAAAGCCCAAAGCTCCTCAAGTGTTGGGCTTATAACTGGACAACTACTGTAGTTATGACTGTGTAGTGCTTTCTCTCCCAAAGATTTGGATCATCTTCTGATCTGATCTTTTTCCTGACATTTTTTAAAGTGTGCGATTGATTGTTGATAAAATGGTCGTGGAAACCAATCACTTTTAACCACACATTCATTACAGTGCTTATTTGTCATGAGATTATGTAAAATCAGGAAAAAAAATCAGATCAGCAGAAGATCTAAATTCTTCTCGAAAACCTCTCCTTTACATGTTTTCTTACCTTCAAGCAGAAAATAATAATAACAATAATAATATTTAAAAAATTATTTATTTAACTTAATCATAGAAGGCCTTTTTTTTTATTATTATTATTGAACTTATTGTTAGCTCAAGGTTTCAATACTATATTTTAATGATTAATAAACGATTGATTTTGAGTACTAATGGTTTTAGTTGTTGTGAGAATAATTTATGTCAAAGATTAGAATGCATTAAGACATTTAGAAACAACAAGATCAAGCCAAACAAATTATCATATATGTAAGATGTTATGCATTTCTTATAATTAAGCAATTGATTTAGTTAAAGAGAAATTATATTTTTGGGCTAAGTAATTTGAAAAATATATTCTTAACAATTACACTGTTGGACACAATTTTTAAAATTCTTCGAAATTTTGAAAAAGAAGCAAATCAGTTTACCTGTAATTTCAAGTTTGCACTTCTGTTGTCCTTTACTCTTTTAATTTGTGCTAATTAATTCCACTTATTATAATTTCATGTACATTAGCAATCATGAACACCATGAATATGTGATCAAATACCAAATGAATTTGTCATAATTTTTTTTTCTAGATTGAATAACAACATGAACATCACAATAAATAAATAATCACATGCCAAATGAATTTGTGACGATTCTTTTCTATCAAACCATTCCTTTAACAAAGTAGAATAGTTCACGTAAAGCCCAAAGTCCAACCTGGGTTGGGCCTGGAGATTAGAAAACATTCTCCGATCAAATCAAGAACTCTTGTGTTGTGTGCAAAAAGCTCTTCTTCACAGCTTCTCTTACCTTCAACATAAGTTAAAATAAATTTCTGTTCCTTTTTTTTTTTTTAACTTAAATTATACAAGACCTTATGTCCTTATTTCAAAATTTCTTCAAAAATTATATCGGAATTCTATATTGGCCATTTGATGAATTTATGTAAACCAAAAAAAAATAAAAAAAATAAAAAAAAAATGAAGTTAGAAACTTAGAATAAGTAATCATTTTAAGATAAATTATTATTCAAAGATGATGATGGAATTAAAATAAACTTGGAAAAAACATATTATTTGTCAACATTCAAGTGTAGTTTTAATTCTTTGAAATAGAATTCTTTAAGTAGAGACATCTAAGTATCTAATGTGTCTAATGTTAATAATTGAATAAAGATAAAATTTTATGTTGACTCGCATTTTTTTTTTTTTTTAAGAAATAAAATTTTTTTATATATTTATATTTTTATGGAGATTCCAAATAGTGGAATCTCCTTACCGTGTATAGTTTGTTCCTGGAAATCAACTTGTGCTTGACTTGTTCAAGGGGAATGAATGGTGCATGCATCGAGTAAACGAGTAATGACAAAGAAAATCAAATTAAAAATAAAAATAATAAAAATAAAAAATTATAGTACTTCATACGTTCCTGCTAATTGAGATTTATTTAATTTCAATGGTCAAGTTTTCTTTTACTCGAAGCAAAAAAAGTAGTAATCATTGGTTGATTTTTCATTTTTTAAATAAAAGCCTATATATCCATATTAAGGATTGAAAAAATTAATTAATTTTTTCCCTATAGATAAAAAAGAAGTGCACATTAGTGCATTAAAAAAGTAAATATATATGAATTTTTTTTTTTTTATTGAATTTTTGAATTTTTTTTACATATGTGATTTGTCCCTATGACTACATAGGTTAAGAGAACCCAAATTGAATTGATAAAAAATATAGATTGAAGTAGTGGGGGTAGTTGCATATAACAACAAGATAAAAATCTTGCAGAGTTGACAATTTATACTGAAGTGTCGTAATGTTTACTGTATATAATGTCTCCCTATTTGCCTTTCACTACAAGTAGTTGAACTAGCTAATGCATATTTGATTTTAAAAATTATAATATCTATACTTTATTTACCTAATTCTAGGAACTTCACAAAACTGGGACCTCTAATTTTGGGGTTGTTAATTACTTGGCATCTTATAACATTTATTTTTTAAGTGAACGCTATTGTGGGTTAGTGTCCATTTGAACATAACTCTTTAAACCCTACAAGTATAATCCAGAATGCAATTCCTATCTAAGAGGAGGACGAAGGAATTTCCACACATTTTACGGTTTATTAATAGGTAAATGTGGATATATATTTACGATACCAGACCCCTGATGGTGGAGCTTCATTTAAAAAAAAAAAAATGAATCTTTGGTAGCATCCTATTACAATATAATTAAAATTACATGTCATTATATAATAATTTGATAATTTAAATAGAAAAATCAAAAGCCAATCATTCAATATAATAATATATTAGACTAATTTGGTCAGTAATGTATCAAGTTTGAGTAGCTCCATAGCATTACGTGTTTGAGTGTTAGTCATTATCATTGGAATTTATTGATTGTTAAATTGATGCTTCTTGTGGGATTGGTTTAAGGTAGGAAATATAGCGTTGCCAACTTGCCAACCGTAAATATCAGATAAAAACTAACAGATGTAGCATCAATATTCAATAATGTCATTTCATTTTTAAAAGTCAAAACTTTCATTTTATATGCAATCCCTTTCACTAAAAAGAAGAGTTTCAATATTAAATTATCTTTATCCTTTTTCAATGGCACTGCAACAACCAAACAGAAAACTTTGAGGAAATGAGAGATGGATAGCGAAATAAATCAACAACGTACTTCGATAATTACAAAAAAAAAAAAAAAATTAAATGTATATCAAAATCACACCATGTAATCATATTTATTTTAACTTTTTTAAGAATCTTGATAAAATTCAATGAATTTTAATTTATTTATCGATGATAAATTCAATAAAATATATTTATTTATAAATAAATTTTAAATTTTTAAAAATTACTTATTTATTCTGTCCATCAAGAGCGAAAAGTTTTTTTTTTTATTTTTTATTTTAGATAAAATTTCACATAAGTCCTATCTTTTTGGTGATTTGTCACCTTTATAAATGTCTTTCTAAATTCATCACTTTAGTCTTTTCTTTTTCCAAAACTCATCATTTAGTCCATTTGACCAAATATTTGAAAATCAACTATTTTAAAACCTATGAAAGTGCATTTTTACCCTTATTATTATTTAATTTAGCTAAAATAATTATCTTAGCTTTAAATTAAAATGAAAAATAATAAAATCCTCAATAATAAAATCCTAAATAAATATATTTAAAAAGCTTAAATAAATAATTAAAAAAATCCATTAATTTTTTCTTATTTGTATTTTTTTTCATAATGGATTTTTATATTAGCTAAAATGATTATCTTAACTTTAAATTAAAATGAAAAACAATATATTCTCAATAATAAAATCAAAAAAAAAATAGATTACAAAAAAAAAATTATGAAAAAAAATCATTTGAAGCTAAAATAATCATTTTAACTAAATAAATATCCATTATGATAAAAATACAAAAAAAAAAATGGATTTTATTATTATTATTTATTTAAGATTTTTTTGTAATATATTTATTTAAGATTTTTTTGTAATATATTTATTTAAGATTTTATTATTGAGAATTTTATTATTTTTAATTTTAATTTAAAGCTAATATAATTATTTAAACTAAATTAAATAGTAATAAGGGTAAAAATGAACTTTCACAAGTTTTAAAATGGTTGACTTTCACATATTTGGTCAAATAGACTAAAGTGATGAGTTTTGGAAAAAGAAAGGACAAAAGTGATGAATTTTAAAAGACATTTATAAAGGTGACAAATCACCAAAAAGATAAGACTTATATGAAGTTCTGTCTTTAGTTTATTATTTGACCTAATATGAGCAGTGATTATTAAAACATCAAATGACAGTTTTCCTAGAGAATATTATTAGATTGAACCAAGTTATTCTTTTTTCAAAAACAGTATCTATATATTAAAAATTAAAAAATTAAAAATAAAATAAAATAAATAAATAAAATAAATAAAAAAAACTCTTGCCACGTGGTTGCTTATAAATATGAGTCAATATGAATTGGTCCTATTGGACGAATCTTGTGGACATAATTTATTAAGGGTAAACATATATTTATATTTTGAAACAATAATGCTGCACACCCCATTTAAAATTTCATTTTTTTATCCCACTATATGTGACATATGAGGTGTCAAGTGATGAGTGGATACATGAAGTAGGTGAGATAAATCATCATTAATGTGTATCCACTCACAATTTGACACCTCACATGCCATATATAGTGGGATGAAAAAGGTGGAATGTTTAGTATTATTGATTTTGAAATAGTCAAGTTGGTGAATCAAATTAAAAAAAAAAAAAAAAATGTTTGTTTGTATTATGGTTGTGTCAATATTGACACCTTTAAAACTTGATTTGTACATCCAATTTATATATATATATATAAAACAGATCTATCTTAAAGATTAGGATGCGTCCTGCAACATTTTTTAAAGTTGTTTTTGTTTTTATTTTTCGAAAATAAAAATGAAAATGAAAATGAAAATAAAAACAATGTTTTTGGTTTCAGTTTCGAAATCCAAAAGCGCGTCTGGTAGCATATCCTAGAAGCTATATTATAAATATGAAAACGTAAAAAAACATGTCCGGTAGGTTATACAAAATATATCAAATATTATAATGAATTGAATTTTTTTTTTTTTTTTGGTAAATATTTAGAACGCCCAAAACCAGGTCGGCTCCGCTGCAGCTCGGCCAGGTCAACGGTGTCGAGATGTGCGATGGCTAGGGCTAGCGACGAAAAGGGTCGGCGGTAGTTGGATTAGCGGAAGTAAGAAGAAAGAGTAGTCGTGGAAAAAGAAGATGGTGGTTTGGCGGGCGGTGTGGGCAGTTGATTCCGATGTCGGTTTGCAATGACGATATATGGGTTTTGTAGATAAACCTTTGAGGATTCAATCTATAGTGGTTTCGGCTCTTGCTTGTCACGGAAACAGGTTCGACCGAGAAGAAGATGAAGATTCTAACGATCGAAAAAGAAGAAGAAAAAGAGAGAAGCTTGGGAAGAAGATTCCAGCGATCGAAAAAGAAGAAGAAGAAGAAGAAGAAGAGGAAGAAGAAGAAGAACAGTGATAGAGTCATGGAGACAAGAGATCGAGCAAGAAGAAAAAAAGAAAAAAAAAAGTGAGTTTTTTATTTAGAATGAAAAATAAAACGAAAAATAAAATGAAAAACATCAAAAAGTTGTTTTGAAAAATTTTCATTTTTAACACTGATGTTGTTTTTGTTTTTGTTTTTGTTTTTGTTTTTGTTTTGAAAATAAAATGAAAAGCAAAATGGAAAACGATAACGAACGAGTATTCCAAATCATTTTCGAAAAATGAAAACGAAAATGGACTTGGAAAATGATACTGGACAACCTTTTAAAGACTAGTTCTCTTCCTTTTCTTGTTTTGATCTTTTCCTAATTTTTGTTCTTCCTATATATTTATATTCTTAACAACATAAATACCTAAGAGTAAAGTTAGGTTTTTTTTTTGGTAAATTAGTTATTGATAGCATTAGGAAGAGTGGTGGCCGCTGCCTTTTATGGTCCATTTCGGTCTCCTATCCTACTCTTAATTTCACATTGATGCTCAAGTCACCTCTCATAGTAATCTTGTCTGGCGCTTTACGGGTTTTTACAGCTATCTGGAAACTTCTCAAAGACACCATGGGTGGACTCTCCTTCATAGGTTGCACAGTTTGTCGAGTCTGCCTTAGGTTTGCATCGGAGATTTCAATGAGGTGCTCGATATATTAGAAAATTCCGGTAGGATCCAGAGGCCGCAAAGTCAGGTGGAGGAGTTCAAGTCTACGTTGGATGATTGTGGGATCCAAGATCTCTGTTTTATTGGCCCTTATTTCATTTGGTGTAACAAACGGGATGGGGATAATATGATCCAGGAAAGGTTAGATAGGTTTGTGAGTAATTTGAAATTGATGAACATGTTTCCTTTTGCTTCTGTCAGACACCTAGAATTTTGGAAGTCGAACTATAGGCCTCTTTTGCTTGAAACTTGTCAAGTCCATGATTTGGTTGCTAATAGGGGTACGTGTTGCTATCGCCAGTTTCATTTTAAGGAATGGTGGGCAAATAAGAAAGAGTGTGCTGATCAACATGGCATGCTTGGTGTGATTGCTGGGATTCATCAGTGTACTGATATGTTGGACTAATGGAATTTTGTGAATGGTAGAGGCATTCGCAAAGACATTAAAAGGAAACACAAGAAATTGCAACGTGTCACTACTAGAGATGCACATTTGGGGAATGGGAATGGGAATGGGAATGGGCATGGGGATAGATATAGGTCTCTCAATCCCCATCCCCATCCCTATTTACTAGACCCTTCCCCCATTTGGATGGAAAATTTTAGGGAGACCTATATTCATCCCCATCTCCAATTCTCGATTTTTCCCTTCTTTTTTTTTCGTTTTTCCTCATTTTCCAGTTTTCTCATTTCCCCATTTGACTAAATTTACAAATTAAACTAAAAAAACAAACATTCCATTACAAATACAAAATAAAATTTATTAGTACATTTTATATAAAATGTGTATATATACTTAGGGAGTTAGGGCTTTTCAAAGAATAAAAAAAAAATAAAAATATATATATTATAATTATATTTATATATGTCCCCATTTCAATATAATTGTGGGGAAAATGAGGAAATGGGGGATGATTTTCATCCCTATCACCACCCCCCCCCCCCCCCCCCCACCCTCCATTTTCCCATTTTTTTTCCAAAAAAAAAGTATGGGGAAGCGAGGAATTGGGCCCTGGGGAAAAATGTGCATCTCTAGTCACTACTCACATTCGACAAAGTTCGTGGAAGAATATTCGAAAAGTTGATTTGCAGCTAGACCTAGTACTTGAACAGGATGAAGTCTATTGGAAACAGCATTCTCGGGAGATGCGGCTGAAGAGCGGGGACAAGAACTCGAAGTATTTTCACTCGAGAGCTTTTGCTCATAAGAAACAGAATTGTATTGCTGTTCTTTTTGACAATATGGGGGTTTGAAGAACTGATACTGATGAGATTTTTAGTATTGTTGATCAATATTTTGTGGAGCTTTTTTGTTTGGCTTCACCTTCTGCCCAACAGTTGGAACATGTTCTTAATAACATCCAGTCGTGCCTCCCTTTAAGTAAGTGCTCTTTCCTAGATTCTAAATTTTCTGCAAAGGAAATTTTCCGTGCAATGTTTGATATGTTTCCAACAAAAGCTCTTGGCACTAATGGTTTACTTGCTTCATTTTATCAAAAACTTTGGCCGACGGTGGGTGATCGTGTGACTATGGCTTGTTTAAGGGTTCTTAATGATAGGCATGGCCTTGAGGAAATTAATGAAACTCTAATCACTTTGATTCCGAAGGTTATTCGGCCTGTGAATATGACTGAGTTTCGCCCTATCAACTTGTGCGACGTGTTATATAAGATTATTGCTAAGTCGTTGGCTAATAGGTTTAGAGGTGTTTTGGGGGATGTGATCTACGAGACCCAAAATGCTTTCATTCATGGGCGTTTGATTATCGATAATGCGATCGTTGGCTTTGATCCTAATGGGCCATGACGCTTAAGCTTAATATGGCTAAAGCTTACAATAGGGTGGAATAGGCCTTCCTATAGGGTATGATGAGCAAATTGGGTTTCTCGGACTCTTGGATTAACCGTAGTATGAGATGTGTGAGGTCGGTTTCTTTTTCCTTTCTTGTTAATGGGTAGGTGCATGGTTACCTGAAACCTTCCAGGGGCCTCCGGCAAGGGGATCCGATTTCCCCTTACTTGTTCCTTATTTGTGTTGAGGATCTTCATTAGGCTAATAACCATGTCAGGTATTGGACTTTTATGTCCTCATGTAGGTGGTGACGGATAATAACCATGGATGTAGATTTGTCTTGTTCATATGCCTCAGTTGCATTTTCAATTGTGTAATATAGGCCTTTTGATTTTAGGAATAATCTGGTATCAATAACCCAAAACATGTAATTGTCATCAGACACTTCAAGTGCAGCAAATTTCAAACTTGCAAGCTTTGGCATTGTTATAGCTTCTGGTTATCTGAAAATTACAATCGGAGTCAGAACTTCTAGTCTGATAAAAATCCGAGGAATTTAAATTGTTAGATATATAGAGAAATATTTGTAAGTAAATAAATCCAGAATCTCAGGTTCCGGTAATGATAAATAAATCCATAAACTTCAGGTTCTTGATAGGTGACCAAATTGTTTAAATAAAAATTGCGTAAAAGTAAATAAAGTGCGAGAGTAAATTGCGTAAAAATAAAATGCGAGAAAGTAAATTCAGAACTGTAGATCCTGGTATTTAATAAAAAAAAAAATCTAGAAGCTTCAGGTTCTAATAATAATAAATTCAGAAACTTCAGGTTCTAGTAATAAATTTAGAAACTTGAGGTTCTAATGGTAATAAATTCAGAACTTTAGGTTCTGGAAATAGCAGCATCGTACTGATAACGTGTTGTAATAAAATTAAATGACAAATAATATAAAAGAAATTAGATGAAGAAGAACGAGCGATTGATATGTGCATGTGATAAATAAATAATGGTAGAAATGGGATAAATAAGAACAAGAGAGTAACATAAACGTTAAAAGGGAAGAGAAGAATTACTGTTAGATTCAATTTTTGTATTGATATCAGGATCCAAAAAAATTTACACACAAATGGGATCTATATTTAAAGAGCTAGGATCTAATCATTTTACAACACACATTTGCCGCAAGTCAAACATGAATGAAGACAAAAGAAGCGGTGCTTGCACGTGGAAAATCTTCTCCAACAAGCCAAAAAGAAATATGTGATTGAAAGGGAAAGCTTCTTCAATAAGCCAATGAAAATACGTGGTGGAAAGCCACACACTTGTTTTACATGTATTATAACAAATAGACAATTTCACAAATACTTGATGAGTTTAGCAAAACCTCGAACCTAAATTATATGGATCTTATTACATGCTATTAACACCTAAATACGATCCTGGAAAATGTAAATAATGAATTGAAAATGCTTCAAACTCTCTTTGATCTTTCACGCTAATTTCTACCGGAAACTTGTACATGTGTGGGCACTTAAGTCTATTGATTTTTTTTTTTTTTAGAGAAAGTCTATTGAAGTTTTGATTTCAAGTAAAAGTAATATATATATATATATATATATATATATATAAATGTTCAAATCAGTGCGCGCTGATATAACTTTATTAGTGCGTTGGATGTGAACAATTAGATTTACATACTTTGACTCAAAGTGTATGCATTTGTCAAAACTTTTCTATAATTTGTGATCCACATGCATTGGTTGATGTGAACGGGACCATATATATATATATATATATATATATCACCTTGTGATGACAATTCGAATATGATACATTACTCGACTAAATGAGCAAACATTACTCGACTGAACGAGGATCCTTCGTCCTTCAACATAACCCAATTTTGTTTTATCCTCATGATCTAATAAGCCAAATTTCACGAGGAGATAGATTCTCCTTGCATTACATGTGCGAGTGTGCGTCTTTATACCTGTTTGGAAGAACTTTTCTATTGGCTACAAGAGCTTTTTTAATTAAAAAAAAAAAGATTCTTTAAAAAAAATTGTATCATTTAGTTGTCACTCAGTAGAGCTTTTGGATAATTAAAAAAGTTGTTTTACGTTTATTAGAAGAAACTCAAATTTAAAACTTTTTCAAGTAGACTTTTTTTAGCTTCTTTTTTTTTATTTTTTTTTATTTTTTTTTATTTTAAAGAACCTTTTTGAGCTTTTTAATATCACTAAAATGTCAACAATTTAAAATTTTTAAAGCTTTTTAATTTTTGATAAAACAAGTGTGTTACAATTTTGATTTTATTTTTATAAAAGAAATGAGGATAAAAGTGTTTACATGTTAAATTAATAAGAGGTCATTATAAATTATTTTATAATCACTTCAAAAATGTAACTATTTTTTTTATCAAAAATTTGAAATTAAAAAAAAAAAAATAACTACTTACATGCTTCTTAAAATCTACCGTAAAATATGAGTCAAAACAATTATAGTAATGTAGATAAAATTTCTTATTCTGTTTTTTTTTTATATATATAGTATTTATATTTAATTTTGGTAAAATAAATAAATAAATTGTGTTACAATTTATTTAAGTTTTGATTTTTTTTTTTTTTTTTTAAGAAATGAAGATAAAAGTGTCTACATGTTAAATTAATAAGAGTAATATAGACAATTTAAAAACTTGTTATAAATTATTTTATAATCACTTTAAAAGTAGTAACTATTTTTTTAAATAAAAAAATTAACTAATTACATTACATGCTTCTTAATATCTATTGTAAAGTATGAGTAAAAAAAAAAAAAAAAATCCTGTAAAGTAGATAAATTTTTTAATAATCACATTTGGTATCAAAATTATGATAAAAAAAATAAAAATAAAAAAATAAAAAATAAAAAGAATTAAAATCTATTATCCAAAAATAAGTTTCAAACCGGTCCTTAATTTAATATCAAAAAAAGCCTAATCTAAGATTTTCGTCTCAGACCTCTAAATAGTAAATACCATTTAAAACCCTTCAATCCAAGCTATTCATGAGACTGGATTGTTTTAATGCATAAGGATTTATTAGCATTTAATTGATTGATTAACCTAACCTACCATAAAATCATAAATTATGGAAAAAGGGTAATGGTAGACATCCAACACTTTTATCTATCATTTACATCCAACTGTTGATGTGTTAATTGGTGAGTGGATTCATCATTATTAATGTGTATCCACTCACCAATTGATACATCAACAGTTTGATGTAAATGATGGACAAAGTGTTGGATGTCTAACCTTATCCATGGAAAAAAAGATAAGAAGGTTCGTTTTTGTTCTGTGTTTTTTATTTGGGAAAACTTCACATAAGTCCCACCTTTTTTTAGAGATTTGTATCATTTTTAAATTTTTTTTATCAATTTCATCACTTTAGTCCTTTTTTTAATTCAAAATCCACCACTTCGGTCCTTTGACCAAATATTTAGACAACTATAACGAGATATGTTAAAGTACACATTTACCCTTGTTACAATTTATTTATACATTTTTACCCTATAATTATATACATATATATATCCATCTTTTTTTACATATATCATTATTATTTTTTCTCAACGTTAATTTTTCATTCATAGAACATTAAATTTTTTTTTTTTAAATAGGTTACTATTATTTTATTTTTTATACAAATATTTATTGCTATAATTATTTTAGGAGTTTTTTTTTTTCCAATTGAACATGTATGTATTTTTTTAAAAGTGTTATGCATCACCTTTTTAATTATATATATATATGTATGTATGTGTGTGTGCGCATTAAGACTAAAATGCCTTTGAATTTGTCATCTTTGACTAACGGAACAACTAAAATGATAAATTTTTGAAAAAAAAAATAATGATTAAAATAACAAAAACAAAGTGATAAATAGCAAAAAATAAAGGACTTTTGTAAAATTTTCCCTTTTTATTTTTGACTGTGGTGAGAGGACTTCAAATTAAAATTTTAAGGGAAAGTATCATTTTCCCCCTGACTTTTGCCTTATTATTAAGACGAGGACAGGATTTGGCCATATTGGCCATTTTCCCCCCTAAAAATAAAGAAACGTTAAAAATACCCCTTTTGTCACATTTTTCGTTCATTTGAGGCGTTGACCATTAAAAGGAAAGGGTATTAACGTAATTGAACCCAACCAGATCTTAAACAAATAATTAAAAAATAAAAAACAAAACAAATAAAACCCAACCATCATCAAAGATCTTAAAAGATCCATGAACCCAACCAAGAAAACCCAAATAAAATCCGGATCATCAGATCCACCACCACCAAGCAAATAATTAAAATAATTAAAAAATTAAAAAATTAAAAACTAAAAACAATACTTTCAAAACAAAATCCAACCATCTTCTCCACCAGATCACCACCATCTTCAAACCCTAATCTTATTCTCTATCTCTCACTTTCATATCCAAACCCATCAATCTCATTCTATATCTCTCACCACTACCACCATCAAACACCCACTATCAACCACCCCGAAGCCAAGAAAAAAGATGAAGATGAAGAGATTAGCACTCGATCGGGCTTCCGGTCGTCGTCGCGCTTCTGGTTGTCATCGTCTCTTATAGTCATCGTCGTTGTCGTCGTCGCTTCTGGTTTGAAGTGGTTTGAGTTCGATCTCATCTCAATACTAGAACTATATTCTCTCTCATCTCAATCTCTCACTTCGATATGGCTGTATTTGTGTTTATGTGTGGGTTGACAGTGGGTGTTTTGTTTGGTTTGGGGGGGTATGTTTGTGGGTGGCTAGGGTTTTAGAAATGTGGATGGTGTGATGAAGATTGAAGATGAATATTGTTGAGATGGGCGACTAGGGTTTGGTAAAGATGAAGATTTTTTACTAGATCTGGTCATTTGATTTTGTTGGTGTGTGAGAGATCTGGTATAGACCAGATGTTCCAGACCAGATGAACTGAATCGATGTGCTTGGTGAATAATTTAATTTTTGCTAAAAAAAAATATTTGATAAAAAAATAAGATATGTGGAGATCCACTATCCAGATCTTTTTATTTTTTTTTATTTTTTTTGTTTTAAAATTATTTTATTTTTACTTTTTTTATTATTAAATTTAAATAAAAAATAAAAATAAAAATAAAAAGATACCTCCACCGTCTATCTTTGAGATAGACGGTGGAGATCCATCTTTTTTTTTAATTGTTATTTTATTTTATTTTTTGTTTTCTGTTTTTTTTAATATATTTTTTATTTAATGAATATTTTGAGGGTTAAATGGTAATTATATTGAGCAAACTAAAGGATAAAACGATCATTTGGTTCAATTTTAACGGTCATATAATACATAAGGGGCAAATAATACATTCAATGGATGGAAAAAGTAACAGAATGGGCAAATAATACAGTCTTTCCATTCGGGGGGGGGGGGACTAGCCAATATGGCCAAACTCTGTCCTCGTCTTAACAATAAGGCAAAAGTCAGGGGGGGAAAATGATACTTTCCCAAATTTTAAACATGAACATGTGGTCAACAATTAACTATAGTGGTGACCACAGTTACAGTTCGGTTTCGGTTTCGGTTTAAGTTTCGGTTTCGTGGCTACCAAAACCCTAACCGTAACCTGCCAAACCGGTTTGTTGCACAGTTTGTAATCATTGGTTAGGCGGTTTGTGGTTATATTTTTGGTTTCAGTTTCGGACGGTTTTTTTTTTTTTTTTAATAGTATTAGGATAAAAAATAATACAAGTGAGATTGTTTGAAGAAAAAATTAAAAAAAAAAAAACTCCTGCCTAATAATAATTAAAATTGAACAAAGTTTAAAATTAAAAAAAAAAAATTGAACAAACATTTTCATTCGTAATATATTTTACTTAGATTCTTAGAAGTTCTAATATTCAATTGAAGTATTTAACAATATTTAAAATAAAAGAAATTGACATTTATTAATAAATATAACTTTACAATTGCCCATAAATTATTTAGTCTCTACCTTGCAGTGATTGCGTTTCCTTATATAATTATTTCTAGAACATAGGTTAACACTACTTATAAACTTAATATGTACATTACTTATAATACAAACTTAATAAGTACATGTACTCAAATCAAATTTCAGGTATAACTTTTATGTACATTAAAAAAAAAAAAAAAAAAAGTCTGAATTTATGTGAATTAAGTAATTTTTATTACAAGATTATTTTACTAACAAATATTCAAATATAAGTTATTTTTGTTGGATTGTGAAGCCTAATTTGTAATATGGCGCTAAGTTGACATAGCATCAGGAGTATTGGACTCTACGTATCAAAATTTTAGTAGACTCTATACCATTGCAATTATAGGGTACATTGGTTAAATATTAAAAGTTGAGTTTTGATGTGTTCTATGCATGTAATGTAATTTACACTGAATCACTTAAAATCCCGTGCTTTTTTTATTGTGTTTCTTGCTTTCTTGTCTTTTTTTTTTTTTTTTTTTAATATTGTCTTAAATTAAAACAACCATCCAAAAATAACTCATATTTGAATCCAGTTTTGTGTTGGAATCCAGTTTTAGTTTAGGTTTGTGTGTATAATGTTTTATTTTAGCTTACAGAGGGCGAGTGGGCAGCAAATTGCAAATGTATTGATAATTTGATATTCTATAAACAATTTGACAGTGCCTACGTAGTACTCTATACTCATCAACTCCTTTTTGTCGTCAACTTTTATTACTTTATTTATCAAGTGTGCCAATAATAATACTAATCAAATGTTGTCTACAGATAATTAGAAAATTATGGTTTAATTAAATTATATTATAAGATTTTGCCGATTTCACGACCAATATGCTTCCAAATTTGCATTATTTGGTGTTTCAACTTCCAAAATTTCACCAGTCACAGTAGATAAGATTTGATCCCAAAAGTGGAACCATTCAATCAACTACAAAGTCGTTAGGTGTTGCATTCATCATTCGTTATATTATATATCTGAAATCTGAATGATCATTTGAACCTTTTTTTCTTCTTTAAATTATTACTAACTTTGTGAATGGAATGGAAGAATCTAGCAAACAACAACACATATATATTAATATTCATTAATTTGTCAGCTTCTTTCCAATGCTTTGTGTTTATTTTCTTCAATCCTGTTGTCATTTTTCTCTAATTATTGCAATTTGTTCTTTGATTTGATTTCATAAGGACTTCATATAATTCGATCAAATCCAAAATTCCAACCAAATTCATTCATTCAAGTTGTCTTGAAAACACCTTACAAAATTCCAACCCTTTTGGTTTGTTTATTTTTTTTAGTCATCATTTATCTATTTTCCTCTATTTTTTATTTGGGTAATGTTAACCGGGACACATGTTAACAACTAAAAATTTACTCAAAAAGGAAAGTATTAATTATATTTATTGTCTTAATCAACGCAATAAATATATATTTGTCATAAATGTTTTCCTATACCCAATTAAGGTCAAATCATTAAATTTCTCTTGTATCCTCTTCAATTTCACATTTCTTTTCTCGCTACTAGAAAAAAAATATAGCAATAAGGGAAAATAGTTTGTGAAACTCACATATAAGAAGAGATTCATTCCGGTCAAAAAGGAGGGCATATATTAACACGACCCTTTCTTTTCATGAATTTGTTTAAGGCAATTCATTAATAAACAAACGCTAACCATACAAGATTCAACTATGGTTTTATTATTATTATTATTATTATTTTATTTTATATTTTATTTTTATTTTAGGGGGATATGACTAGAGGCAAGTCTTATCTATTGAACCACCTCAATTTCCATCATCTTATAACTATTTTTTAATAACCAATTACGACAGTAATCCTTTTGTAATATACTAATATGAACTTTACCTAATATTTTTAAGGAAAATATACGGGACATATATATTAAGAATTAAAACCGTAAAAAAAAAAATTTTTTTTTTACTCTTTTGACATGCACGAAGTTGTGTGTTAGTATATATATATATATATAATTCTTCACATGCAAAACTTTTTTTTTCTAGAAAACTGATGCTTGGATCTCTAACCCCCTTTTTTATAAATTTAAAAATTTGAAGAAGGGGCGGGGTTACGACTTGAAGCATGACTTTCAAAAAGAATTAGTGTGTGATTAAAAAGGCATGTGTACATTTGTTTTACTGCATATCAGCTTCAAAGTTTGGTAAATTGTCCATCATCAAAATTATGGCACCTAAATTCTCTACCATCCAATTAAAAGTAAATTTCAAGTACCCTTTAATATATTAAAAATTAAGGTAGTTGTGTACTTGTATAATGATTTTTTTTGTTGTTGATAAATATGTTTTAATTAATAAAACATTTTCAACAGTAGGCCTTTTCAATATATTGTTAAAAACTTATTCAATATTCAAAATTAGAAGATAAATTTTATTATTTTCGATAACAAGAAGAATCTTCAAAACATAAAAAACAAGAATTTGAGATTCCTTTCTATATAAATTTGATAATTGATATGAATATGAGTCATGGGAACTAAAGCTGTGATGGTCGAAGACTTCAAAGAAACTCCCGTCATGATTCAAGTCGAAGGTATTGTAAATATTATCCCATATTTCTATTACCCTGCAACGATAGTTTTATTACAATTTAGTTCAAACTCACCCTCGACTCAATTGAGGACAGAAATAAGGAAAAAAAAAAATAATATAAAGGGATAAATACATTGACCTTCCCGAAGTTTGACATAAATATAGTTAATGAGCAAGTATGTATTTATTTACTCAAATTGCCTTTGCTTTTAAATTATAAGTAATAAAAGGACCAAATTTTTCTTAATTATTAAAATTTAAAAATGAAGATAATCTTTTTATAAAAAATAATTAAAATAAAATTAAAAGTGAAGGTAATTTAAGAAAAAAAAATTATTTACTTTAACAATAATGAAAAAAAAAATTATTTAAAAATGGAGATAATTTAAAATTTTTAAAATAGTTTTTGATTTTTTCCATTTTAAAATTATTTTTAATTTATATTCTGTTGAAAGGATTATTTCAATTAATTTAGTTTAATCGTATCGTTTTTATATAAAAAGATTACCTTTATTTTTTTAATTTTAATAACTAAGGAGAATCTGGTCTTTTTATTAGTTAAATTTTAAAAACAAGGAAGGGTTGAGTAGATAAATAATAGATATCTGATCTCTAAATGTATCTATACCAAACTTCAGGGGAGATCGGTGTATTTATCCAAAAATAAATAAAGCCGACCAACCAAGTTGATTGATGAATCATGAAAGAATTGAAACCGATCAAATTTATGATGAAAATGTGTTTTTGCATAATCTGGCGGCGTTTAAATTCTGATTGTTGACCCATCATTTCTTTCACGGACTGCAATCTGCAAGCCTGCAACTTCTCTTTTTCTACGTCTTCATCTTCTCTTTTAAATTGTTCAGAGTTTGCCACTTGTCACTCCATGGCCGGTTTGTCACATGAGTTGTTGGACTTTCTTTCTTTTACACCTTACATTAAAAAAACAAATTAATTTATTTTTATTAATATTTTTCACAACAGATCACCATGGATAAATTTGGCGGCTAATGCTATGGTTAGGTAAACTCTCCGTTTCCTTTTTGGATGTTTTATAGCCCTCTTCATTTTATAAATCCCCACGCAACAAACAAGTATTGGTTTCGATACAAATTTAGACGTTTAAATATATAAACTTTACCGCACTACTGAATTTTAGAATATAAATTTAAATTTTAACATTCAATTAAATTTAAAAATATATTTAAATTAAAAGATATACTTAAATTTTAACAATATAATACTTAAAAATCCCAAATTATATAACAGTATAATACTTAAAAAAAAGGAATTCACTTAAATTTATATTGAATTGGATTGAACTTATAATAATTTACTTGAATAGAGAGAGAAAAGACAAATTAAAATCACTGTACACTTTGTTATCGTTATAATTATCATTAGTGTTGGTCCAATACCTTTTTACCGCTTTTATGAATAACAAATGCCATTTATGATTAACGAAACGAAATAATCAATGCCATTAACTTTCTTATATGGAAAAGAGAAAATCATCCATGCATTGGATTAGAGCATCTCTAAATGTAAATATGTATTTTTGAGTTTTTAAATAGTGTCACATTAGTATTTTTATTCAATATGGGCCCACTTTAAAAAAAAAAATTATAAAAATACATATTCACATCTCTAATGCAATTACCTAAAGTTAAATATGCATCCATTTTATAACCAATCATAATAAAACAATTATTCCACTCTCTCTCTTATTTTATTTTACAATTAAATGAGTTTTAATCTTATTAGTGGAAAAAGTTAGAAATCCTAGTCAGCATTTCTAAGAGAGTTTCTAGAATTAGAAACTCAACTCCATATTCTCTAACTTTTTTTTTTGCCACATCATCTCCATATTCAATTTAAATAATAGCATTAGAGAGAGTTTTTCTAACTTTTTTAATATATATCCTATGTGACACTCAACTTTCTCCAAATGCATAATAGCATTGAAGATACTCTTATTTCCCAACTTTGCATCAAGCTATGAAATGACCTACATGTTGGGGATAATTCTGAACCGATGAACGCAGAAACGTAGTGCCTAATACACGCCCAAAACTCATAGCAATTAATAGCATCAATAAGCAGAAAAATAGATGAGAGAGAATAAACAATCACAACACATATATACGTGGAAAACCCAAATCAGGCAAAAAGCCACGGGCCGTTAGGACGACAGAAAAAGTTCCACCATATGATAAATTGTTACAACCATATACTCTAGGATTAACTCTCTCACCTCATGTTTAAACCACACTCATACAATCCTCACTGAGTACCCCCACAATATCCCATAGGTCTCCCCTGAATATCATCCACGGATCTCTAACTTGATCCACCAATATTCCATTGGATCTCTCCCCGGATATTCCCTTGGGTCTCCCCGGATTTCACCATACTCTCTCTGATGTTACATGGTGTTCTTTTTGCTCAACAACCTTAAATCTAATAACATAGATATTATGTCTATTTATATTAGCTACAGAGAGTTTAAGATAAAAGAAAATCCTACTCCTAAACGTACAAGACTTATTTGTTTCACATAAATAATATTTCATTTTATGACAAGTCTTCTTGTAAAAAATATTTATTTTCTTTCAAGCACAAGAACTTCCCAAAACAAACTACTTCCTTTTCCATTGAAGATTTCCCGTTCCACGTATGTTTATGATTGACTACGATTCGGGTCACGGTTGCGCACCCGTTTCCTAAACCGTTACAAGTCACCTTAAATTACATAGCCTAGAAACCCGCGATCCATACGTTGAACACAAACTTGACCATTGTCATCACGATCGTTGTTAGTACTGCTGTGAAAGCCACAACGCTTTCCACATCATTCTTCATTGGAAAAGGAACGCTGTCGAAATCCACAACATACATCACAGAGCTATATCGCTGTGGGAACCGCTGTCAAAGCCACAGCGTAACCCATAACGATTTGCTTCATTCTTCCGTTCTTCTAATCTTCAACCTCCCTCAAAAACCACCTTCAACTTCCAAACGTTTATCCCACATCTCTAGGAAGTAACACATCAGTTTAGTCTTGTTTGGTTCACATTTGGTTTACTTAAAAATACAAGACAAAAACCTAACACTACTTGATTTGCCACCAATGACCAATTTAGGGTTCATATATAAATTTAAATTTAGGGTTCAATTTTTTTTTAGCATCCTATAATCCTCTACTTTTAGAAATAACACCTACTTATTAACTTAAGTTTATGTTTGGTATGACTTTTGAAAAACGTTTTTTTTTAATGCTATAAGCTATTTTGAAGTTTTTTTTTTTGTTGTTTGGTAAAACTCAAAATGGTTTTTTTTTTTTTTTTTTTTTTTAATATGAATTATCTCCATTACAATTTTTTTTTAAAAAGTCATTTTATATTTTCTTGAAGAAGCCTGAAATTTAGGCTTCTCGAAGAAAGTTTTTTTTTTTTTTTTTTTTGAGCTTTTTAAAAGCATATGAATTGTCTTAACTACTCTTTTATAAATTTTAGATATTCTATCATAACTCTTTCATTATAAATACATCGTCAACACCTTTTTTATAATTTACACAACCAAAAAGCTTTTTTTATTAGAAGCTCTACTACAAAAAGATCTACTCTAAAAGCTCAAATTGAAAAGTCATATCAAACACACTCTAAGTTTTAATAGCATCTAAATTTTGCTTCTGACAAAAATACCTTTAAGACAAAATCACAAAAATAAATCTTTTTTTTTTCGAGATTTATTTTTGGTGTTTTCAAAACTTATTTTGATATTTCCAAGACTTATTTTGTATTCCCGATATTGTTTTTGGTATTTTCAATACTTATTTCAATATTTCGAAACTTATTGGAAATGTTTTACAAATTTTCGAGACTTATTAGGCAAAAAAAAAAAAAAATTTTTGATTTTTGTTTTTCGTCTTCTTCATCGACCTCCATGGAGGTCAACCCTTAACCTCCAATGAAGGTTGAATCTATTGGAGGTCTCTTTTACCTCAATTAGAGGTCTGTTCGACGTACATGGGAGATTTTTGAAAAAGAAAAAAAAAAAAACAAAAACAAGAAAGGATAGAAAAAGTAATAAACAAAAATAAAATGGGGGTATTTTTGTCCTTTGGTGCTTTTTAAACTCAAATTATAAATCAAGAGTGATCTTTTGACAATCCAATTTTTTTTTTTTACACTTTTTTTCTAAAGATACTCAATTCTCAAAATTTAAATAAATAAATAAAAAATTTAAAGACACTTCTTTTGTTCAAAGGTTATCCTTTTTTATCTTTTGGTACTCTTATTTTAAAGATATTTCATTTTAAAAAATAAATTTTTAAAGACACTCCATTTTATTTTAATAAAAGTTATAATGAATCATCGTAGCCTTTGGATTCATTCGATAAGTAATCTTTTTTGAATTAAATTATTAAAAAAAGAATTATCTCTCTCTTAAATAATTAGATTAAATGTTACATATTAAACACTCTCTCCTAAATTTGTAATTACCATATTAAACTCTCTCTCATCCAATATATATTTCTAATTTTCTATCTCTATTCTTTCTCAAGCAAGACTAACAGTTAAGAAAAAAAAAAAAGTTACGAATAAGTTTGATTTTTAGGAACCGTATATATGTATATACTATAAAAATAAAAATAAAAAAAAATAAAAAAATAAAATAAAATAAAAAAACTAAAAAAACAAGTACCCTGTTTTTCAAAAAAAAAAAATCGAAATATGAAAATGTATTTTTGTTAATTTTATAGGTATGTGATTGTCTAGAGCACTTTAATTCTTTCGTTAATCTTAGAAATTCTGAGTTTAATCAAATCTAGTTACAACAAATCAAGTTTTTATATATCTATTTTTTTTATAAAAAAAATAATAATAATATATATATATATATATATATATTTTATTACTGTTAGTGAAAAAGTTTTTTTTTTTCTTTAACTATTAATCAAAGATTGATCGAAAAAGTATGGAAATATGATTATTATTTTTTTGAAAAATGGAGATAGAGATAGAGAGAGTAATTATGATAGAATGTTTAATATGTTAATAACAAATTTAGAAGAGAGAGTTTAATACATAATATTTAATCTAATGATTTAGGAGAGAGATTTTTTTTTTTTATATATAATTTAATTAGTTTTGAGTGTCTTTAGCATTTTTTATTTTTTTTTTGTCTTGTTTAGTAATTTTAATTTAGGTTAAAATTTTCATTAATAAAAAAAAAAAAAAATTAGAGTGTAAATAGATAATTTGTGGATCGTAAGGAGAAGCTCTAATAAATCAAATGCTAATCTCAAAAGTCAATATAAATTTGGTCTCATTTAGGCCTATTGCTACTTTAAATTTAATAGTATATAACATTAATATTATGAGTATTTCAAGAGTAAATCCAAACTTGTCCATAATCCCAAACTCGTCAACAGAGCCGTTTTCAGACATTTTGGGGCCCAAACGATTTTATGATTTTAACAAAATCGGGATCCTATATAAAACAAGATTATTTTTTTTTACGTGTATTTTTTTTCGTTTAAATCCGTTTGTGTATTTGTGTAGACCGTAGCCAATTTGATTAATGATAATAATTATATAATTTGTCATAAAAGAACCCATTATAAAATATTCTTGTTTGGCCATAAAAGATTCAAGAATGATTCAAGAAAAGCTTAACAAATTGACTACACAAATACACAATACACATATAGAGAGAACTGAAATCATTAAATCCCAAAATTAGTGGATGCTAATTTACTATTGTAAATAAAATAAATAATTAAAAAATGAGTCAAAATCAACAGGTAGAAAATAATGACAAAACAAAAACAATGACAAGTTTATTGAGCCTGAAGCTTTTTTTTTTTTTTTTTAATAGAATTAGTTCATTGGGCTAAAAATGAAAATATATAAATAAAAACAGTAAAATGTTTAGAATCAGACCTTGTTTAAACATAAATATATTGGATTGTGAGGCTCCAAAGAAGAAGTAAATTGGGCTAGTTGGGTAGTTGGTTACTCTAGCTGTGCGTTGTTTCTATTTTCTTTTGAGGTTAACAAAAATAAAATTATATTTCAAAACAAAACAAAACAAAAGCAAAATGGCTTCCATAGGCATGAAATTTTCATTCAATTTGAAATGTTTGAATGATGAATTATTTATTTTGTCAAATATTGTAATATATATATATATAAAATAATCAAAATTGGGTATTTTTATCTATTCACTATAACATGTGTTATTTAAACTCAAGTTATTAAAGAGTGACAGTCTTGCAAACCCACTTTAAAAGAGTGACAACTAGGGATGGGAATTTCCCCATGGGGCCCCATCCCCATTTGAGGCAAATTTTGCCCCCCAAATGGGGTTTTGGGGTGGGGGAACCTCCCCCCACCCCCATTTACCCATTCTCCCATTTTCTAAATAGGGGAGAGGGTGGGTCCCTAAATCCCTCATTTCCCCAATATATTTTTATTTATTTATTTATATATATATATATATATTTTTTATTTTATTTTCTTAGAAAAAAAAAAAAAACTCTAACTCTATTAGTCTATTACTCATATTTTGAATTGTTCAAAGGCTTTAACTTTGTTTAGACTTTTATGTGTAATACACTAATACTATATTATTGTAGTTATTTGTATTAATCTTGGATTAAATCAATTATATATATTAGATTGTATATTTTGTTAATTATTGGATTAAATTATGTTAATATTTCTTCAAAATTGAGATTTTTTAGAAAATTGATTTTTAGGGTTTTATTTTATACAGATAAAATTGTAAATGTATGAATTATTATAGAACATTTGTAAAAATTTACTAAAAAACTATTGTAGCACTTTTTAATAAGAAAAAAGTCAATTTTTTTTTTCTTTTCTAAAAAACATATATATCTTAAAATAAGATATAAGTTGAAAAAACAAAGAAACTGATTTATCTTAAAAAAAAATCTAGAAGATGATTTAGTTCCCAAAAAAGAAAATAATATAGAAGATTAGAAGATGATTGTGATTTTCAACAAGGTTGTGTTTTAATGAAATTGAAAATTTAATGAATTAAATACATGGAAAGCCAGGTCATTATTTAAAAATAAAAGAAAATTCGTCAAACTAATATAGGAATTAGGAAGATTCGAAATTTCCTAAAACTAAAAAGGAGAATAGTATATTGTTTCCAAAAAAAAAAAAGGAGAAAAGTATATTAATAAAAATAAAAATAAAAATGAAAAAACAACAAAAAAGGAGAAATAACGAAGAAAATAAAAATGTTTACACGTTGCACGCATCAGACCCGCTATGATGCGCATTTAGCTAAATACCGAATTATCTATTAAAAAACAAGTCTTTTTTTTTTTTTTTTATTCGGTAAAAAAAATCCCATCTAGAATCCCACATTTTTCATCCCACTATATATGGTATATTAGGTGTCAAATAGTGAATGAATATATGAGGTAGGTGAGATAAATTATCATTAATGTATATCCACTCACAATTTAACACCTTACATACAACATATAGTGTGATAAAAAATGTAAGATTTTAGACAGGATGTTTAGAATTATTGTTTTTCTTTTACAGAAAAATATTATTAATTACTATTTTTACAATTATTTATTTAATCACTTTTTTAATATAGAAAAATCACTGTAATTAACTCAGCAAATCTGTAAATGAACTTTTTATTATTATTATTTAAAAAAAAAAAAAAAAGAGGAACTTTTTCAATTTTCCATTAACAAATTATTTTTTTCCTTTTCTAATATTTAAATTTTTAAACCCAGAAAAATTTGTCTTTTTGTAAGAGAAGACCAAGACCAGAACACAAAACAAAACAGCCGTCTTTGATGGATACATGAACTTTCCTTCTTCCCGCGAAATTTCATTCACCCTTTTTTTTTTCAATCATCAAAAAAAACCCACTTTTTATTTATTTTTTTTATTTTTAATTTTTTTTATAAAGATTTTTATTTATAAACGATTCTCTCTCACTTCGTTTTTGTGTTTTATTTTCTGGGGAAAATATTTATATAATGGTAGTTGGATTTTTTGACATTTTATTTAACAACATTATTAAAACGCGCATTCTTGTTTTTAATGCAAGTCAAAAATGTCAAGATCCAATCCAAGTCTTCGTTCAAGGCTTCAAGTTTTTAGAAAAAAATCAAAGAAGCGAATTTGCGTTGCTTGTTTTTTGGTTTATACTCTTATAAATCATTTCTCCATTTTAATGGGTTCGAAAGTGTAACTTCCTTTTCATTTTGAGTCTGTTTCTGGGTTCTTTTGTTTTTGTAACATAGATTACAAATTTCTATTAAGCTGTTGAGTTTTCGATGCATTGCAAGCTGTGTTGTGTTTTTCTGGGGTTCTGTTCTGTCGTTTCTCTTGTCTAAATCCGTTTTTTATTAAGCTCCTTTCTATTGTTTTTAATTTTTTTTCCCTTTATTAAAAAATTGTTGCTGGTTTTGGCTGTTGTAAACTATTATTCATTTTTATTTTGCATTCTAGATGTTTGCGTAAATTTCTCTTCTCCTTAAACAAAAACGTTTGATCTTCTTCTTAAAGACTTTTGGTTCTGGGTTTGTGTTCTTCTTGTTGTTGACCTGCATTCATCTCTGTCAAGAATTTATTCTTGAACAGAGACTCGCAGCTGGTACTTTTGAGAGAGATATATATATAAATAAAATAAAAATTATACATATAAATGGGTGGCGGTCGTCGTCGGAAGCTGCATTTTAGCAAGATCTATTCATATACATGTGGAAAAGCATCTTTCAAAGAAGATCATTCTCAGATAGGAGGGCCTGGATTTTCAAGAGTTGTTTATTGCAATGAAGCAGATTGTTTTGAGGCTGTAATTCGAAACTATATTGACAATTATGTTAGGACTACAAAGTACACACTTGCAACTTTCTTGCCCAAATCATTGTTTGAGCAGTTTAGAAGAGTAGCAAATTTTTATTTCTTGGTTACTGGCATTTTAGCCTTCACTCCACTTGCTCCTTATTCTGCTGTAAGCGCTGTTATTCCTTTAATTATTGTCATTGGAGCAACAATGGTCAAAGAGGGTATTGAAGATTGGCGCCGGAACCAACAGGTACTGTTTTTTTTGCTTCCCTTTTGGTCCAACTTTTTTTTTTTTTTTTAATAATAATTGAAGGGTGCATGTATGTTCTTCAATGATTGTGATTTCCTTTTAATTGGAACTTTAGTTGCTAGAGTACATGAATACATCAGCAAAATTCCCTTTACAGTTAAAAGCATCTATAGGTTCAAGTTTATTTTATGATTATGAAACTGTGCTACCACTATTTCTCGAAATTCATAGGCTTTTTTCAGAATGGAAGAATGTAATAGCTAGATTGTTTTTCATTATTGTGGTATATGCATACTCTTGATTGATTGTGTGACCATGCTAATAAGTCTTCTTGTCTTTTGTAAGAGTATTTGGAATAGATTCCAATTTTCAAATGAATTTAAAGCTTGTGGTTTTTCTGGATTTGTAATATTTCATTTGGGAAACTTTCAGGATATTGAGGTGAATAATAGAAGGGTTAAAGTTCATCATGGTGATGGAAAATTTGGTTATACTGAATGGAAGAATCTTAGAGTGGGAGACATAGTGAAGGTAGAGAAGGACGAATTCTTTCCGGCAGATATCTTGTTGCTTTCATCCAGTTATGAAGACGCAATCTGCTATGTTGAGACCATGAACCTTGATGGGGAGACAAATTTGAAGCTAAAACAAGCATTGGAGGTAACTTCATTCTTAAATGAGGATTCTAACATCAGGGATTTTAAGGCCATCATTAAATGTGAAGATCCAAATGCAAATTTGTACTCTTTTGTTGGAACTATGGAGTATGAAGACCAACAACATGCCCTTACTCCTCAACAACTCCTCCTCAGAGACTCTAAACTTCGAAATACAGACTACATTTATGGGGCTATTATCTTCACTGGTCATGACACAAAGGTTATTCAAAATTCTACAGACCCCCCTTCGAAGAGAAGCAGGATTGAGAAGAAGATGGATCGAATCATCTACTTCATGTTTTTTGTTTTATTTTCATTGGCATTTATTGGTTCCATTTTCTTTGGCATTGCAACTGAAAATGACTTGGAAAATCAAAGGATGAAACGGTGGTATCTTAGACCAGATAGATCTACAATTTTCTTTGACCCCAAACGAGCGTCAGCTGCAGTGATTTACCACTTCCTCACGGCCGTAATGCTATACAGCTATTTCATCCCCATCTCCTTGTACGTGTCGATAGAAATTGTCAAAGTTCTTCAGAGCATCTTCATGAATCAAGATGTTCACATGTACTATGAGGAGGCCGACAAACCAGCATATGCCCGTACCTCAAATTTGAATGAGGAACTTGGCCAAGTTGACACAATACTCTCTGATAAGACTGGAACATTGACCTGCAATTCGATGGAGTTCATCAAGTGTTCGGTGGCTGGAACAGCTTATGGACGTGGTGTTACGGAGGTTGAGAGAGCTATGGGTAGAAGAAAAGGCTCACCGTTATATGACAAAAAAGTAAATGGTGAGGACCTCATGGAAGATGATTATACAGTGGAAGATTATACAGAGTCTAAAACGCCCATTAAAGGCTTTAATTTCAGAGATGAGAGGATAATGAATGGAAACTGGGTTAATGAACCCCATTCAGATGTAATGCAGAAGTTTTTTCGATTATTAGCAATCTGTCATACTGCCATACCTGAAGTGGATGAAAATACTGGCAAGGTTTCATATGAAGCCGAATCACCAGATGAAGCTGCATTTGTGATTGCAGCAAGAGAAATTGGTTTTGAATTCCACAAAAGGACACAAGCAAGCATCTCTATGCGTGAGTTGGATCCGCTGTCTGGCAATAAAGTTGACAGGTTAGTGTTTCTTTTCATTTCTTGATTAATAAAAGAGAGACATATATTGTTAAGAAATTATGCATTATATGTTCTTTGGCTGCTTTTGGCATGCATATTGATCATCTTGATACCCATTTCATTAGTCTCCTTTATGAATTCAAATCAACTTTACACCAGATAATCATAAAATTCAATTTTGAATGTCAATACAAATATATCAGCAGATCAATGGCTGCTCTCTTGCTCTGTCATACTTTGACAGAGTTACCTCTACTTGCTTGCACAATTGGGCACTCCTTGATTGATGTTACTTTTAGACCATAAGTTTTTTTTACACATTGCTTGGTCAATACAGAGGCTAGAATTCGGTTCTGAATACTCTTGCAGTCTCATGGGTTACTGTTCTTACTCAAAGTAGTGCCTATTTTTTGAAAACCGATATTGAATCAGTAATTTCTGTTTTGCAGGTTGTATAAACTTCTGAATGTTTTAGAATTTAACAGCACAAGAAAGCGGATGTCTGTGATAGTAAGAGATGAAGAAGGAAAACTGCTTCTACTTTGTAAAGGAGCTGACAGGTTTGTCATCATCAACATAAATCCCTGAAACTTCCACTTTAGTCCTGTTTTAAAATCCATGTGATTGTTTCTTGTATGCAGTGTCATGTTTGAAAGGCTGGCAAAAAATGGTAGGGCTTTCGAAGATGAGACCAGGGACCATATGAATGAATATGCTGAGGCTGGACTGAGGACCTTGATACTTGCATATCGTGAACTTGATGAAGAAGAATACAAAGTGTATGATGAAGAATTTAGCAATGCCAAAAATTCAGTTAGTGCAGATCGGGAAACATTAATTGATGAAGTAACTGAGAAGATTGAGAAGGACCTAATTCTTTTGGGCGCCACGGCTGTAGAGGACAAACTCCAAAATGGGGTGGGTTAAAAAATACCAAGGATGTCAAATCTTTAAATGTTTTCAGAGATGAGGCATAACCTGAAATGAATTTCTTTTTTTTTTTTTTTTCTGTGCCTTTTAGGTTCCTGACTGCATTGACAAGCTTGCTCAAGCTGGAATTAAGATATGGGTTTTGACTGGGGACAAGATGGAGACTGCAATCAATATTGGGTATGATTTCTGGGTATGACTGTTTACAAGTAATGCTCTTCACTGAGGCCTAGTTTCTTATGAAGGTTTGTAGGTCTCAAACTAAAAGAAAATCTATTTGCAGCTTCGCATGTAGTTTGCTCAGACAAGGAATGAAGCAGATTATAATCAATTTGGAAACTCCACAAATCCAAGCTTTGGAAAAAGCTGGGGAAAAGTCTGCAATCACCAAGGTAAAATTAATTTTAGATTTTCAGTTTTTTTCCTTCAAAACTCCCTGGTGGAGATAAAAAAATTACTTCTTGTTGATGATGAAATTTTTAGCTGTACGGAGCAAGAGAGCAAATAATGTTTTCTAGAAATCAAGCTAACATAACGAGAGCTCTTGAGATCTAAATGACAATGGCAAGATCAGTTTCTGTGTACTATATGATGATTTAGTGCCTGACTAGTTCAACTTTGTTGATGTTTCACCAGCTAACGATGTCAAAAATACTAATGTGCCGCTCATTTTCTCTATATTAGTACCAAATATATTTTCATTTAACAATAAGCTGTTAGGTCTTCTCTTGTTGCATCTACAGATATATGCTCTGGTCTTCCTGATATTGTAATAGCACTGACAACTTGAACTCTATTATCCTACTTGTATTTTTTCCTTTTCTTTTTTCCCTTTTTTCTTTTGGCTCTTCTGTAGTAGCTCACTTCTATAATCAACCAGTCATAAGTTAATTTTCTCTGCTTGTCCCAACAAATGGTATTTCTGCATTTTATTATCTCTGAGTAACAGAAGGAGATTGCTTTGAATATAGTACACATGTAGAAATGGAATAAGCATAGCAAGGTTCTTTGTTGACGTAGGATATATTTAAGTGGCCTTACTTGAAGTTTGGCTAAAATATAGATGGATCCAGTCGGTCTTCATGACCTACCATTAATCTTGTACATGTAGGAGTGTGTTAAAATTTAATCCCTAGTGAGATCTTTTATAGTTATATAAGAAGTTTTGAGGTCGAATCCTACTTATACCAAGGTTTGAGGGAATTTGGTTTACATTTGAGTTGTATTTAGTTGTATTGAATATATATTAGAAAACAAAATCTATAACATAAATGAAGGTCTGTAGCAAGCCTTAGGTGATTTTAAGGGAAGGTTTCAATAAAATTTCAGGTGATACCTATAATGAATTTCATTATATTATTGGAAGTTTCTGATAAGTTTCAATACGGTAGGGGAGGTCCCCTCAAACTTACTTGGCTGACATAAATGAGAAAAACACTGTGCTTTAGTAAATAATGCTGTAAAGTTGTGGCATCTTAACTGATTTAAAGTTGATGTCATATGGATGTGTAATGTCGATCCATCATTTAGGCATCAAGAGAAAGTGTCCTCCATCAGATAACTGAAGGGAAGGCTCTGCTCACTGCATCAGGTGGGAGTTCTGAGGCATTTGCATTGGTCATTGATGGAAAATCACTTTCTTATGCTCTTGAGGACAAGTTGAAGAATAAGTTTTTGGAGCTTGCAGTGGGATGTGCATCTGTTATATGCTGCCGCTCATCACCAAGACAGAAGGCACTGGTGAGTTCATATTCTTGCAAAGATTATCTCCTCTATAACTCTATTCCAGGTTTGTTTTGGACTTTAAAAATGTTGTGAGGAATAATGCATATTAAGTGATGAAACTAAAATTTCAGGTTACAAGATTAGTTAAATCTGGAACTGGGAAAACTACTTTGGCAATTGGTGATGGTGCCAATGATGTGGGAATGCTTCAAGAAGCAGATGTTGGGATCGGAATCAGTGGTGTTGAAGGAATGCAGGTGCTCAACAAATTATTTTACATTTATGGTCACAGTGTATTAACTTCACGTTTTGTTTCAATTGCTCATGAACCCTTATGGTTATTTTCAATTCAGGCAGTCATGTCAAGTGACATTGCCATTGCTCAGTTTCGGTATCTGGAACGATTGCTACTTGTGCATGGACATTGGTGTTATAGGAGGATCTCATCAATGGTAATGCCATTCATATTTCTTGATTTGAACATAGCCAAGGTTTTTAATAGTAGTTCCCAATATCATTTCTAACCCTGACTACCCTGACTATGTAACTTGACAATTCAATATTTTCAGAAAATTGGAACCATTTTTTAAATTGTCTCAAGTTTAAACCTTCATACCCTGACAAATTGATTCATATATTCTTTTGTTGGCAGATATGCTACTTTTTCTACAAGAACATTGTATTTGGTTTCTCTCTGTTCTTATATGAGGCACATGCATCATTCTCAGGGGAACCCGCTTACAATGATTGGTTTTTGTCGCTTTATAATGTCTTCTTCTCATCACTTCCTGTAATTGCAATGGGGGTTTTCGATCAGGATGTGTCTGCAAGATTTTGTCTCAAGGTATGCGCTTAATGTCTCAAGGTTTTGGTTATAATGTTCCTAGAAGTGAAACTACTTATGCTGTAACAGGAATAGCCCCTGTTATTATTATTTTTGTAGTCCTAATTTGACCATGTTCTGTGTTCTCACCGAATGCTTATGTGCTGCGTTTTGCATGGCAGTTTCCTCTATTATACCAAGAGGGGGTGCAAAATGCCCTCTTCAGCTGGCGACGGATATTCGGATGGATGCTTAATGGGCTGTGCAGTGCTGTAATGATTTTTTTCTTCTGCGTAAAAGCACTGGAGAATCAGGCTTTCAATAGTGATGGAAAAACTGCTGGAAAGGATATTTTTGGTGCTACAATGTATACATGCATTGTATGGGTTGTGAACTTGCAGATGGCACTGGCAATTAATTACTTCACTTTAATACAACATCTTTTCATCTGGGGTTCCATTGCTCTCTGGTATCTTTTTATGTTGGTATATGGGGCCATGTCTCCTACCTTTTCTACCGATGCTTACAAAGTCTTTATTGAAGTCCTTGCACCCGCTCCTTCTTTCTGGCTTGTCATACTCTTTGTGGTCATCACAGCCCTGATCCCGTACTTCTCATACAACGCAATTCAGATGAGGTTCTTTCCCATGTATCATGGGATGATACAGTGGATAAGGCTTGAGGGTCAATCAAATGATCCTGAGTACTGTGATATGGTGAGGCAGAGGTCACTGCGACCAACAACCGTGGGTTTCACTGCACGTGTAGCTGCAAAAACTAATCGTGCAAAGGATAAGAAGAAGAACCACTGGAATCCCACATGATACAATCTAAATCATTCTTGATGTCTGTGAGCTCATGTGGGCTGTAAAAACCTGCCCAGAAACTGTCAGCAAAGTCAGGCTGTATGTATATACCCGCTGAGAAACCGATACTGCACCGCTGTATATGACCATATAGGGGATTTCCTTCCTCCAGAAAGTGTACCTCGTCAGATTGTGAGATTGTATAGAAGCTGTACCATATATAGGAAATCCCCAAGTAGATACAGTAAATTTTGATTACTAGCCATTGGAGGCTACACATACTTTTTGTTACTTGTATGTATCCTTTCCAAGATGTATTTATAACAGAAGTTAGAAGATCAATTGTCAATTCAGATAGTGCTGGATGCATTATTGTACAGGAATTAAGTTTGGAGGATGTTAGTGAAAATATAATAGCAGAGTTCAGGCAGAAAGCAGTATTAGTACAAAATTCTGAACATTTTGATTTACCAGAATAAATGTGCAATCAGCAAGAATACTGCTTCTTCTTATAGTCATGTAGAGTCTGGCTTGTAAAACAAGTTTCGAGTCATGTTTCATTTACATTATTACAAGAACATTTTGTTTTGGAATTTAGATTGTTCAACCAATTGCTGATATGGAAACCATCTGCATTTTGTAGGACCTTGTAACACATGATCTTTGTTGGTAATGTATGCTTAATATCTTATTCTTTATTAAATGCCTACGTATAATGTATTAACTACTAATCACATCTAAGGAATCGGATTAGGCCTATTGTGGAATTGGTGAGAAATGTCACCTTTTGAAACTGATTTGGTGACAGTGGTTTAATAAGTTAAATTTAAAAAACACCTATTATGGTGAACTACCAATATTACCCTTAAATAATCATTTATGTTATTTTCTTTGTACTTTTCTCTCTCTACACTTCCAACAAAAACGATAGTAGTGTTAACTTAGTAACTCTCTCTCTCTCTACAAATAAAAGTTCAAGGTTGGTCGTTGCCTCGACTTTCTTCTTCAACTTATAAAGAAGGGATGTGCTTTAGTAAAATAAGGTAATATTTCTTGAACTTTCTTCTTTTAATTTATTCACATTTTCATTTGTTCATTTTCTATGTTATCCGAGTATTTTGTAAACATTAAGCCATTTTGAGAATTTTTGGATCTCCAAGCATTTTCATGTGTTACCCATGCCTTTTCATGTGTTACCCGAGCCTTTTCACGTCTTCACTATTCGAGCCTTTTAAAGACTTCTTCGAGCCTTTTAAAGACTTCTTCGAGCCTTTTCCCGTAATCACTATCCAAGTCTTTTGATGTCTACTCCGAGCCTTTTCATGTAATCACTGTCCGAGCTTTTTGAAGAATTTTTCAAGCCTTTTGATGTCTACCCCGAGCCTTTTCATGTGATTTACCCGAGCCTTTTGAAGAATTTTTCAAGCCTTTTGATGTCTACCCCGAGCCTTTTCATGTGATTTACCCAAGCTTTTTGAAGACTTGTCAGAGCCTTTTGATGTCTACCTCAAGCCTTTTCATGTGATTTACCTGAGCCTTTTAAAGACTTCTCGGAGCCTTTTCATGTCTTCTCTGAGACTTTTCAATATCTTCATCTAAGCCTTTGTAAATGTAATATTGGAAAATAGTTTGTAGTCTTGGGTTTTTATTAATGATTTGTGATGATTAATTTGACAGCATCATAAATCGGGTTAGAATAGTAATATCTTACAATGGTCGATAAGAGCAGTTACCCGACGGAAGTCAAAGGTTTGTTGGATCCAATAACCGGGGAATATATATGTCAAAAGATATGACTTACGAAGAATTGGTGGCGATTGTGCATACCGTTGTGAAGTATAATGTAAACAAATTCAATGTTGATCTGTCATCAATATCAATCATTCCCGGTAGTACATGTCGCACATTTATAAGAAATGACAACGATGTCCAATTTATGCTAGGGGAAGATCGGGTGATCCCTCAAGTATGTGTCAGTGTAATTGAGAGGACAGTTGAAGATGTGATAGGGAATGATATTCCTCCTCCTGAAAATACCCAAATATTAGGATCATTTAGCGGTAGCAACCAAGTGTTTACCCAAAGGAGTGCCACCGAAGGTGGGGGAAACATGTGTGGTGTCCCACCGGTAGTGGTCGACCATGCAGATTTAGTTGAACCTCAAGTTGGCGACGTGTTAGGCTGTCAAATTGAGCAGTACAATGAGCAGAATAATTCCCCGAACTATGAGGTGGATAATGAGGCAAATAATGATCAGGTTGATGATATACAAAATGTGGATGAAGAGCCTACACAAATTCAAACACGTGGTAGACTTGTATAGGGAGCTAGTTGCACTGCACCGGATATGTCTAGGACTTTCGAGGTCCGGTATAATGTAACATCATCTGATTCTGATAATACGACAACGTGGGTTATTTCTGGAGCAGATTCATACTCGTTTTATATTGGTAGAAGCAGCACCTTGGCAGTGTAAGAACCTAGAACTGTGATTTATTTTCCGAGTAAAAAGGATTTGAAGATGCTAGTTGGCCATTTTGCAATGCATCAAAACTTTGAATGGAAGGTGAAAGGTCCAATAAGAAAACTTTACATCCGGTTTGCATCATTGACGACTGTACATGGAAATTAAGAGCGGTGAGGAGAGATGAAGGGACTTACTTTCAAGTCAGAAGTTTTGTCAACGAAAACAGTTGTCCCTTTGAGGAGATTCACCGTCGCCACCGACAAGTTAGTGCAGTCATAATCGGAGAATTCGTTGCACCTAGACTTCAACAACATAATGGTCGTCTCATGCGTCCTTCAAGTCAGAAGTTTTGTCAACGAAAACAGTTGTCCCATGGAGGAGATTCACCGTCCCCACCGACAAGTTAGTGCAGTCATAATCGGAAAAGTCGTTGCACCTAGACTTCAACAACATAATGGTCGTCTCATGCGTCCCAAGGATGTCATCGTCGATATGAAAACAATGTATGACATACAAATCATATACAGTAAGGCACATGATGTCCTACAATATGCATTGTCATTGACCTATGGAACGCATGAAAAAGCTTTCCAACTCTTGAAAAAATCTTTTGCATACGTTCTGAAACAGTAAAATCCTGGCACAATCACCGACTTACAGTGCACAGACAATGGTAAATTCCTCTACTTTTTCATGTCGTCAGGGTCCTCAATTAGAGGTTTTCAAAGGTATATGCGTCATATGATTGCAGTTGATGGTACCCATTTGAAGGGAAGATTTAAGGGTACAATGTTTGTGGCAACTGCATAAGATGGAAATGAACAGGTGTATCCAATTGCTTTTGGGTACGGTGACTCAGAAAACAACCTTTTATGGGAGTGGTTTTTAGAATGTTTGAGGGGCGCCCTTGGTCATATAGATGATCTGATTTTCATTTCTGATCATCATACAAGCATTGAAGTAGGGATTTCTAAAGTGTTCTCTTAAGCAATCCATACCATATGTTGCTAACATTTTGGTGAAAATATGAAGAAACGATTCCACAGAAAGGATGTTGTCGATATAATAGATGACGCAACTAGGTCGTACAGTGAATTAAAGTATAATCACCACATAGAGGAGTTACGTAAGTTACATGAGTTACATAAGCCTGCATTCGATTATGCCATTGTTGCCGATCCATACAAATGGTCCCGCGTACACTTTCCCCAAAGAAGGTATAGGGTGATGACCACAAATGTTGCAGAGTCTATAAACTAATGCCTAAAATTCACACGACAACTGCCACTGATGACACTGGCAGAGTTCATTATGAATATGCTACAAAAGTGGTTTCACGATCGTCATGCAGCTACACTGTCCATGCTTCATCGATTGACCGACGTAGCACATCTTGTGATCCTGAAACGTGTCGAGAAGTGCAGTTATATGACCATAAATCCAGTTGACTGGATTATATTCTCCATCGGACATAAGGGAAAACAGTGGGCAGTTAACTTAGCCCGGAAGACTTGTACATGTAACAAATTTCAAATGGATTTTTTTCCATGTTCACATGCACTCGTAGTGGCAAGGTACGTGACAAGTTACAGTTAACATTTTATATTACCCAAACGTGAATCTCACTGTTTTCATTGTTGCAGGGAGCGGAACTTGGATTTCACATCTCTATGTGCAGACTACTACAAGAGGGAGACAATTATTGCTGCATACTCAGTTTCTATTATGCCTGTTGGTCATCCTTCTTTATGGGTAATGCCATCTAACATTGCAGCGCGGGTGGTTTTAAATCCAAAGACGAAAAGACAATCATGACACCCGATGGAGGGTCAACATGCCTCGTCTTCGGAGAAGACAACTACACAGTCGTGTGGAAGATGTGACAACTAGGACATAATAGCAGGAGGTGTTCGAACCCGCCTATGGTTAATGAAGGTCCCAATAGAATTATCCTCGAGGAATACAGTCCCAAGTGTAACATTTGTCATTCAATTGGACATAACAAACAAACGTGCCCTGATAAGGACTCTACCGTGGAATGAATGGACCCGTTGAGGAAGGCGATCGAACATAACAAGACAGTACAAGAGGAAGACGAATTGCCACAAGAAAAGCTTGTGATTGCTAATATGGGAAGGCAAGATGCTAAGAAGCAACCTAAAGAACCTGTCTCTAACTTGATGTCTTCCAACATCGTTCAGACTTTGGAAACCATGCTCGATACAGTTGTGTTGTTTAAATCGTTCAGCTAAGAAGCACCTTGAGGAACATGTCTCCAAATTGATTTAAATTTAGTTCTTCATTTCAATTGTGTTGTTTAAATCGTGTTGGAATTTACCAAATCACTTAAATCATGCGTGTTGGAATTGAAAATTAATTGATTAATTAAAAAAATAAATTCAAAAGTTATGTACATCAACTACATCTCAGAGAACAACCTGTATATACATCAACTATAGAAAAGTGTTGTGAAATGAGTTGCAATAAACCTCCACAATCATCTTCTCTCGGATGATGCCCATATCTTCTTCTGTCCAATCGAACTCCTTCTTGTTTGCCAACAAGTACTCAGCCAATCTCAAAGCATGTGCACCACAGTTACCGTTGCAAATCACCATATGAACAACCGTTAGACTGTAATTTTATTAAAATCAAGTGGGATAGAATAAAATGTTGAATCAGTATAATGCTATTGGGGCACCCCACGGGATCTGTCCATGATGCTTATCCGAAAGGGCTTCTTCGCTAATTTGTATGTCACAGCCTCCTTCCTTCTGTTGGCGTGAAACCCGACCTGAAGCAACATTGAGTGTATAAACCAACGTAGGCACGCGACCTGTTTATTCTTGTAGTCTCATGTAACCTCCAGTCTGAACGGGGTCTAACAGGTAGATCTTTCCTTGTGTGATGTCGACGCTGGCTAATACCCAATGGTGTCAACTAAGGTCGCAAGGGATCATAACATGTATGTGTTTTAACATAGTGTTATGTGTCTGAAATCTAAACATAGTATTAAACACATTGAAACCATGTAATTTAAACATTCACACAATCAACCTCGTGCCATGGCCGGTTTCCTGACGGAACCAATCATCGGACCGTCTTCAGGTCATCATTGGGCCACTTGTGTTTCAGCATAGATCACTTCTTAGGGGGTGCGCCCACAACCCCACAGTCGAAAATTTGCCCCCATTGAATATCTGACCATGACTGTACATAAAAAATTTACCACAATGTTAGGTAAAAAATCTATGAAACACATCAATGCAAAAGCGAAAACCATACAGCACAAAAACTTACATAGAACTGGAAATCTAGTAAGTTGACCCTCTGAGCTTAGACAGTGGGATATGCTCGCTGATGGTTCCGTAAAATCAATAAGTACGCGTCGATGTGCTGACAATGTAAATATTTTATATTGTTAAGATTCTACCATTACTGATAAAAACTTATACAAACAGTTAAAGTAAGGAACATATCGTATCCTCAAACTCTATGAAGTTGGTTTGGAACCGTTGGAACCAAGTCACACCAACTAGTAAATGTAGATCCACATCACGTCTGCATAATTGTTGAAGAAGTTAGATGACTAAGTAATATTACTTAAAAGATTGTGAAATGAACGATTATACTTACAATTTCCTCATGGTGTTCCTCTTGTAAGCTTGGTACGCTGCAACGTGGTTAGGATCTAACAAATCGTGGGGCATGAATACATGCGCTGATGACACTGGCCTGGTCCTTGGCTTCTTCAGCCTACATGGGTTAGCGTATGGGGACATCATCTGCCAACCTGGCTTGCGAATCCGCTGCTAACATTGAACCTAAAGTGGACTAAGGTCTCGAGCAATGGGCTCCACCGGAGGGGTGCGCAGTGAGGAGGAACTCTGCCTCCGTAGATCACTATGAGGATGGCTGCTTTGTGAGGAGGAACTCTGCCTCCGTGGATCACTCTAAGGAGGGCTGCGTTGTGAGAAGGATCTTTCCCTCCGTGTAACGTTGTGAGGAGGGATGTGCTGTGAAGAGGATCTCTCACTCCGTGAATCGCTCTAATGAGTGAGTGAGATGCGCCGGGATCGCTTCAAGGGTCGCTCTGCGCTGGGATTGACCGGAGGAGGGGTGCGCTATGAGGATGAACTCTATCTTAGGTCATGTGGATGAATATGATGGTGTAACAGTGCTAGCTCAGATCCACTAGGTGGCTTCTATACTAGAAGTGTTGTATTTGTACCAACAGTGTTGTCAAGTAAAACCGGAGAAGGTACTTGCTCCAATAGTGCTATCTCTGTGCGTGCGGGTACCTCTTCTCGTTCTGTCATAACATGACCCTGCTGATCGGATACTGTGTCCATAGTAGGTGTCTGCTCATGTCTGGTCTCTAGGTTTGTCCCATGTTGATGAATACTTATCTTGCCTATGAGACTAAAGTCTTTGTGATGGTCATCGAATGGTAGACCATCCATACGAGACTGCGACGTTTGACCTTGACCCTAAAGCGCCCGGATCATATCCAACAACCCTTGATGTTGCTGATCTTGTTTCTTATCACTCTTTCGGACATCTTCCATCACATCAACCCGTACAGATTGGACAACATCCATCACTTCAGCGAATTTATGGTCCCAACCTTGAAAGGATTTCGCACTCTGTCAGCACTTAAACCATTCACTCGATTGAAATTAAATAATACGGTTAAAATATTTTGACGTACTTATGGATGCCCTCCAACGCCTCCTCGTGAATCACCTCCAAGTCTAGGCTGTCTGGGCAAAGTAAATCGTATCCGCCTATGCCTTTCGGGACTCTTACCGCCACCCTCATGATCTGAATCATCTCCAGATCGAGGTTGTCTGGGCAAAGTGAATTGTACCGTTCGACGCCTCACGGGACTCTGACTGCCACCTTCCTGGTTTGAACCCTCAGTATCACTGGGTCCAGAATACGCACCCGTCGTATCACTAGGTCAAGCACTTCTATGTCGTTCGTGCTCCGGGACGTGACCAGGTATATTAGCAGCATCGGTATCATACAGACTGTCTCTCAGGTTTATGCCTTTGTAGTAACATTGAGCCATCTCAGCATCTGTCGGCACCAATTCACTTCGTGCAAACATCTGAAATCGGAGTTAGATTATTGTAATTGTACACATACTAATAACTATGGAAATTAACAACAATAATACTTACCCTTTTGGTGAAAATGTCATCCAACTTTCTCCCCCTCAGTCGTTAACTTAACTTCCATTTCAGAATACGTGGGAGGGGGTAACTCGATTGCCCTGCGGGTCCCACATTTTTTATTCCCAAACTCAGGGATAACCTCAAAAGCAAATATCCATGTAATATATATAAGTACGATAAGAAGTAAATACATCAGTCATATAAAAAAACTTCACAAGTAAAGTACGGATTCAAATTCTAAATTCACACCAATAGTGTGTGTGGTAGACCATATATGTTGTATGTCTCGATGATGTGTATGTCAGCACCCCTTTCTTGTTGTCGTTGTTCAAACTGCTCCCGTCGACCATCCAAATCATGCTTGAAACCAAAAATAGACCGCCTATACATGTGTGCGCCCCACGGGAACGTATCAAAAGCGTCCAAGTCCTTAACTAGGCGAAACTACCATACTAGAACTTTATCTCTCTCGTCCAACCCCATAAGTATCCAGTTGAGCATAAACAATAAGCATAGCTTCAGCGCATCTTACTACTCCACAAAAATACCAATTCACAGCACCGCTCTCAGCTCTTCAAACTCGATGTCTCGACCCTGAAAGTACCGCTCGTGTATGCCATTCTCTACCATATCATACCTCGCTGTGTCGGGAATGACTCTGAACTTCAAACCAGTGATTAGACAAAACTCAGCCTTTGAGAATCGGACCGAACGCTTACCTAACAAAAATCTCATCTCATCTCATCTCATCTCATCTCATCTCCCGGCCCATCATGATGTAACTCGAGAAAAGCAACTGATGGACAATCCCAGCCGAAAACTGAATCTCATTATGCAGTTGAAGAAAATGACTAAAACACGACTCAGTATACCAATGTCGGTCTTCGATCCTCGGATTTTCAGGTACACTGTCAAGTGCGTTGTCGATATCTCTAAGGTCATCGAAATGGTCATGCTAAATAATTTTTCCCTTTAACCATTCTTCTATTGGGATTTTAAGCGAGTCATTTAGTTGATTCCTCATCTGCATTCACAAAAAAAAAAAGCATATAAATTCATGAAAAAACTAGAACAAAAAGGCTCGAGCAGTGATTGAAAAGACTCGGGCAGTGTATGAAAAGACTCGAACACTTCATTAAAAGGCTCGGGTAGTGTATCAAAAGGCTCGGGCAGTGTATCAAAGGACTCAAACGCTTCAGTAAAAGGCTTGGGTAGTGTATGTAAATGCTCGGGCAGTTTATGAAAAGGCTCGAACACTTTATTAAAATGCTTGGGTAATATATGAAAAGGCTTGGATAATATATGAAAAGGCTCGAATTGTGTATTAAAAGGCTCGAACAGTTTTAAAAGTCTCGGAGAATCAAAATTCATAATCTATTCATAAATTATTAAAAAACTCGAATAACAATTTAAAAAGCTCGAAAAGGCACGAAAAAGCTTGGATCTACTGTAAAAAGACACGAAAAGTTTATAAAAAGGCACGAAAAGGTTGTGAAAATGTTGTAAAAATGCTTCAAAAAGTTGTAAAAAGGCACGAAAAGGTTGTCAAAAGGCTCGAAAAGGAACGATAATCATCAAATCTACTGTAAAAAGGCTAAAAAAGGCAACAAAAAAAAAAGGCTCGGAAAAAGGTTGAAAAAGGTTCAAAAAGAAACAAAAGGCTTGGAGATTCTAAACCGATTCAAGCCTATGATTTTTCTTTAAAAAAGCTCGGAAACAGTTCAAAAAGGCTCGAAAACTCAGAACTTCTTCCTCTTCAAAACAAATTTTTGAACTAAACTAAAACCTACATAATCAAATCAAATAAAATGCCACCCAATCAAACCTAATCTACATGACGAAAATGACATCCAACATCAAACACACAAACTTATCAACAACAAAAACGTGTGAAAAAAAAAAAAAAAAACTTACCACTGTCTGTTGAGTTCGCCGGTGAATTCTCCTCGACATCGATACTGTAGCTCTGTCGCCGGTGATTCTCTATCAGATTTAGTCGACTTTGGGACTGTTAAGCCTTCGGGCTTTCTTCTCTCAAAGCTTTTCTATCAACGCTTAAAAAACACACAAAACGATAAAAAATGGTATTTTTATCTGATCACTTAAATAGATATCTTTTAAACTTATATTAATAATGTATTATCTTTTTTACAAAAAAGAGCGCCTCAAATAGAGACATTTAAATTTTGAACCTTATAGTTATCGAATTATTTGAACTTAGTTTAATTCAAAACCCCAAAGTGGGATTCTTTCAAGTTCACAGTGCATATAACATTTGGAGTTTTGGACAAATTCAGACATTTCTTGGAAATTGTAGCTACTATATGTTAATGAACACCAACCACTGCCCAGTAACCAGTAGCAATAAATAATTATCATTTTTTTTTTTTCATAAAAGAAAATCATGGAAACCATCACAAATCCTTTTAAAGTCGGACTAATTGCACAAGCGTCCCCTAAATTTAGGTATAATTGCATAAATATGGATCTTTTACTCATAATTGCATAAACATTCATTACCGTTAGTTGACTTCCATTAACTCTAACCGTTGACCACAATTTTAACCCACAATGACTAAAGTGCCCTTAGTTACCTATTTTATTATTTAAATTAATAATTAAAAACAAAACAGAAAAAACAAAGAAAACAAGAAAACAAAATCAATTTTTTTTTTTTCTCTTTCATTTTCTCAACCCCCAAAAATAAACTTAACAAATAAAAATCAAAACTCAATCCCAAAAATTAAAGCCAAAACTCAAATCCTCAAACAAAAATCAAATTCACAAATAAAAACACAAATCCGTTAATTCCATAACCAGTTAACCGCATCCATTGAAAAAAAAAAAAAAAAAAAAAAAAACTTCAATGGTGGATTTTTAACTTTCTAGGTTGAAGTTCTAATTTTATTTTTTATTTTTAATGTATGTGATTAATTGATTGTGGTATCGATGGATTTAAGTTTTTATTTATGGATTTGATTTTTGGTTGTTGTTTGAGGATTTGAGTTTTGGTTTTGATTTGTGGGATTGAGTTTTGTTTTTTGTTTGTTAATTTTATTTTTAGATTGTGTTTGGAGGTTGAGAAAATGAAAGAGAAAAAAAAAATGATTGATTTTGTTTTTTTGTTTATTTGTCTTTTTTGTTTTTTTTTTATTATTATTAATTTAAATAATAAAATAGGTAACTAGGGGTACTTTAGTCATTGTGTGGGTTAAATTGTGGTTAACGGTTAGAGTTAACAGAAATCAACTAACGGCAGGGGACATTTGTGCAGTTATGGGTAAAAGTTCCATATGCATGCAATTATGCCTAACTTAGGGGACGTTTGTACAATTAGTCCTTTAAAGTCTTCATGCCTATAAGCTTTACCTACCCATCAATCATCAATCATCAATCATCATAAATAAATCATTCAAAACTGGTTTTCATACATTTAATTTTCAACACATTTTTGCCCTCCAAATTACAGGCTTTGTCCACAAATATTACCAGAAAGGCAGAAAACATGAATGATACTACGTACAAATACTGTATATATGGCAATATGATGCATAAAATTAAGATGAGAATATATTCTTCTAACATTGTTAGATTAAAGTAATTTTATTGAATTAAATGACTAATTAGGATAAAGAATATACAAGTAGTTACGTTGTGTTAATAAAAAATAAATAGCCTCTCTCTAAGAGAACAATCGACAAGCTGTCTCAATGACTCAATCTCCTCCTCCTCCTCCAATAATTTACACAGAAATTAATACTATTACAATGAAAACACCAAAATAAATGGAAATTGAAAACAAAAGACAAAAAAAAGCCAATTATTAGATCATCGAAATATCCATGGCGATCGAAATTCCAGATGATGATGATGATGAGGAGGAGGATAATCATAATTAATATATCTCATGATGATTGAATTAATAGATATTGGATGATGATGATGAAGATCGACCACACATGTAACCCACCCATATATATAAATTCCGATTTCAGACTTCAGACTTGAGAGAGGCTATGCAACTTTAAGACCAAGAAAATCAGCAGCAGACCTAGCCATAATGGTAGCAAACTCATTAAAACTAATGACTCCATCTCCATTAAAATCAGCCTCCCTCATCATCTCCGACAGCTCCCGATACGTCAAAGGATGTCCCATTTTCGCCATCGAACCGGCAAGCTCAGCCGCCGTGATATAACCGTTACCGTCACGGTCAAACGATCGAAAAACTTCAGAAAGCTGTTCTTGGTTGATCAAGACCTCTTCACTCATATCAGGCAATATTGCATTGACCAATTCATCGAATTCGACCAAACCATTAGCGTTAGAATCCATATCGGACAAGAGAACGTGGAGCTGGTCACCGCTTGGCTTGAGGCCTAAAGATCGAAGAAGAGCAGCGAGTTCGAGCTGGGTGAGGCTGCCGTCTGAGTCCATGTCGAAGCGCGTGAAAATGTCCTTGAGCTGCTTCAGCTGGTCCGTTTGGAGGGTGGCCATCATGGTTGACGATCGATCGGAGAAGTGATGAGAATAAATGAGAGGTGGTTTGTTTAAGATATGAGAGGTTGATTGTTTTTGGTTACTTTGTGGAATTATTCCAACTGATTCAAGAGAAAAGAAAGCGCGTTCAAGTTCAATTATAGTATTAGTATTTAGCCTCTGATAAAGGGCAACAAAGTTTCAAACTTTCAACAACTACTTTGTTTTCTCTCTCTCTATTTATTTATATTATATTTACATGATGATGCATGTGATCATACACTATAAACTTCTAGGGTAGATGTTATATGCTATTGTAATTAATTAACCACCGTCACTATACCAATTATAAAGTCCTATATATGCTTAAATATATAATATATTTGTCGACAATATCAAGGTGTCGTGTCCCTCCTACTTTCACCATGAGATTATCTGTTGGAGTCATTTTAATAGATAATAATAATTAGCTAATAGGGAAGTAGCTCAGCTGGTAGATGGACAAGTTTGAGACTTAGAAAAATGACTCTCAAATCAGTAGCTCGAATTTTATCAATGACGAAAGCTTTCAAAAAAATTTCTAGTCCCAAATTAATAGATATTATCAACAAAAAAAATTATTATTATTATAATAACAATATATTTGTGACAAGATGAGGTTGGTCCGGTGGAAATACGAGTTCAAGTCCTCTCCCCTCCCCAAAAAACCCCGGATTTATATAATAGTGTAATACTTCAAAAGAAAAAATGCATTTGTTCAATACAAATATAATTTTGTAATATGAGTATAGGTGGGGTTATTTTGATTTATGTTTTTACTTAAAATATGACTTTAATCAATATCTAATTACCAATCCACTCTAATCTAAAAGTTGGGATAGTACCGCATAGCATCATATTAATTTTTTCCAACACTTGGATTGAAGTATATAGATATTTGAATCTTAACGTACTTTAGTTTTAGATTAAAAAATTTAAGTTAAAATAACCTTTGCTATATATGTAATATATATATTTTGATATTAGTAATATGGTTTTATTGGATTAAGATATGATGTGTTAAGTTGGTTTTTTAAAATAAATTAAATTGTCTGTAAAAAGGAAAGTGCGAGAGCATATGCTTCAATTTCAAATGCAAGAAGTTTCTACAGGTCTTTCCAAAATGTAGAGTTTTTTCCACATTCATTATAAGGACATCTTGACCAGAGAGAAATAAAATGTTTCAGTTCATCACTTTGAATCTTCCTTTTTTGTATTTTGCTTTACATTTTCTGGTTAGAGTTCAAGTGTTCAGTCTTCTCTCAAAAATTGCACCTACTGACATAATGTTAGATCAAAGTTGAGGTAGCCTCCGTGCCTGCCTTTACTTTTTAGAGATTCATAACGAAAATCTAAAATAGACACTTTATTCATATTTATAGTTTTATTCATATTTGTTAATTGTTATATTATTGTAATTTTTTTTCACTTCTGGATTCTTGTTTGTTAGGAAACATGTCCATACTAATAACAAGTAACAAACAAACAACAATAAAACCTTAATAACTAAAGTAACAAATAAATTAGTGTTAAAAACACAAACATGAAATTTTAACAACTAAAGTACCAAACAAAGTGTCAAAGAACAATAAAACCAGACATGTCTTCAAAGTGCAACCGTGCAAATCCAGTTTTTTTCTACTGTAAACAAAGAACAATCGATTCTTAAATTCCCAAGAGAATATAGAAAGCAAAAACACAAGTTACACAACAACACAAAAATTACCTTTTTTTTTTTTTTTTGGCTCTTTTTCTTTCTCCTGTAAATTGAAGTCTGCATTGTAAACCCAATTTGTTTGAGTATTGAAAAAACACCAAATATGATGATTGATGAGAGAAAGAGTTATGTATTGAAATATAAATATTTAGTTTAGTTTGTACTTCCAGTAGACCTCAATTATGTTCTGGGTTTACACTTGATAATTTTTGTGTATATATATATCCCCTTGATATTTGCACACGATGCATTTGTTCAGGGTCGATCATGGGTAGTCTAACGGTAAACCCCTTATACCTATATTAATGAGGTAGAATGATCAAATCATATGACTAGCATTCGGGCACTAACTAGATTGATCGAAAAGAAAACAAAACCAGTAATTTAGAGCTTTGAACCAGTTGACAATCTAAAAACCAAGCAACAAAATGTTATGAATAACTTAAAGAAGCAATTATTTCAACAAATTCAAACTTTACAACACTAAAATCAAATTCTTCTTTAGCTACTGATTTTGTGATTGAGGAGGAGCTACTACTGCTAGTGGTTGTTGTTGATTCTCCCTCTCTCTCCTTACCCCAAAAGCTTCCAAATGCAAACTCTCCCTTTTGAGAAAACTCCTCCAACATCTTCTCAACTTCCTCCATACAACCATCTTCTCCATCCATGGAAGAATAAGGAAACCACTCTTTAAGTAGTTCAATTCTTCTACAACCTCCTCCATGAAATTCTATAAGCTCTTCCCGGTATCGACTCTTCCTCTTATTCACCTTTCTGATGATCTTCCCGCCTTTTGATCTCCTTCTATGTCGAAGCTTCTTCTTAGCATATTCTTTCGTCTTTCGAATGAGTTTGTAAGGAAGTTTGAGCAAGAAGAAGATGATGACTTGCAGGATCAAGCATTGGCAGCAACAAGAGATAACAACACAATCTGCAGCAAGCATGCTCCCATCTTCCATAGCCATGGATGAAGAGGAAAAGGAGGAGACAAAGACAAAGACACAGACAATGGCGGTGAAGAAAAATAGTTAAAAAGATAATGGCCATGGCCCATGTGACATGTCTTTTTAAGAAATTAAGTGATACCTTGTCCTCTTTGGGAGGTATTATGGAGGGTAAAGCAAAAAAGAATGATATGTGACAACAACAAAAGGGGGCAATTGCCGCACATAACCTCTTAGCAGTGATGGTAGTGCACCTTTTTTCCACAATAATGGTGAGCGGTTCGAGTCCCACTATACATATTTTATAAGCGTTTGTGGGGAGTTTTCTTCCGATTTGTGGGAGTAGTTATCCAGACTGCACATATATTATCTTATCTTGACGGATCTCGATAGTCTTATTATAATACTTTTAACTTGTAATAAAATAAAATAAAAAGAGAGAGTTGGCAATTGCCAATAAGTCATGACTTCAAATCACATCTTTCGTATTATCAAGTAACGCTACCTATATTGCTTTCAAGTTGGTCTATCAAATATCATATCATATTGACCAGATTTCTTGAATTCTACTTCTCAATGTGATATTGGAAGATTTCCTGGATCACTTCCACCGTTCTGTTTTAAGTTCTTGTAATGGAACTTAAGTCTTTTAAATTTGATGTCAGTTCTGTGTCTCCCTCAAATCTATCTTTAATTACAACTCTAAATATTCTTTCCTTTGTATACAATCCACTCACTGCTGCTAGCTAACATGAAATTAAGCTACTGGTAATCTCTTGAAAATCCTATTCAAATTATCTTATCATAAAACTCTTCTAGTAAGTTAATCTATAGATTGATCACAATCCAGAGTCCAGCTATTAAACAGCGCAATGCAGAGAAGAGGTAAAGCGGTATAGTTTACACAAATCTTGAGCTAATGAGAAGGAAAATGAACAAAATCTCATAAGAGCTTTATTAAAACCGAAATCATTGTTACGAAAATTCTCAAGGGTAATTACAAGATCAAAAAATTGCAGTCATTTCTAAATCTATGACTTTACAAGTATTGAGGGTGAACCTATGTGCCTAAAGTAGTCATTCAATTCAAGTCATGAGAGCTGAGACAGACATAACCTATGTCTCAGCTGAGCTGCCTTGGAAAATTAATCGACTGAGCATGGCTCCATCTTCACAACGCAAACACTCCTGTTTTATAGATGAATAGATCAATACCAATATTTACAATCCGGTTAATTATCCACGCTACCTTGGGTGAAAAAATCTGTACTGTAATTTTGACTACCAAATGCCATCCTCCGAAACCATCTAATTTCTGCAGATTGTTGTGCAGAGTTAAAAATCTCACTTTCACCCACTTTCATTCCATTGCTTAGATCTGAAGCTGCTAAAGTATCGAAAGCTCTGACAACCTGACATGCATGAACAGGCTAAGAAATGTCTGGCAAAACACATGAGAAAAAGATTTTAAGTTGCAAGTGAAAAAGAAGCTTATTACCTGCCCCATCCGTGGCCTCTTGGCAGATGAATGTCGCACACAGGCTGCAGCAGCCTCAATCATTCGAAACATTTCGCTATCAACATAATTTTTGTCGAGCCTTGGATCAACCAAACTTTCAAATTCCTCATTCTCAAGTACATGACTCATTAAAGGTCGAGCCTGAGAAACAAAACGAGCCTTTGGTCAGAAAGGTCGAGCATCAGAAATCAATATTTGCTCCAATAACACAGGATTATATTTTTTCCATGCAGTCCATTCTAACACATCCGCCAGTATGATTCATTTCTCTCCCATCTTTTTCATGCATGTGGGGATATGTATATTAATGTAAAATTCAAAATCTTTACTGAATTGAAAATTACTTTTTGTATGAATATTAATGTAATTGTATCACTCCACATTTGAGAAAAAGATTCAAAACTTAAAAAGACTTTGACAATGATATAATGCCTTTCTTTTACATCAATTCCTTTACCATCAACTCTTCAGGACATATAAAGGAACAGGGCATTTAAAAATTGACTACCTAGCTGTTCATTTAAAACTTAAAATTGCAAAAGCTCAATTTCTGAGCAACAGGGGCTAAATTCTATAAACCTGAACCTAAAACACTGAGAGAAGCATTTTAAGTAGCAACATCTGTTTTCCGAGTTGTATGAAAGGAAGAAACAACATAATGTATATCAAAATTGTAACAAATTTAACTCAAACTGAAACACAAAAATTTAGATCAGTGGCCCATTCTTGCATGCTAAATGTAACAGATGAAATTTAGAAGAATAGTTTTAAGTTTTGTTGAGAAAAGGAAGATCACTTGAGAGAACAATGGCATCAATAAATTTACCCATTCAACTAGACTCTCATCTCCCGCTGGTTGGGAGACATCCACAGGCTTACGGCCAGTAATTAGCTCCAAAAGCACAACTCCAAATGAGTATACATCAGATTTCTCAGTTAACTTGCCACTTGATGCATATTCAGGGGCCATGTATCTGAATAAACAATTTAAGTATTTAGAGTCACAAATCAGTATATACACTATGCAGCTCTACTGAAAAAACTAGTTAATGGCCCAGAAAGGTCACATGTACATCTTTGGTGAGCATTCAGTGATAGATAAGTGCTTACCCAAAAGTTCCCATAACACGTGTGGTGATATGAGTATTTGCATCAAGAGCTAATTTAGCAAGCCCAAAGTCTGAAACCTGTAAGGTTAAAACTATAAACTGTAAAACCTTATATACATGGAAGGAGTAAAATGTAGTGTGCAAAGACATAAACACTGCATACCTGAGCTTCAAACTTGTCATTTAAAAGAATATTAGATGATTTGATATCTCTGTGGATAATACGTGGATGGCCTGACATGTTCAAAAAAGACAAACAAGATGGATGATGACAAGGTACTCAAATCAATAAAAAAAACTCATTTAGCATTTCTAATGCCAGAAACGAGTGCACTTATAGAAGGAAGCATCAGATGGTTTATTTATTTGTTTATTTGCTTGCTTGTTTTGCTCAAAAGGTAGCATCTTACGGCTAAAATTGATGCCTCTGCTACCTTGACATGCAAACATTCTATGTTCACTTCCTGGAAAAACATTCTGAATTTTGATGGAGATAGTTGAAGGGTATGAGGAATAGTCATAAACTTTTAATATAACAAGGAAAATGAAATATAACTGCATTTTTTCATGATCAGATATGCTTTTATCGTATATCATTATGTCTAACTAATGTCAATAAAGTGGGCCAAAACAAGCCATCATATCTGGTTCTCAAAACTCTCCGTATGAAAACCTGAAACTAAGATATTGCTAACAGGTAAACAGTGCCCTTGACAAAACCACTATTCATTGGTCTTCTCCTACTAGGTGGCTAAACCTCAACTATCAAGACCGTACTATGTTAGTGGTGACTGGCCAAAACCACAAAAGAGATTTTGCACATGCATGAACAGCCAAAGGATCACTGGGAGAACTTATTCATGCAGAAGCTAAGGCTGTTCTGGTTGCTGCGGTTGAAGCAAAATAAGCTGGTTAAGGATATATTATCTTTCAGTCATCAAGACAATCCACAACTGGGAGGAATTCATGGACTCATTGTCCTGTCCTGTCTCCAACAGATGTTAATTTTTTTGCCTGTCTTTTTTTTCACAAGTATATCAGTAAGTTTGATAGAGATACCAATGGAGCATCCCATAATGTTCTCCTCTTCACCCTTTTCTGGTCTTGGTTATTATTTATTTATAATAAATAAATAAAACTCTTTTTGTCTTGTAGACAAATAAATGTGCCTCTCAACAGCTTTTTGGTTGAATTAGGTTATTTTCAAACTCAAAAAAAGGAAGACAATGTTTATGGAGATTCCAATATAAAGGTGAAAATAACAGTTAGAATCTGAAAAGAATGTCAGAGACTTACAGTCTTCATGGAGATAAGCTATTCCACGAGCAGCACCGACAGCAATTTTCACACGTGTTTCCCATTCTAGAACTGGCCTACCTTCTCCTACAAAATCCATGAAGCAACATGTCCAGGATTAGCAAGCCATTATCATGATCTCTAACATGAAAGATAAGTTAATGCTTTACCATGAAGATGGAAATGAAGGGTATTATTAGGGACATAATCGTATATAAGCAATCTTCGGCTCTCAGAAATGCAGTAACCCACTAGTGAAACCAAATGGCGATGGTGTATACGACCGATGATCTCAACCTCAGCCTTAAATTCTCGTTCTCCTTGTCCACCGCCAACTTTAAGTTGTTTTATTGCCACTTCTCTCCCATCAGGTAAATACCCTTTATAAACAGAACCAAATCCACCTTCTCCCAAATAATTTTGAGTCGAAAATCCATTTGTGGCCTCGACCAATTCTTCATATGTAAACAATGCCCTGGAATTTCCTAATCCGCCAGGCTCTTTTGGTGAATACACAAAATCACTTCCTTGACCACTTACTATTAGAGGAGCTGAAGAATTTGTCTTTGTAGCGGATAAATCTGGATACATGTTTCAATCATTATATCAGTCTACATTTTAAAGGAAAATACAATGAATCACATGAATAAAACTTAACGTCTTCATTTTTTATGGAAATTAATTTAACCTATGATCTATTTCTTCTTCTTCTTATTTATTATTATTTTTAATTAGAGCGAAGATGTAGCTTATTAGATGTAACCTCTCTATTTTTTCAATCACTAACCAGTGTATGTTTATTCAGTCTACAAATTGCACAATATACACCAGACTTTGAAGATACCACATTATAACCCAGCACCTATAGTATACCAATTTTCCAGTTAATGTTGCTGTGGAATTTGAATAGCATTCATACAAACTGAAGAAGAACATGGATGCAGCTAGTATTAACGTGCCAAAGAAACATGGTGCAGTGCTTAAACAATTTACCTGATCTGGGGGAAGAGCCTAGAGGAGAAGGCATAACGTAGACACCATTAAGTCCTGAAACCTCTTTCCTTCTCTTTCTAAAGCACCAAATAGCAAGTCCAATGAGGCTAAGCATTATGATCCCTGCAGCCAAGGAAATGGCCACTAAACCCGCAGTACCAATGCCATTGTTATTTGAAGAATGAGAACCTTCCGGGGAATTAGGAGTAGAACCGTTTACAGTTGTATTGTCTGTTGGTGGGACTGTAATTTGAGATGGAGACGGTGGAGACAATTGTGCTATGGGTGGTGATGATTTTGAAGATGAATTTGAAGGTGGAGGAGGACTAGTAGTTTGCGTAGGTGGTGGAGATTCATTACTGGGAGGTACTGCTACGGGTGGAGGTGGTGAACTTCTAGGTGGAGCTGATGCTGGAGGTGGACTTTGGGGTGGTACAGATGCTGGTGATGGTGGAGGTGAACTTTTAGGTGGCTCTTTTGATGGTGATGGTGGAGGTGAACTTCTAGGTGGCTCTGTTGATGGTGGTGGTGGAGGTGAACTTCTAGGTGGATCTGTTGATGGTGGTGGTGGAGGTGAACTTCTAGGTGGCTCTGTTGATGGTGGTGGTGGAGGTGAACTTCTAGGTGGCTCTGTTGATGGTGGCGGTGAAGTTGAATTATTAGGTGGATTTGCAGGTGGCTGTGGTGGAGGTGAAGTAGCTGGTGGATTTGGTGGTGAGGGGGGTGATTTTGCTGGTGGGTTAGGTGAAGTTGGGGGTGGTGGTGGAGATGAACTTGTTGGTGGATTGGATAATGGTGATGGTGGTGGTGTGTCAGATATTAAAGGCGGTGGAGTACCAACATTGGATGTAGGAGGAGGTGATGTATTTGGAGGTGATTGTTGAGGAGAAGGAGTTGATGGTGTTAATTTCAATGGGGGTGTAGTTGAATTCTGAGCGGGCGGTGGTGCCCGAGGTGGTTGTGGAGGAGGAGATGGAGTTGACGGTGTTGCGGGGTCTGGTGGATTTGCATTGGGCAGAGATGGTGGGGAAGTTGTAGAAGGGTCTGGAGAAGGAGAGGACTGTGACGTTGGTGGACTTGTGTTCAAAGGTGGTGATGGGGTGGTGCCAGAAACCGGTGGCACAGCAGAGGGAGGAGAACTTGGTGGTGGTGAATTTGTAGCCATCAGTAAAGTGAAAAATATCTAATGATGGCTTACCATCTACCAAAATTATTCACATACCAAAATCTCTGAGCTTTTTTCGCTGCACATAGTAGGCAAAATTCTATAACAAAATACCAAAATTTCAGCGAAATTAAATCCCTAAATTTATGTCACGGGCAAAATAAAATTTCCAAGATAGATTATCGAAAAAAGCACACTTCACCGATCAAACCCTGAAATCAGTCGATCACCAAACACTCTTTAACTTCACAATACAGTAACCAGGCTTATTCACAGCTGGTAGGAGACAAAACCTAGATACTATTCAACTTGGAAGCATAGATAAAACAGATCACCAAACTAGTTTTTGAGCCAAACCCAGATCATCAGTTACTTGTCAACAAAAATGGAAACACCAACCAATACCGGATCACTAAATCGACAAAGCTTGATACATAAACTAGTTAAACTGACAAATATACACCGACAAGCCAAAGTCTTGAGCAAATGTAGCAACAACCAATTCACCAAACTGGGCATAAACAACAACAACCCAGATGCTAACTCTTTAAAAAAAAAAACAAACTTTACCTTTTTTTTTTTTTTTTCAAACAAGTATTTTACTCGTTCATCCCTTGAAAGTTGACAGTCGTAAGAGGAAAATTTTGAATTTTTGCAGCCAAATTGGTTGATTTCTTGGTGTTCTTCGTAGGGAGCTCAACACAGGGACACGGATTGTGGGGCCTCAAATCTTAAACTGTGTTGATGATACTGACTTGTGAAAAATTAACCGATATTCATTTTGTATTTTAAAATCATAATCACATCACGAAAATGGTTTTCAAATTGATCAAGTCTATAAATGCATAGACTTTTCTTATGTGTAACGTCAAATAAAATCATAAATCATGATATAATAATATTTTTTTTTTTAATTATAAAATCATTTAACGTAAAAGGCACTGCTCTCCTTTTTATTTCAATAATTGTAAATAACCCCACCTCGTTAAGATAAGCCAAATTAAAACGTCTTATTTAGAAAATCGGGTTTTAAAATTGACTGACTTTTATAAAATCAAACGAATTATTTAGACCATTTATCATATAATTAAATAAAATTTAAACTAATAAAAAAAAATTAAAAATTTTGAAACATTAACCTTTAAAATTAAAACAACTGCAAATCAATATTTATAGATAAGTCTAATTCTTGAATTTAAAAAATGAAAAAAAAAATTTATAGAAAAATTGAAATTACAGATTTTCAATAGGTACCCACCTCACACGTAAAGCTGATTGTGATACTATAAACTAATTCGTATTTTATTGAATTTTCTGGAATTATCTTTTGAAGCCAAAAGTTTGACTGAAATATTTTAGCTAAAGTCCAGCCTAGTTTTAATTGAATATATTTTGTTATTAAAACATAAATATAAAAAAAGAAAAAGTAAACTAGTTTATATGTAGAGATCTAGTCTTCATTTGAATTAAATAAGAAGAAAGGCAAACCACAAAACATGGCATGGCATGGCATGGTATGATTCCTTTTCATCACTTTATATATATATATATATTATTGATGCTGCATGTTCATACATATCATGCCCTTCCAGTTATATAAATAAATAAATGTTCAAAGCATCAACAATTTTTTTATGGGTGATTCACTGGGTTTTATTATACATTTAATTTTTAGAAAATATTAAATTATTTTTGGATGGCAGATTTATTCTTATTTAAGATGATAATTGTAACAGTAAATTAATTTGGATGGCAGAGAATTTAGAATTCAATATAATGGAATGGGATGTATACTAAGCATTTTTGTCACAAAAATATTTTAATGGAACCGATATATAATTATATATAGTCAATAAAAATAATTTATACTTCACATATTTTTTGTTAGAATAATATGTAGATGATGAGATTTGCATGTTTTATATAAGAACAATTCTACGTTAGACAAAAATTTATCTAAATGACGTGACAATATTGATCATGGGATGATGTGTTGATGATACGGTAGGTAGTTACAAATGAGATTATCATAGACAAAATGAGGCTGGTCTAGTGGTTTGTCTCTCACATGCACATGCACTAAGAGGTTGTGGGTTCAAGTCTGTCCCCGTCCCTAATCCTGAATTATTATAATATTTCAAAAACAAACAAATGAGCTTATCGTATTATCTAGGACACCTAAGTATTACTCTTAAAAAATAAATGATCATTTTTCTTTATATTACACCACAAATTATTATAGACAATTAAATTAGCATATTTTTAATAATTGAGATTACTCTAACACCTAATGATCATTACACACTGAATTCCATACATATTAATTATAATCCTAACCAAAAAATGTGTATTTAATCTATTTCGACAACTTTAATTATAAATTAAAGAGAAAAAAAAAAAAAACAAAAAGGGAGTTGTGATGTAATTTTTAAAGTTGTTATTTTGGGTCTGTTGCTTGTGTGTAAAGAGAAGAGAATGCATAATCACAAGATATGATGATTAAATGATGTTAAAAGTGAAGAGGACTGATACTAATATGGATCTATGTAATGTAAAGTGTGCTTTTTCAATTTAACAATATCTTAGGTTGAAATTGTACAGCTTAAAGCGAAAGCAAAAGCAAAAGCAAAGAAGAATGTTATTTGGTGAAATGGACAAAAAAATTTAGATAGTACGTAGCGGTGGGGGCCAAATTGACTGATCTTATTCTATTTCTATGGCAACCCGTGAAGATTCAACTTTTAAGTGCTGCTTATAGAATTCAACCTAGGCCCTAGAGTCCTAGTTACTGTTTACATTTCTACTTTATTATACTTCACTACGTCGTCAATTCAATGCTCCAGCAATTTTCATTTTCACTATTCATTCATTATTATTTCTTTCTTTCTTTCTTTTGTCTTGTTTTTTTGTTTTGGGACTTCGTCCAGGAATATATTCGTCTGTCCCCCTTAACTACGTGACACTCGTTAGACCTGTGTGATCTGTATGTTGGATTCGTGGAGTAGAACAAATAAGAAACCTCAGCCCTTATGCTTTGTTGTGCCATGTATGTTGGATTCACGGAACATGACATATAAGAAACCTCATATAGTAACTTTCGGTTTTATTTCTGTCTTTCTTTCGTTTGTTATTTGAGTTTTGATTAATAGACTAATAAAGCACTTAATTATATATATATATATATATATATATCTTGGGAACTGACATTCTTTTTATACACAGGATCAATTGTCCATTTTCTAATATTATTTACAAAAGTTGATTGTTGAATTAAAACAAGTACAAATCGATACTAGAATCATGCATTATTCTCTCTATATATAAATATATAATATGATCCCAGTTACTGAAAATTAAAAATAAGAATTCAAGGGTTCATAATTTGTATTCAAAAGTTGTTAATCCTAATTAATAATCATCTCTTACTAAACATATAACAATTTTAGGTCTGTAAGCACTTTCATTGACTACGTGGGAGTGGAAATGGCTCGCCAGTAGCAAAGGACTTACTTAATATACATGTCATGATTATTTGAAGAATGTGGACGCACTTTTGACTCTCTTGTCTCTTCTAACAAGATGGGATGAATCCTAATTTCCAAGTCAAAAAGATTATTAAGAAAAAAAAAGATTACACTGTTGACAACGCAAATTCTATTATTTTATACATTATATCATATTCTTAGGTTATAAATTTATTATTTTAATAAATAAGGTAGAGATAGGAAAAACCATACCTTACCCGGCTTCATGTATTGTGGGGGGTTTTTATAAAGTAATTAGTTTTGCTTGGATTATTAATTTCAAACGTATTTCTCGCTCACAATAGCAATATCAATATAACATTACATTTGCAAACCAAACATCCAAAAAAATTAAAAATTAAAAATTAAAAATAGAAATGCATGCAACATTATTGGAATATTTGCTTATACGGAAGTTGATGTTCTTGTCCATTACAATTTACAAACCCTAATAACATCTTGAAAATCAAAAACAGTTAATTGTTTACGACCCTTTGTGGTTAATGAAGTTGTTTCCTTTCAAAATATATAAAAACATTCAACACAAGACCTCAGCAAGTAGGTTTACTGTTATCATGCAAAATCTCAACTGATTCTCATGCTACGGACATTTTATCCGATAACGCCTAGCTTAATTATAACAAATAGTTAGTTCCACCAAGGGTATAGAACCAAACCAGAGTGGATTGGCTTTGGTTATTCGATGGCAAATGAAAACTTGTTCCTGTAGTTTATGTTTATCCTCCAACAAGGAGAGGGTATCTGGGTGAAGGTCACTGAATCACATTATTTGCTATTCAAAATGGTTTGAAATATTACCTAACCACTACATCAATTAACCTTTTCTGCCCAACCTTGAATTTCTTCTTGAATTGATCTCAGCTGCCCAACTTTTTCCTATTTCTGTTTGAAATTTTCCTGAAAATCGTCCACAATAATTCATAACATAAAGTTTATATATATGGTGATTGCAATGAAGACAGAATTTATTTTACCAGCTGTGGAGAGGAAAAACTCATCCAGCACCTTCCCATGTTCTGCCATAATATTATGATTGCAAATGAGAAAGATTAATTATAATTAGCACTCAAATATTGAAGCTCATCGTCTATTTATATAGAGAGAAAACTCAATGGAAATGACACAATTAAATAGTTTTCAATCATAAATATTCTGACCATGTAATAGTGAAGAAGTATATAATAATATTAAAAGGAGATGACTTCTGTTTAATTATGTAAATTTTGTGTCGTTATGAATATTTTGAAGCAAAATTCAATGATGTTTGAATGTTCCTTAGATTGAAACTAATAAACTTTGTCGATCGGTATATTTCAATATTTGAAGTAAACTGATATTTTTAAAATTACAAATTCATCTTAAAAGCTTACCCATTTCGTATTCCAGTGCCTGCAGAATCATCTCAACCTGCATTGAGAACATTCAGAGTCTGTAAGGAAAAAGCAACAGAAAATTGCATGCCGCAAAGTATAGAATGATAGCTATGATCACTTATAGAGGCAAACGCCACAATATTAGTCTATGGAAAAAATCACTATCATTCAAAACAAAAGCATAATCGATTTATTTATTTACATAATTTTCAGGGGCCTCCCCCAAGGTTTGCTTAAAATATAGATGGATTTATTTACCTTTTTATTTAAGAGCTCTCATGTAGACGAGAATTTTAACAAATCGTAGGAGCTTTTAGATGAAGTCTTCTACGAATTTAGGAAAGGACTTCAAGGGATTTCAAATTTGAGTTTATACGAATTTCAAAACCAAGTCTGTTTATCTTTAGATCAAAGGTAAGGGAGTACAATGAAATTTACCCTACTTATTTCTCTATTTATAAGAGTAAAATAAGCTCTATCCATAAACAGGCTTGTATCCAGCCTCATTATAAGGAAAGTTAAAACCCAGGCTTGATGATTGTTTAGTTAACCTAACCACAAAACAAAAACAAAAAAGAAACCACTCCTTAAGTAGAAGCAGCAACTTGAGACTGTCGGACAATCCTAATAGCTGCTAATCTGAAATATGTGTTTAATACTTTCAAGTGTCCAGCACCAGCTTAGGTGACAGTAAACAACCCATCTTATTTCAATACATTTCTAGCATACAAGCACATAACGTAAGCAACATATCAGTCAACTCAAAGTCATCATAACAAAACGTAAAGTACCATCCAATACAGAAGTTGAGAAAAATAATATGGAATCTCATTAGCATGGAATAATTCGTCAAAAGTTGAGAGAGAATTCAAACACAAATTGTTTAAAATCATTGCCACTGTTAAGATATTCCAATCGGGGATGTTTTCCTAACCCAAGTCTATCTTTTTAAATACAAAATTAAAGATCATGGGGAAATAGAATAATAGCTGCATGAACATACCTTGTCAAAATCTTTCACAAGATTAGCTTCTATAGAAGCATTATTTTCATACTCTGCCCAAAGTTCTTGAATCTCATCAGCTGCAGATAACATATACTCAATTACATACAATCAATGACAAAACAAATGTGTTTTGAGTAATTAAAAGTTTCCATGATGACCAAAGTTAGGCAGTACCCCTCATCCCTCCACCAAGAACTTTGCACATTTCGTTTAATGCTGCCTGCTCCATTCTGCTCTTTTCTACTTTAGGCACACCATCAGATGGTGTTATATCTCCAACAATAGCTATCAGAATCCAAGCAGACAACAGAAATTAATTTCATGCATTCAGAAATGCACATTACTGTTGAAAAAGATTTTATCTGAAGGAAAAGTAGTTGTGCCCCAGAAGTACATACATGAACAAATATACACAAAGACTTATCTGTTTCCCTGTCTTCTCCCTGTCAGCTATTAAACTACTGCAGGATTATATAGAATAGTTTAACTAGAGTGAAATGTGAAGAATTTTAGCTAATGTAGCTCCATTATACCAACTTGAAGCAATAAACCCGAGTCACATCACTTATTCCAATGATAAACAACATGACACAGAGAGTTCTAAACCCATGTCTATTGCCTTTTCTCTTTCAATTTTTCTCCTAGAAACCATAAAAGTCATCTCAACTCTACATAACTTATAATCTAGTACCTCAACTAGAGGCAATAGGGTAATGAATTCTCACATAGGGAAATTACACTAACATTGGCTGAGGTTTGCCATAACTACAGGCAGAAACGAGATTTGCATTTTATTAACATACCACCCCTACTGTTAGTGCAAACTAGTGAACCCGTTCGCTTGACTAAGACTTTTTTATACCCAAAAATAAATAAAAATTTGATAAAGTAACTACAAATAAAAAATGTAAAAAACAAATGAAAAAGAGAGGAAGCTGGCCAGATCTCCTCCATGCATGTTGGAGATCTTGCTGGATCCAGTAACAAAGCCACCTCCCAAAGGTGGCTTCATTCTTTTTACTTAAACAATTTTAATATTTTAAACCTTTTTCTTTTAAATTTTCTTGTTATTTAAAATAATTTTTAGTATTTATTTTATTTTTCTAAATGAAAATAATACACTTGAAGCAATAAGTCTTAACTTAAGGACACTAATGGCAAGGGATGTTTGTGTAAAAAATGCAAACTTTGTCCCTGTCTAAAAATACATAAAACCACTTGATGGCAAAAATACTCCAGACCACCATATAAGCACAACCTCCAGAGCCATAACAGATCCTCATAATTGCCCCCTCCCCAAATTGCTATGAAGATATCATGCTTGTCCCTAGTATTCTCTACTATATGACCATCAAGTGAAACTTCCAGATAGATTGAACTAAGGATCTTTTCACCGGTACAACAGCCATGGATAAAGGCAAAGGCATCGTGATGATAGATTCTAATTCAAAACCAGATTATACGATTAAGCATACATGTTATAAAATGCATGACATAATAGCATCTTCACAAACCTTTTTTTTTTCCTTTTCTAATTTGTTGATAAATAAGAAATTCATTAGCCAGCAAAAAGAGGTGCAATCGTAGTATGAAGGAAGTACATAAGAGATCCCAAAATAGAACAAAAAGATGAAGCCTAAATTCTACAACATAAATGAACAGTAAAAGTTCCCCAAATAATCTGTGCAACTGGATTTGGATAATTTAAAAGAAAATGTGCCTTGTTTTTAGACATCAGAACTGTAATAGAATTCTATGCTCCCTCAAAATCACTGCAATTCCTCTCAAGCCTAAATTCCAAGCAAATACAGTGCTTTATTTATAGGAAGCAAACAAAATTTATTGCAAAAGAGCATATACAAGCAAACCCTACAAAAACAGCCCCACTAGTGAACAAGTAGTCCACTTAGGCTATCAAAAAGAGCCTTCAAATACAAAACGAGAGCCCACAAAATATTTATATATATATATATGAAACCCCAACCCCAACCCCAACCCCAAAAATGCTGAAATCATCCCACAACACCCTCCCACTTCAAATGAATAAAGAAATATAAGCATCTCTACATTCAGTGGAGGCAGAGGCCCATAAGGTTGTAGACATGGAGAAATTAATCTCCAAAAAGAGCAAATTAAACCTCTTCCTCTAATTCTAATTCAACCCATAGGGTCAGCCACCGCCTCCTGAATCTTGCCTCATATTTCTCCTAAGTTTTTAACCACCCTAAAATATGAGTAATCAATTCGAAGTAAAGTTGCCTAAGGACATACCTGATTATTGTAACCTAAATGATACTTAATCATCCATCCCCTATAGATCAGAAGACGGGCTTAAAATATGCATATTACAACCAAAACCTGAGTGATGCTGTTATTTGAAACTATACTTCCCCCAAACGCCAAAAGTTATACTTCAGTAGAAGCATATGAAGGGTTCTAAAAGTGAAACACAAGAGGAAAACAAAAGATAAACCTTCCTTAAGCACCTGGAGCACTATAAGTTCTATGGATACCAAACATACATAATAAGTTAATGAAGTACAATTCTACATGATTTCTCCTATTAAAGTCAAATTCATGCATTCAACAATCAGAAAAATAAAGGGTCCTTGCTTCTAAGGGTACAAAAAGGAAATCATGGTTTACAAGGTCATACACTCCTAAGTCCTAAATAAAATTTCATCTTACAAGATTATAATTTGAAAATGGAAAAGTAACTAGATTAATAAAATAAAACAAGATAAAAGTGAGATACCTTCTGCAATATCATGCACAATTGCTATCTTAATACACCTGTTAAAGAAACAACAAAGGAATAAAAAAAACTTTGACCTAATGCCAAATACAAAATGATGCAATAACTTAACTGCAAAAAGCAGGTATTTTATAAAATAATCACAAATGCAAAAGAGACAGCTTTCAAGTGATGTTAAAAATTATTATAAAGTTGCATTCATTTAAGCTAAAACAGTCACATTTCAAGTGAATACACAATTAAATTCTAGATATGGTAAGTTAAAGACCAACCTCTCTCTGTTGACACCAGGAACGTCGCCAACAATCAAAGCCATCAAAGCCATACGGTACATATGATCTGCAATGGACTCTGGGCCCTTTATTCCATGATTGATCCATCCTTTTCTTTTTGTAGTCTAGAACAAATAATACCAAAACATCAATATCAATCTTCAATCTCAAGAAACAAACAAGACCTTACCGTTGATTAGCCAAATTATGTACCTTAAGGCTGTGGCACAATGTAAGAAAATCAATTGCCGAAGACGTAGACGAACTGGAAGACTCGATAGGAGCTTCCGTATCGGTCAAATTCACCGATTTATTGGACCCGAAGCCGTCGGACCCGGGTTTCTGGGCCCGAACAGAGAGGAGTCTCGGATTCGGAGCTTCGTTGGAGAAAACGGGTCTGTATGAGTTGCGATTGAAGAAGAGGAGAGGTAAGCGATGTGGTAGAGGACGGTTCAGTGGAGGCGTGCAGTGAGTCGATGAATTAACTGCCATTGTAGTTGTTACAACAGAATTGTTTTTGATTTTGAAAGTGTTCTTTTTTTCTTCCTGTTTTGATCGAGACGCGACAATTCGAGGAACCCGTAAAGCCGGGTCATTTCCGGGACTCCGGGTCTTTGCTTACACGTTGTCCCGAACCTTTTGCCACGTGCCTTCAAATGATTGCCTGATCTTTTCATGATAAGGAAGTAATGCTTGCTCTTTTTGCTAATTATTTTTTGATAAATCTAATATTGAAAACACCCATCGATTGTCAAACAAAAATTTAGTCTAAAACCAACCAAAATGATATGATTTGTCATTGATATATCATTCACCGCATCACCTTATAATTTGTGTTGTGATTACAATTTATGGTGATAACAATTCATTTATCACATCATTTTGACTGAATTTTGGATTAATTTTTTTTGTTGTATATACTATAGTATTACTCTATTGAAAACTATTAGTCGTGATACTTAAGAAAAAAAATTATCATTTTCCACTCTCTTACAAGTTACAACCGCCTCTCTTTGCGGTGGTTCAGTGCGAGGGTTTATGGTTGGATTCAATTCTGCGTTTGTGGCAGCAAGAGTGGCTGGATTTGTGGCTTTGAGGTTCAATTTTGGTGGGGTTTATGGTCGAGTTAGTCAATTTGTGGCTATTGGGTTTGATTCTGGTTGGGTTTGTGGGGTTCGATTTTATGGGTTTGTGTGGTTCAATTTTGGTGGGGGTTTGTAGCGGGATGGTGGCTGGGTTTTTGGGGTTTCTGGGTCTAATAGTAAATTTCTCACATTTATAATAATAAAATTATGATTCAGAGTCATGTATTTTCTCTCAACTTGTAAATTATAATTGAAAAAACTAATTAAAAGACCAAAAAGAATGTTTTTTTCCTAATTTTTATAGAAGAAACAAAAGAATGGTTTTTCATTTGATAAAGTTTCGACCAAGTCAAGAGGGTGGAAATATGATCCCGTTTTGTGCACGGGATTAGATTGGATTGGGATGTGATTGAGATTAAATGAGATTATATTAGACTAGACTAAAGTAAATTAATACTATATTGTGTTTGGAGAAACATGAAATTTGATTAAATTAATACTATATTTTGTTTGGTGAAATATGAGATTGAACTAAATATAATAATATTTTTAATTTGATAATATTTTGAAATTGAATAATAAATTATTGAAATATGTATTTGAAGAAAATAATGTTTTAATTTATATATTATTAAAATAACAATATCCAAAAATATTTTTAAAATATTAAATATTTTTCAAGTTTATAATTTTTTTATTTAAAAATAATAATTTTTTAAAAATATATATGTGGGATTACAGTGGTTCCAACGAATTTAGATCTTCAATCCCGTTAAAAGGAATTATGATTGAAATGATCTCAATCTCTAATAATCAATTGAAAATTGAATAACAAATTAGTATTTCTCATATGTTTGGTACAACTTGTAAGTGGACTAAAATAATTATGTATCATATTATTACTTTTATATTAAAAGTAAAGTTATATTATATAATTTAAAAAAATAAAATATTTAAAAAATTTTAGTATATTATAGATATATTAAAATGATTTTCAAATAAATTTTTTTTAAAAAAATCAAACAAAAATAAATTATTCTAACAATAATGAAAAAAAAAAAAAAAAAAAAAAACAACTTGTTTAGTTCTAAAACAAGTAAACCATGAGTATAAATGGGTTTATTTAGTCATATAATGTTGAAATTAATTGACACTATTGGGAGATAAAATCCCAGTTCAGTCTAGGTGGGTTAGGATTAAATTATTTTAATCCTAACCAGTCCCGCCCAACAAACAGAGCCATAGGTTGTTGAAAAGTTTGGACCAAGCTAAGAAAGTGGAAATGTAGATGGTTTTCGATGCAGATAAGTAAGTGTGTTTAGTGTCTTTTCTAGTGGGCCAAAAGTTCCTTTTACCGTTAAAAGCTATTTTGATTGTTTTTTATTTTTTATTTATTTATTTATTTATTATTTTTTTTTATGTCTTTTGAAAGTATTTTGGGCTTCTCCAAAAAGCTCTTTTTAAACTTTTCAAAAAGCTCTTTTTGAACATTTTAAAAAGATATAAATAGTTTCAACCACCCTCTATGAACTTTATATATTTCATTATATATCCTTCTATTACAATACTTTAATAGAATCCATTTTTATACTTTTCAATAACAAAAGCTCTTTTAAAATTTAAAGATATTTTGTTAAATAATCTACTAACTTAAAAGTGTTTTTTTTTTTTTAAGTGAATACTAAATAACATACGGTTTTTTGTTAAAAGTTCTACTCAATAAAAAATATACTTGTAAAAAATATACTCTATAAGCACTATTTGAAAAGCTATCTCAAACACATCATAAAACAATTATTTAATCCTATTATATAAACTTATTTCGGCTTCCCTACAAACTTATTAGAATAATGTTAAATATCCCACCTAAAATGAGTTCACTTTTACTCACCAAAGCTCTTTTAAAATTTGAAGATATTTTGCTAAATAATCTACTAACTTAAAAGCGTTTTTTTTTTTTTAAGTGAATACCAAATAACATACGGTTTTTTGTTAAAAGTTCTACTCAATAAAAAATATACTCTATAAGCACTATTTAAAAAGCCATCTCAAACACATCCTAAAGCAATTATTTAATCCTATTATATGAACTTATTTCGGCTACCCTACAAACTTATTAGAATAATACTAAACATCCCACCTAAAATGAGTTCATTTTTGCCTTTTTGCTCACCTCCATTAAAGGGGTGGGGGGTGAGCATTACCCCCCTCCCCATTTCCTGCCAAGTGTCTAAAACTTAATTCAAAAGTTAATCAAGGCTAATAAATTAATTAATATATATGTTAGGATTTGTTTTTCCAATTTTACCCCTTCTTTGTTTTTAATTTTTTTTAACACTGGAATAAAAAAAAAAAAAGCATAATCCAAACAGATATTGAAAATCAATTGGATAAAATAAAAAACATTTTTTATAAAAAAAAAAAATCAACCACAATGAAATCAAACCCTACCGCCAAACCAAAACCCAGTAAACCTCGCCGCCTCCGAACCCTAGCCACCAACCCACCTCGAATCCTTGTCGAAACCACCAAATCGGCTCGAAGCGAAGGAGATCGAAGAAGAGAGAGAGATAGAGAGAGAATCAGGAGAGAAAGAAGAGATAGGAAGATGGGTGATGAGAAACTCAGAAGTCACCGTTGAGAGAAATAGATCGTGAAGATATATATATATATATATATATTTTTTTAAATAATGTTTTAGGTTTTTTTTTTATAAAAAAAAAAAAAACTGACTTTGGATTTCGGTTGGGATTTTGGTTTATATTTGTTTTTTTTTTAAATTTATTATTATTGTTAAATCTGCATTGTTTATTGTAATATTTGTAAAATGATTTTATATTTAATTTTTAGGTTGGCCCCCTTGACTTGTCAGAATTCTCCATCTTTTTTTTTTTTCCTTTACAATCATTATCATCATCTATTACTAAAAAATACAGAAATGTTCATTTTATTTTATTTTATTTTATTTTATTTTATTTTATTTTATTTTTTTTGGTGGGGAGGATCTATGTTCGATTTCCATCTTCTTCTTCTTTTTCTTGATCACCATCGCCATATTTTTTGTTTCTCAATCATCATCAGCATCATCATCAATTAAAAGAGAACAAACAAAAGAAAGAACAAAAAAGAAAAGAAAAAACGCAAGGGGGAGATATATAAATAATAAAAATAAAAACAACAAAAAAAAAGACCGAATGATCAGACAACAAAAGTGGGATTTCAATGGAAACCCACCATGGTTTGTGAGAGAACCTATAAGTAGAAATCTAAAAAAAGGTTTTTACCAGATTATGCAAAAACTAATTTGTGAACTTTGAAGCTTCAACCTCATTTTGAATTCAACCATTTTATTGTTCAGTGTTGTGTGTGTAACACATGATCTCCGTTGGGAATGGAGATCTTATTTATATTCAAATCTCGAACTCCATAAAGGTATTTTTTTTTTTATAAATATTTTTTAAATTAAAATTATTATAAAAATTGATAAAATAATGTTGACTAGGGATAATTTGGTCATTTCATAATATTTCACTGGTCAACAGTTAACTCTAACGGTCAACCATTTGGTCAAGGGTACTAATCTGTTATTTTCGTAAATGTGCAATCTAGTTGCAATATTAACAATGGTCAGGATGCTTTAGTGCAATTTTCCAAAAAAAAAAAAAAAGATTGAATTGAGTAAGAGAGTGATCGTGGGAGGAGAAGGAGGTTAATCAGATTTTGCATTTTTAATTGTTTTTATTTTTTAACTATTTAATTGAATTTTAGCTATTTAATATATATATATATATATATAATATTATCCCAATTTCAAAAATATTATCAAATTAAAAAATTATTATATTTTATTTTAAAATATTATTATATTTAGTTTAATACCATGTTTCACCAAACAAAACATGGTATTAATTCAGTCCAGTATCATGTTTTTCCTAACACAACATAGTATTAATTTAGTTCAGTCCAGTCCAGTCACATTTAATCTCAGTCCTATCTTAATCAAATCCAATCCTATGACTTAGTTCAATCCAATCCTACACACCAAACGGAGCCTTAGAGTTTTAAAAATGTCTTACTATCTTAATTTTACTTTCTTCACATCAAAGGTTGGTTCAACAACTTCGCTTGTCTTGACTCTTGAGGTCTTTTTTTTTAATAAGGAAAATAATTAATTCAAAAATGGTGTCATTGGAGGATTATGAACGGTTCTATAATTGATTTACAATGACTGATGGATCCTATGACCAATGACAAAATTATTGTAAACTATAAAATAATGTAACTTTTTTTAACTATATAAAATCTATTTTCATAGATCTAACGTACATATTACATACACCGACAGCCAACATCACCTCAAAACTCAATTCTTTTTAAGATTATGATTTAATATGTTGAAATTTATTATTATTTTTAATTGGGCCTCAATTTTTTTAAATTTTGATTGATAATTACATTAGGAAATGAAACATTAATTTTAATTCATAAAATATTTTAATGAAACATTAATTTTAATTTTTAAAAATATATATATATATATCTTCATGAATTATAACATGTGGCTTTTTCAAAAAATAAATATATAATAAAATGTTTTATAATCCAGTTGCAATATTACACTAGAAGGTCACGAAGTTTGTGTCCTCTTCCTTCCCAAAAAAAAATCTCAAATTTATGTAATTATCTAATACTTAGGAAAATAATCCAATTGCAAATTTGCAATATTTGTTTTAGCAATGCAGCTCAATATTATAAAAACAAAATTCAAAAACGAATTGAAAAAAATCTGAATCCGAATTTGGTCCAAATCTGAATACGTTAGCCTATTTGGTCCGATTTTCCGGATTGGAAGCAATTTTATTCATTTGTAAAATTTTGGTCCGAAATCCGATCGTGATATGAAGATTAAAATTGGATTATAAGAATCCACTCCAAATGACACCTATATTAATTAAAAAGAAGAAAAACTCCTGACCAATCCCAGTATCTGGTGCATGACTGACCTGAATTTCAGAGCACAAACAAAGTATGAATACAGAAAAAACGGTTTCACATCCATATTCAAAAGATCGAGAAAAACAAAATCCAAACTTGGGTGGAAAACAGAAAAATTAGGGTTCTTGAATCTTGATAGAGATAATGGAGTTGACACAACAGTTTTCTTCTGCGTCGACCAGATCAATTCCTTGTGATATAATCCTGGATATTCTCGCTAAGCTTCCTTTGAAATCTGTGGTTCGATTCAGGTGCGTTTCCAAGTTTTGTAACTCCTCTGTTATCACTCCATCGTTTGTGAAATCACATAACACCCATTTCCCGATCAAACCGATTGGTTTCCTGATAACATGCTCTGCTAGACTACAATCCGGTCAGATGTTTTTCTACGCAGACTACAATGGTGGATCAGCAGTTCCTCTCTTGACAATCCCATCTCGCTTTTCCAGATACACCACCAAGTCCCTTAATGGGTTGCTCTGTTTGGATTTTGGCATTTGTGCTCAGATATGTAATCCAAGCACCAGACAAGCTATTACTCTACCATTTGTTGTCCCTGTAAATTCCCCATCTGCATCCTCCACGTATTTCTGCGTCAACTCATTTGGGTTTGATCCGATGACCGAGCAATACAAAGTGTTGAATTCCTGGAAAGTACCCGGAAAAGACCCTGAATACAGAGTTTTCACATTGGGGACCGACGAATCGTGGAGATTGGTTGATGGCGGTCCATGTTATTATCCTCAACGCGAGAGCATTTGCATTGGTGGGATTATATATTTCAGGTGCTCTTGCAAAATTCTACAGTTTGGTCCACCAAATTTTATAAAATTTATAATTCTAAGTTGGCCTCTGCAGGTGCTGGACTTCCTCGTCGAAAGGCAGCAAGGCCGTTTTGGTTGCATTTGACGTCGGAAACGAAACTTTCCAAGTGAATCAGATCCCTAATGAGATCTCGTCAGATGGTTTAAATGAGACCAACTTGATAGCATTTGGAGGGAATCCGGCTATAGTTTGCTATGATCAACTGGATGATGATGATGATGATGATGATGATGAGGATAGCAGTTTAGTGATAGTTTGGGCAATGGAGGACTGTGTTTGGATTAAATATGGTTTAGTGATGCCTTCAGATTTGCAGGAATTGCAAGACCAACAAGGGAAGCTGTATTTCGTTGTTGGCACAATTCACACCGGTGAGTTAGTACTAGCACCGCGTAGCTTATCCGAGCAATTTTACGTGCTTTATTATGATGTTTGGAAAAACGTTATCAGAAGAGTTGAAATATCTGGGTTGCCTGACTATGTTAATCAGTTTAATGACATTAGTTGTATTGATACTGTTACTGTCTCCAATTTTGAGGAGAATATTTTGTCATTTGCGTTAACTCAAAACTAATAGCTAGCTACATTGTCATCCACTGGGATGGTGGATGTGTTGTTTCATGAAGGGGATTTCTTTCTTGAATTATCTGGATTTTTTAAGCTTTATAATTTCTTGTTCTCATCAGTTATAATTAGATTGGTTGTGCTGCTTTGAAGGGTTTGGTTTAGATGGACTGAACTTGTTCATTCACATGGTATGTTAAGTGCTCTGGATGTGGTTTCTTGGTCCCCCATATATATACATATTTTTTTGAAGAGCAAATTGAACTAAACCTCTCACCCCAAGGTTTGCCCTATTATATATAGAAACAACTTTATCATTAATTGACACTCACACCTTACCATTAGTTAATTTAAACATTGACCAAATTTGACCGTCAAAAGACTAAAATACCCATGATCCCTAAATTAAATTTTAAAAAATGGATCTTCACCATCCATCTCAAACATGGATGGTGGATATCAAATAAAATTTTAAAGAATTGAAAACTGAATTAAATTAAAAAAAAATTCAAAAAGAAAAAAGAAATTTAAAAAAAAAAAAAAATTTGAATAACAAAAAAAAGAAAAAATCTTTTTACAAATGGATCTCCACCATCCATCTCATCTCAAGATGGATGGTGGAGATCCATTACAAATTGAGCACATTGGAGTTTACTAGTTTCATAAAAATATGTTTGATACTTGATTAAATTGAAATAAATTTGTTAAAATAACTCAATTTCTCAAATAAATAAACAAGAAGTTTTTATTGTTTTTTAAACAAGAAATTTAATGGAATTTTAGCTATCAAAAAACTTACTTTTGTGCACTTGGTTCATAAACTCGTCTTTAAGACCAATATCTTTGCGGTTATAATTCTTGCCTCTCATCCAGTCATGCTAGAACTTCTCTGCATCAAAATCGGAATCGAGCGATAACAAATTAGTGGGAGAGTCGTCAGGGGAACGACACTTGACGGAGACAGGCTTTCGGCGAGGTATTGGCGGGAGTTCCATGGAGAACTCCATTCAGGATCTCTATGGATCATCCAGTCATGTTGGAACTTCTCTGCATCAAAATTGGAACCGAGTGACAATAAAGATCAGTGGGAGAGTCGTCAGGGGAACAACACTTTACGGAGACAAGTTTCCGGAGGCAGAACGCAAAGAGTTCGGATAGGTATTGACGGGAATTTCTCCATGGATCTTGGATGGAGATCTCCATGGATCACTATGGAGATCCAAGCTCTCTTCTTTTTTATTTATTTTTTGGCCTTTTAAATAAAATCTATTTAATTTCCACTAACCACTTTTTAAAATAAATTATTATTATTATTATTATTTCAATTAATATTTGTTAACCACCTTAAAAGGTAGGGGTCTAAAGAAGAATTTTCACTCCTTACCAAGACTGATTGGAGTAGAAGGACGCTACAGGGAGCATCGGGCTACCCTAAGAAAGAACTAGGATCGATACACCTACAACAAGCGATGTGTGAACCAAGACCAGGATCGAGGTCACCCCAATTCCCCGGTACCAGGAAACGTTGGAGTTAAGATCCAGAAAGCCCTCCCTGATACCATATCGCCTCGGTTCCCTAATACTTAAAAGCACTAATACCACGATCCATGATACACGGTGTCCTGGTACCACGGTTCCTTCCTTAGATCAGCTTACCAAGCATTCACCATTCATTCAGCATGAGAAATGACATCAATAAAGGTTTTAATACGTCAAGGGAGAAACCACAAAGGAAGGAAGGACCAGTACATCAAAAGCTAGGCCATACCATTATAAGAGCAGCATGTAGTAACATCCAGCGCAAAGAAAGAGGGTTGACTTTTTTTCCCGCTAGTCATAATGCCATTTAAAACGAAAATAGTAAACTTCATCAATCCTACAAAGATGGAAACACTTCCTTTGATTCGGGGGACAATTCCCGCACCTAAATACAACCACCATCAACGCCAAGTCAGTTTCCCTTTGATTGCTAATTGATTGACTAAACTAACAGAATGAACATCAAGAACTGAGACCTATAAATATGACAAAACTCCCTAAAGAGAGGGGGGTCTCGACTTATCGACTAGCACGAATTCGCCTTCGCCATCGCCTACTATGTCTAAAAAATACTCCTCCATAAATTACCCATACACCCCTCATTGTATCAGTCAGTTGTGTGTTACTTTTTGTTTATTAATAAAGAACCCACCATTTTCTGGGTGCTATAATGTACACAAGTTCCTATTCTCTGTTTTGATAAAAACTTGTTTATATTTACTGAGAATATAGCGGTACCAGGTGGAACCCCTACAACCGTGACCTTCCTGGTTATGGTTATCAAGTGTTAATTAGAAATCAACCCTTTTGTAACTTTTTGGTTAACATTTTTTGGCGTCGTCTGTGGGGACTTAACAAATTCTCATTTTTATTATCTCAAAGAAATAAAATCACATTACTCCAAAAGAAGAAGCTCATAAAGAAAAAGCTCCAACATAAGAACAGGAAATGGGCGGAAGAACTCCCCAATGTGTTATGAGCCTACCAAACCATGAAGAGGACCACTCCTAAGGAAAACCCTTTACTCACTAGCTTTCGGAGTAGAATCGGTCCTACCAATTGGACACAAGTTGGCATCCTTTAGAGTTCAACACTTCGAACTAAAAAGCAACGAAGATAAACTAAGAGTCAGTCTGGACCTCATGAAGGAGAGGTAAGATAAAGTTACAGGGCGGTTAATAGTCTACCAAACTAGGATTGCTCGGTATTTTAACAAAAGAGTCAGAACCCGAAACTTTAAAGAAAAGGACTCGGTTCTCAGGAAGGTTACCCAGAATACCCGACAGAGGCCTAACAGGGCACTAACCCTAAATTGGGAAGGACCCTACTTAATAAAGATAATAGTAATGGAGCTTACAAGCTGGAGGACATGAAATGTCGCCCCATTGACCATACCTGGAACGCAAATCACCTCAAAAGATTCTATTTGTTAAGTTTGAAGAAGTAAGGTAAGAATCGACCGGTATGGCCTTAGGTTGGTATCTTTTGGGTTTGTATCGCCTAAAATCTCAATAACACAAGTTTCGCCTATGATCATCGTGGTAATACTTTCGCTTATGATCGCCTCAAGACCAGGAGAGCCACATAGCACTCTTAATGCCATGGACGGAACCAAATCTCTGCATGAAGGATTCGGTGCACAAGTGGCCTTAGTTGCCTACCAGACCAAAGATTCAGATTCGTGGCCCTGGTTGCCAGCCATATCCTCCTAACCAATAGAGCATATACGACACTTCTGAAACCTTGGACGAAACCCAATCTCTCCAATGAGGACCTGGTGCTAATGTGGCCTTAGTCGCCTACCATGATTAGTTTGCCTAAAAACCGAGACTCTTAGTGCATGAGTGTATGGTACCTTGATTCGCCTTTTATAGAGGATCTGATGCTAAAGTGGCATTAGTTGCCTACTAGGATTAGCTCACCTAAAGACCGAGACTCTTGGTGCAGTAGTGCTTGGTACCCACCAGGAATGCATGGTACCCTGATTCGCCTTTATAGAGGACCTGATGCTAAAGTGACATTAGTTGCCTACCAGGATTAGTTCACTTAAAGACCGAGACTCTTGGTGCAGTAGTGCTTGGTACCCTAATTCGCCTTTATAAAGGACCTAGTGCTAAAGTGGTCTTAGTCATCTACCAGGATCAGTTCGTCTAAAGACTGGGAATCCTAGTGCAGTAGTATCTGATACCCTGATTCGTTTTTATAAAAGACCCGGTGCTAAAGTGGCCTTAGTCATCTACCGGGATCAGTTCGTCTAAAGATCGTGACTCTTGGTGCAGGAGTGCCAAGTACCCTGATTCGCCTTTATAGAAAACCTAGTGCTAAAGTGGCATTAGTTGCCTATCAGGATCAGTTCGCCTAAAGAATCCTCGGTACCTCGGTTGCTTATCAGGATCTTAGTGCCAAGACACCTGACATTGTTGATCATTTCCAAGGAAGGTCTAAATGCATGTACCAAAAAAGAAGGGATCTGACACTTGGATTTTCTTAGCCCTTTACTAAGCAAGGGTCATCCTATCGCAGTTCTACAATAACTTTTGGGATTTTTCCCAAGCCCTTCCGGAATGAAACATAAGTTGGGTGCCTACTGGGGTCTACACTATAAGTAATCTTAACAAAGTTATGAGAAAGCATCAAGGTACCAAGTCATACCAGAACCTAACATGAATACAGTAGACAATGTATATAAAAGAAGAAGTTTTATTCTATTAATCATGAGTGGTGCCCAAACCCCGTTTATGGGCGGTAACATCAAAGAGGTAAAACATCTTGATGAGTAAAAAAAGAGCCCAAACCCTATTTCCAAGCTAAAAAAAAAAAAATCTAACATGTTGGGGGATCGGTGGCTTTCTTTCCTCCTACCTCCACACTTCCTTCCTAGTTGGCACCCTCAGTAGCTCTAACCTAAACCTCCATGTTCCTTGCAACCTGCAGATCAATCGGATTGTACCCAGTCCTTGATACCCCCGATTAAATGGTGGCCTTCACCTCTACCTCCGCCTCCGCCTCCAACTCTACCTCCTTCATCGGTTCAACTAATGGATAGGGGATCAAGAAGCACTCCTTCATTCGCCCCTTCTGGATTGGTTGGGATCGGTGGGCTTGACTTTTTCCTAGTCTGATCCTGCGAAGGGGAGAAGCAAGGACGTTAACAGTTTGGGAAGGCTCCACCTTAACCGGAGCAACATCGAAAAGCTAAGAGGCTTTGGCTGTAATTTCGTCCCGTCTCGATCCTATCCAAGGGTTGAACACAAGTCAAGAGGAAGGGGAGAGCATAGAGGTGGCCGCGGTTCGGTTAAACCGACGGTTTTGTCCGCGGTTTAACCGAAACCGGACAGCCAAAAACCGTAACAAAACCGAAACCGGAACCGGCGGTTCCAAAACCGGTCGGAAACCGGTCGAACCGGTTACGGTTTCGGTTTGAGGTGGTAAAAACCCGGTTCAAACCGGCGGTTAAACCGGTGGTTTTAACCATGGTTAAACCGCCGGTTAAAAAAAAAAATTAATTATGGACGAATCAGAAGATGACACGTGGCATACGGTTTGAAAAAATTACCGTTGAACCAAACCGAAACGGTTAAACCGGCGGTTTTAAAAAAAAAAAAATTTAGCCCAATCAACGTGTGACACGTGGCATAAATTTTGAAAAAAAAATAAGGTGCCGTTGGCCAACGGCACCTGGCAGCTGCAGGCGTGCAGCTCGGTGACGTTGGCCAACGGCCACTTTTTATTTAATTTTTAACCCCTAAACTTTTCCTAATTGCAAACATACCCCTCTCTATAATCCTATAAATACCCCCCACACTTCATTATTCTTCACACCACTCTCAATCTCTCAACTTCTCTCAATCTCTCTCAATCTCAAATTCTCAATTCTCTTTACAATCTACAATTTTATTTAATTTTCATTTCACATATAAATTCTTTCTTGTATTTTTTAGTTTTTACTATTATCTATTTTTTCAATCATCAAATTGATTAACAATATTTATTTCTTTTATTTTTTACTATTAAAATATTTGTTTTCATCACTATTATTTCAACAATATTTTTTTTCAAACATCTATTTTTTTTTTGAAAGTGTTACATTGTTACCACTATTATTCCAACAATATATTTTTTTTACAATCTTCTATTTTTTTTTACTTGTTTACCACTATTATTTCAACAATATTTATTTTCAAACATCTATTTTTTTTTTTTAAAGTGTTACATTGTTACCACTATTATTCCAACAATATATTTTTTTTACAATCTTCTATTTTTTTTTTACTTGTTTACCACTATTATTTCAACAATATTTTCTTTACATATATCAATATTTTTTGTATTATTAATTTTTCAATGGCTAGTGGGGGAAATAGTTCAAGAAATTTGAACAAAGAAAAGGGTCCAATGCACAACTTGTTGGAACACGTTGGCGGTGATGTTAATTACGACCGATCATACCACGAGTTCCTTCAAGACCAATTTGGATCCGATCACCCTTCTAGTCCTAATCCTCCTCTAATAATTCCCGAATTCGACGGACTCAACCACGATCACAATACCACAAATACTAATGAAAATCTATCTAACCCCCCACCCCCTTCAAATGATTTTTTTGCAGGTGAAGGTGAAGAAAAGCAGATGAAGTCCATCCTCTTCAGGGTGCATATGAAGAAAACGGAGTTAGATGGTGGATTTTTCCATATACAGTGCAATTACTGCTCCAAATCATACAAGACTGCCAAATCCTTTGGATATGGCACGTACTGGGCTCATATCAAAAGAAGTCACCCGTCCGAATTTGAGAAATCCAATAACCAAGCCCAAATTGCCAGGTACGCAACCTCTGGTAATCAATTATTTCATTATACGTCTGAAAAAAATAGGGAAGAATTAGCATTAATGGTTGCAGTAGAACACTTACCTTTTGGTTTTGGTGAGAAAGTAGGTTTTGTTAATTATTGTCAAAATGCATTAAATCCTGCAATGCAACGTGTTCCTAGATCTACTCTCACACGTACACTAAATGCCATTTTCAAAAAAGAAAAAAACATATTGAAATCTTTTTTTTATCAATTTCAAGGTCGCGTTTCCATATGTGCCGACATATGGAGCGACAATTATGGTAGTCATTCATATTTGGGTGTCACATGTCATTATATGGACAATGACTGGGACATGCAAAAAAGAATTCTTGCATTTCGTGTTTTCGATGACTCACATTCAGCTCAAAATATTTTTCAACTCCTTAAAATCATTTTTCAAGAGTATAATATCCTAAACAAAATTTTTGCTATTGGCTTTGATAATGCTGCAAGTAATACCGCATCTATTCCTATGTTACAAGATTTGTGCAATCCCTATTTTGGGGGTAAATTATTTCATCAAAGATGTGCATGTCATGTTTTAAATTTGTGTGTTCAAGCTGGATTAACAGAGCTTTCTGCTTTTATTAGACCAATTAGAGATAGTATTAATTATATTTGGAGGCATAACAAAATCCAGAAACAATGGTTAAAATATTGCTCTCAGAATAATATGCGTCCCAAAAAATTTTCTAGAGATATTACCACTCGTTGGAATTCTACTTATAAGCTGCTTAATGAAAGTGTTGAATATAAGGAATTATTAGTTTCTTTTATTACTTATAACGTTCCTTCAATTTCTCTTCAATTGAACCATTGGAATGCATGTATAAAAATTCTTGAATTGCTACGTGTTTTTAATGATGCTACCAATGCTTTATCTGGTGTTTACTATCCCACTACTCATTTATTTCTTATTCAAAGTGTTAATATTGCTGGTGCATTTAGTGACTGTGAATTCGATATTCAATTGAGTCCATGTGTTGCAGCTATGAAAACAAAATGGCTAAATTATTATGGGGAGATTCCAAATATTTATTTGCTTGCACCGTGTTTTGATCCACGTTTTAAATTAGAAAGTTTACAGGATTATTTGACTCATTATTACAAATGTTTAGGATTAGAAATTGATGTTCTTCATTATTGTGATTCCGTTAAGACTTTGCTTTATGAATTATACGATGAATATCTTACAATGTATGGTCCGTCTTTGAACTTGCCGGTTTCACAACCCCCACCCACATCTGGTGGTACTAGTACTTCCGCAAAATTCCAATTAAAGGGTTTAGGGGATCGACTGTTTTCCCAAAGAGCCAAAAAATTAAGAACATCTTCATCCTCATCTGTCTCTGAGCTTGACCGGTATTTAGAAGACACTCATGAATTTTTAGAAGAAAAATTTAGTCTCCAGGTTTGGTGGAAGACTCATCAACAAGATTATCCAATTTTGGCTATTATTGCCAAACAAATTCTTGGAACACCGGTTTCTACCGTTGCTGTGGAACAAGAATTTAGTGCAGGTGGAAATATTTTGGAACCAAGACGGTCGGTTATGTCTCCACAATCACTTGAAATGCAGGCCTGTGTTGATGATTGGACAAAGGCAAAATACAGACAACAAGAACTTCAGCCGGAGATAGTGAACGACTTCTTTGAAGATGACCAAACCACCGGTACGGAAGGAAGCGACTAGATTCCGTTCAAACTTCCAAACTCCAACACTGAGCAACTTATTAAAGGTAAAAGAACTACGTGGCCTTTGATTCCTCTACATTGGTGGAGGATACGTAGGCAACTTAATTGTGGTAAAAATTAAGTGCAAGCCGGTTTTTTTTGGTTTTTTGTTTTTTGTTTTTTTAAATTTTAACTTTGTTACTTTGTAATATTGTTTCTTTGAATTGAGCCTTCAAGGCCAATCTCTTATTTATTTTTTATTTTTTTTGTGAAATTGTAAAGTTGTATTTATTAATAAAAGTGAATTTCTTTTCTTTTAAACATTGTTAAATACTTAAATACTTCAATGAAAATGTTTGTAATTATTTTTTTTTATTTTAAACTTTGTTCAATTGTATTTATTTTTTGGCAAGATTTTATATTTACAACCAATTTTTATGATTTATCTCACTTGGAAAAAAAGTTGAAAAATAAAAAAAATAAAAAATAAAAATAAAAACGAACCGAAACCGAAACCGTCCAAAACCGAAACCGAAACCATCCAAAACCGAAACCGAAACCGAAACCGAAAAACCGCGGTTACAAACCGCCTCCAAACCGTGAGCCACGGTTTCGGTTTCGGTTTTAGTGGATCTCTAAACCGAAACCGCCGGTTTCAAACCGAAACCGAACCGCGGCCACCTCTAGGAGAGCATGAGCGACCTGGAGAGAAGCAAAGAAGTGCCCCTCTCTAAAAAATGCATCCACCTTGGCATCTAGAGCAGTTACCATACTGCGCAAAACATGGTTCTTCTTATCCAGCTGGATTTTCTCTTCTTTTAGAGCATTCCTCTCTATGGCAAGGCGCGGACCTCAATAGCTCCACATCATACGCGTGCTTCAACCACTCCATGTCTACCTACGCTCTTGCTACGGTCTTCTCAGCCTTAGTCGCAACCTTTTTCAAGAAGTCTACGATTCATTCTGCCCTAGTAAAATCCTTCTTAACCTCCTCCAGCTCTACCTTGGCAACATTGGCCACCTCCTGGAGAGATGTTGCATGTTGTCCTAGTAACAACATAAGCTTTTAAGCCTACAAAGTGCAAAGAAAATGAAAGAGATGAGCACCTCATTATAAATTGGACCACATAGGAGGGAAGAATAAAAACCATACCTCAGCTAAGAGAGCAGCCTCATTGGTGACCAGGATAACAACGGGTATAGAGAAGATGGCGCGCATACCACAACTAGGGCATACTACTCTGAACCAGGTCAGAATTTCATCTTGACTGTGGCCCCATGATTGCGAGCTGTCTCAAGAAGGAAAATCAATGGAAGAAGCGGTAGTAGGACCAGTATCTTTTTCCTTGTCCACCATGTTTGGACGATCAGTAGGTACAGCAAGAGGGGGAAAAGAAAGCGGGTTGGGAAGGCCCAACAATAAGAGTAGGTGGTGTCTGCCTTTGGACTGGACTAGGGGAACCTCTAATCTTTGTAAGCCTAGCTACCATCTCAGCCAAGTTGGAACGAATGCATTATGCATTATGACCTGGGATATGCAGAATGCATAATGCATATGCATTATGATCAGCAGCTGTTTTGTTTATGACTTTGGGAATTATAGGAATGGACGTCTCACGATTGAAGATTTGAATAAGATATAATGAATATCCAGGAAGAAGGGGCTCACCACTGAAAAAATCTTCTAGTAGCGAAAGTTCATAGTTATCATCCAAAGAAGACTAATAAGGTACATGGATAGAATGTTTACCAATGACATCGGCTACAACCACACCACAATATATATCTCCCACGTCAACGCATAAAATTCTAACCCGTAGAATGAGCCAAATTGAAAAGATACAGGGATCATAATATTGTAGATAAATCTACAAAACAAAATGCCAACACTAACACACAAATCTATTTATATACAAACTGCCAACACCAACACATAAAAAATGAACAAATTGGTGTTTGTAATTCATACAAATTATACAAAATGATAACAAAGTGATTTCCAACTTAAAAAAAGAGAGAAAGAAATACCATTCTATTTAGTTGCTGCTGTCGCTAAAGAAAACGGGTAAGAAACGAAAATATCGAAGAAACGAAACGAAATGAAACGAAAAGAACCTTCTCTCACATTGTGGTTATAAACTCACTACTCACTACTATTTATAGCGTAATGCACCTGTCGAGGATGAAGCGGGAGGACGAATAGGAGATATGGAAGGAACTGGGTCTTGGATCATTGTAGGATGGATCGGTTCAAACAAGGTACTGACACATAGATCAGGGAAAACAGAAGGCACGACAAGAAAGATCCTTTGGGACACTGGTCCCAATGGAGAATGAAAGAAAGGTGGAAAAGGTACTGCAGAAGCTATAGAAGAGAGAAGTCAGCAACAAAAAAAGAGATTTTACAAAATAGAAAGAAGCAAGGGAAAGGAAAAGAATGTTACATACCTGGTTAGGCATGAGATACTTAAAGGTAGCAGTCTATCTTATCAGGATCGAAGGGAATAAAAGTGGGGAATTTAAGGTTCAAGTAACACCAGGAGATAAAGTTCTTCAAGATGCCCTCTGCCTAAGAAGAGATACTCACTTTTCTCCAACTCGGCCTTTAAGTAGCCTACAAAGTTCAAAGAAAACGAAGAAGATTAATACCTCACTAAAATGGACCAGAGAGGAGGGAAGATTGAAGACCATAGTGACCAAGATATCAACAGGCATAGAGGGCATAGCATGCAAGCCACCATCGGGGCACGCTACTTTGAACCGGTCAGAACTTCATCTTGACCGTGGCCCCGTGATCGCAAGCTTGCCCGAGGAGGAAGATCAATGGATGAAGCGGTATCTTTTTCCTTGTCTATCCTGCTTGGACGATCATCAGGTAAAGCAGAAAGAAGAAAATAAGTTGGTTGGGAAGGCCCAACAATCGGAGCATGTGGTGTTTGCCTCTGGACTTGACCAGGAGAACCTCTAATCCTTGCAAGCATGGTTGCCATCTCAACCAAGTTGGAGCAAATGCATTATGCATTATGATCTGGGATATGCATTATGATCACACCGCTTTGTTTAGGACTTTACGAATTGCAGGAATGGACATCTCACGATTGAAGACTTGTAAAAGATATAATGAATATCTAAGAAGAAGGGGCTCACAACTGAAAAAATCTTATAGTAGTGAAAGTTTATAGTTATCATCCAAAGAAGACTGATAAGGTACAGGGATAGAATGTTTACCAATGACATCGGCTACCACCAAACCAAAATATATATCTCTCGAATCAACACATATAAAATTCTGACCCTCAGAATGAGCTAAATCGAAAAGACACGCGGGATCATAATATTGTAGATAAATCTACAAAACAAAATGCCAACGCCAACACATAAATCTATTTACATACAAAATGCCAACACTAACACACAAAAAATGAACAAATTGGTGCTTGTAATTCATATAAATTATACAAAATGTTAACAAAGTGATTTACAACTTTAAAAAAAATACTATTCTGTTCAGTTGCTGCTGTCGTTGAAGAAAACGGGGAAGAAGGAAAATGTCGAAGAAACAAAAAGAACCTTCTCTCACATTGTGGCTGTAAACCTACTATTCACTACTATTTATAGCATAATGCATTATGCATTATGACCTGTCGAGGATGAAGTGGGAGGACGAATAGGAGACCTCTATGGAACCGGGTATGTGATCACTGCAGGATGGATCGGTTCAGACAAGGTACTGGCACCTAGATCAGGGAAAGCAGAAAGTGCAACGGGAGAAATCCTTTAGGACGTTAGTCTCAATGGAGAAGGAAAAAAAGGTGGAAAAGATACTGCAAAAATTGTAGAATAGAAAAGTCAGCAACAGAGAAAGAGATTTTACAAAATAGAAAGAAGCAAGGGAAAAGAAAAAGAATGTTACATACCTGGTTGTACATGGGATATCTAGAGGTAGCAGTTTATCCTATCGAGATCAAGGGGATCAAAAGTGGGGGATTTATGGTTCAAGTAAGACCGGGTGATGATGCTCTTCAGGATGCCCTCTACTTCAGAAGAGATACTTCCTTTCTCCCACTCGACCCTTAAGTAGCCTATAAAGTGCAAAAAAAAAAAAAAAAAAAAAAAAAAAAAAAAAAGAAGAAGATGAGTATCTCACTAAAAATTGGACCAAATGGGAAGGAAGATTGAAGACCATAGTGACTAGGATATCAACGGGCATGGAGGACATAGCGCGTAGGCAACCACCAGGGCATGCTGTTTTGAACCAGGTCAGAACTTCATCTTGACTATGGCTCCGTGATCGTGAGCTTGCTCGAGGAGGAAGATCGATGGAATGAGCGGTAGTAGGACCATTGTCTTTTTCCATGTCTACCCTGCTTGGATGATCAGCAGGTACAGCCGGAGGGGGAAAAGTAGTGGGTTGGGAAGACCCAACAATAAGAGCAGAAGGGTGTCTGCCTCTTGACTTGACCAGGAGAACCTCTAATCTTTGCAAGCCTAAATGCCATCTCAACCAAGTTGGAGCGAATGCATTATGCATTATGATCTAGGATATGCATATTTTATAATGCATATGCATTATGATCAACAACCGCTTTGTTTAGGACTTTGTGAATTACAAGAATGGACATCTCACGATTGAAGACTTGAATATGATATAATGAATATCCAGGAAGAAGGGGCTTACCACTAAAAAAATCTTCTAGTATCGAAATTTCATAGCTATTATCCAAAGAAGACTGATAAGGTACAGTGATAGATTGTTTACCAATGATATCGGCTACCGCCAAACCGCAATATATATCTCCCACGTCAGCACATAAAATTTTGACCCGCATAATGAACCAAATCGAAAAGACACACGGGATCATAAAATTGTATATAAATCTATGAAACAAAATGCCAACACCAACACACACAAAATAAACAAATTGGTGCTTGTAATTTTTGCAAATTATATAAAGTAATAACAAAGTGATTTACAACTTAAAAAAAAAAAATACCATTATGTTCTGTTTCTGCTGTCGTTGAAGAAAACGGGGAAGAAACTAAAATTGCGAAGAAAAGAAATGAAAAGAACCTTATGGCTTTAAACCCACTATTCACTACTATTTATAACATAACATTATGCATTATGACTGATCGAGGATGACGTGGGATGACGAATAGGAGACCTCGATGGAACCAGGTCTAGGATCACTGTAGGATGGACTGGTTCAAACAAGGTATTGGCACCTAGATCATGGAAAGCAGAAGGCGCAGCATGAGAGGTCCTTTGGGACACTGATCCCGATGAAGAAGGAAATAGAGGTGGAAAAAGTACTGCAGAAACTGTAGAAGAGAGAAGGTAGCAACAAAGAAAGAGATTTTACAAAATAGAAAGAAGCAAGAAAAAGTAAAAGAATGTTACATACCTGGTTGGGCTTGGGATATCTAGAGGTAGCAATCTATCATATCGGTATCGAGGGAATTAGAAGTGGGGAATTTGAGGTTCAAGTAAGACCGATCGATAATGTTCTTTAGGATGCCCTCTACCTCAGAAGAGATACTTTCTTTCTCCCACTCGACCCTTAAGTAGCCTGCAAAGTGCAAAGAAAACAAAGGAGATGAGTATCTCACTAAAAATTGGACCAGATAGGAAGGAAGATTGAAGACCATAGTGACCAGGATATCAACAGGCATGGAGGACACAGCGCGTAGGCAACCATTGGGGCACACTGTTTTGAACTAGTTCAGAACTTTATCTTAACTGTGGCCCCTTGATCTCGAGGAGGAAGATCAGTGGAATAAGCGGTAGTAGGACCGGTGTCTTTTTCCTTGTCCACCCTACTTGGACGATCAGCAGGTACAGCAGGAGGGGGAAAAGAAGAGGGTTAGGAAGGCCCAACAATAAGAGTAGGGGGTGTCTGCCTCTTGACTTAATTAGGAGAACCTCTAATCTTTGCAAGCCTGATTGCCATCTCAACCAAGTTGAAACGAATGTATTATGCATTATGATCTGGGACATGAATATTGCATACTGCATATGCTTTATGATTAGCAGCCGCGCCGCTTTGTTTAGGACTTTGTGAATTACAGGAATGAACATCTCGCGATTGAAGACTTGAATATGATATAATGAATATCCAGGAAAAATGGGCTTACCACTGAAAAAATCTTCAAGTAGTGAAAGTTCATAGTTATCATCCAAAGAAGACTGATAAGGTACAGTGATAGATTGTTTGACAATGACATCGGCTACCGCCAAACTACAATATATATCTCCCGCGTCAATACATAAAATCTTGACCCACAGAATGAACAAAATCGAAAAGACACACGGGATCATAATATTGTATATAAATCTATAAAACAAAATGCCAACACCAACACACTAAAAATGAACAAATTGGTAATTGTAATTCTTACAAATTATATAAATTGATAACAAAGTGATTTACAACTTTAAAAAAAAAAAAAAATACTATTATGTTCAGTTGCTGCTGTCGTTGAAGAAAACAGGGAAGAAACGAAAATGGCGAAGAAAAGAAACGAAAATAACCTTATGGCTTTAAACCTACAATTCACTAATATTTATAGCATAATGCATTATGCATTATGAACGATCGATGATGAAGCGAGATGACGGATAGGAGACCTCTATGGAACCGGGACTGGGATCATTGCAGGATGGATCGGTTCAGACAAGGTACTGACACCTAAATCAGGGAAAGCAGAAGGCGCAACATGAGAGATCGTTTGGGACGTTGGTCTTGACGGAGAAGGAAATAGAGGTGGAAAAGGTACTGTAGAAACTGTAGAAGAGAGAAGTCAGCAACAAAGAAAGAGATTTTACAAAATAGAAAGAAGCAAGGAAAAGTAAAAGAATGTTACATACCTGGTTGGGCATGGGATACCTAGAGGTAGCTGTCTATCCTATCGGGATCAAATGGATTAGAAGTGGGGAATTTGAGGTTCAAGTAAGACCAGGCGATGATGTTCTTCAGGATGCCCTTAGCCTTAGAAGAGATGCTCCCTTTCTGCTACTTGGCCCTTAAGTAGCTTGCAAAGTGCAAAGAAAATGAAGGAGATGAGTACCTCACTAAAAATGGAACTAGATAGAAGGGAAGATTGAAGACCATACCTCAGCTAAGAGAGCAGCCCCCATGGTGACCAGGATATCAACAGGCATGGAGGACATAACGCGCATGCCACCACATGGGCACATTACTTTGAACCGGGTTAGAACTTCATCTTGATCATGACCCGGTGATCTCGAGCTTACTCGAGGAGAAAGATCAATGGAAGGAGCGGTAGTAGAACCGGTATCTTTTTTCCTTGTCCACCCTGCTTGGACAATCAGCAGGTGCAGTAGGAGGGGGGAAAAGAAGCGGGTTGGGAATGCCCAACAATCGGAGCAGAGAGTGTCTGCCTCTAAACTTGACCAGGAGAACCTCTAATCCTTGCAAGTTTTGCTGCCATCTTAGCCAAGTTGATGCGAATGCATTATGATCTGGGATATGCATAATGCATAATGCATATGCATTATGATCAGCAGCTGCATTGTTTAGGATTTTATGAATTACAGGAATGGACATCTCACGATTGAAGATTTGAATATGATATAATGAATATCCAAGAAGAAGGGGCTCACCACTGAAAAAATCTTCTAGTAGTGAAAGTTCATAGTTATCATCCAAAGAAGACTGATAAGGTACAGTGATTAAAGAAATCAGAAGTGGGGAATTTGAGGTTCAATTAAAACTAGGCGATGATTTTCTTTAGGATGCCCTATGCCTCAAAAGAGATATTCTCTTTCTCCCACTCGACCCTCCCACTCGGCTCTCCCACTAAATTGAGTGGCGACCTGGAACTCTGAACCTCCGATATGGTGTGAGCTACCCCAATCGCCCCCTGTAAAATTTAAATTTTTAGAATGGCGTGTATTTAGAAATGAAGTGTAAAAGAAAATATTGGATTATAAGGAGAAACTCTCTTAAACTTTTTTAAGAGCAAAGATTGGTTCAACAACATCATTTGTCTGGACTCTTGAGGTCTTTTTTTTATTGGGGGAAAAATTAATTTAAAAATGGTCTCATTGAAGGAGTACTGGTGGTTCTATAATTTATTTACGATGACTGATGGATCCCATGACTAAGACAGAATTATTATTATTATTATTATGTTAATGATGAAAGACCAAATTATTAAAAATAAAAATAAAATAATGTAATTTTTTTAACTACATAAAGTATTGTGACACAGCAGGATAAGACCAAAATAGGAATGATCTCTCCATCGAACTTGAGGCACACTCAAAAGAACATTGACGTAGAGACCGGTAGTTACCTAAACACGAGCAACCAGTAGTTACCTAAGCATAGACCGCCATGCATGGGCCATCATTCCCTAATTTTCGTTAGAAAATGGTGCTTTCGAATCCAAATGAACGATTGTTAAAATCAATCTAAGCTTACAACTAATAATTATGACTTTTGCTTAACTAGAAAATAAAATAAACCCGAATCCCCTAGGATTCGAGACTCCTAACTTGACTAAAAAGGAAAGAACAAAACTATCCAAATCATCTAAGATTCAGGATCCCTAAACTGATTAAGAAAAACTCAAAGCTGTCCAAATCCTTTAAGATTTATAATCCCTAAATTGACTAAAATAGGGAATTTCAAAATTATCCGAAAGGTAATTTGAGTTATTGCCAAAAACTAACTAAAAAAGGTATACTAAATAAATTCAATTAGAATGGAAAATAAATTACAAAATAAATCCAACTGTCCTACGTCATAATTTAATTTAAACATAAATATAATCTCTTTTCACGGTTCTAACATACATATACACCACAATCACCAATCTCACATTCTCACCTCAAAAGTATATTCTTTTTACGGATATGGTTTAATACGTTGGAATTGATTATTATTATTTTTTTCTACTAGGGTTTGATTTTTTTTTTTTTTATATATTTTTTTTACTTTAATTGAAAATTGAATTAGGAAATGAAACAATAATTTTAATCCATAAAATATATTAATAAATTAATGAAACATTAATTTTAAATTAAAATATAAAAAAAATATCTTCATAAATTATAACATGTAGCTTTTTCAAAAAACAAAAAGTATACTATATAAAATGTTTTAGAATCCAATTGCAATATTTGTTTTAGCAATTCAGCTCAATATTATTAAAAATAAATAAATAAATAAATAAATAAAGAACTTTTAAAAAGTTGAAAAAAAATCCCAATTCTGTTCGAATTTGAATACTTTATTTGAAATCACATTGTAGACGAACTGGTCTGATTTTCCATATTGGAAGACTTATGGAAAACTTTTTGTCCAAATCCTATCGAGATACGAAAATCCAAATTGGATTTAGATTCAAATGACACCTATATATAAAAAAAAAAACAAAAACAAAAACAAAAACTCTTAAAAAGGAAAACTCCTTACTTTGCATGACTGACCAGAATTTAAGAGCACAAAGTAAGTATGAATTTCACGTCAAGATCCTTCCATAAACCCAAAGAGAGAAAAACAAAATCCAAACTTGTGATAGAGACCATGGAACAGTCTTCTACGTCGATCAGATCAATTCCTAGTGCTATAATCCTGGAAATTCTTGCTAAGCTTCCTTTGAAGTCTGTTGTTCGATTCAGGTGCGTTTCCAAGTTTTGTAACTCCTCTGTTATCACCCCATTGTTTGTGAAATCACATACAACCCATTTCCCGATCAAACCGATTGGTCTCCTGATAACATGCTCCTCTAGACTCCAATCCGGTCAGATGTTTTTCTACGCAGACTACAATGGTGGATCAGCAGTTCCTCTCTTGATAATCCCACCTCGCTTTTCCAGATACACCACCAAGTCTCTTAATGGGTTGCTCTGTTTGGATTTTGGAATTTGTGCACATATATGTAATCCAAGCACCAGACAAGTCATTACTCTACCATTTGTTGTCCCTGAAAATTCCCCATCTGCATCCTCGACGTATTTCTGCGTCAACTCTTTTGGGTTTGATCCCGTGACCAAGCAACACAAAGTGTTGAATTCCTGGAAAGTTCCCGGAAAAGACCCTGAATACAGAGTTTTCACCTTGGGGACCGACCGATCGTGGAGATTGGTTAAAGGCGGTCCATGTTATTATTCTCAACGCGAGAGCATTTGTATTGGTGGGATTATATATTTCAGATGCTGGACTTCGACGTGTAAAAGTAGCAGAGCCGTTTTGGTGGCATTTGACGTCGGAAAAGAAACTTTCCAAGTGATTCAAATCCTTGATGAGATCTCGGTAGATGATAAAAATTCGACAGACTTGATAGCATTTGCAGGGAATCCGGCTATAGTTAGCTATGATGATGAGGATAGCAGTTTGCTAATAGTTTGGACAGTAGAGGACTCTATTTGGTATAAGAATGGTTTAGTGATGCCTTCAGGTTTGCAGGAATTGCAAGACGAACAGGCGCAGCTGTATTACGTTTCTGGCACAATTCAGACTGGTGAGCTAGTACTAGCACCGCGTAGCGTATCCAAGAAGCAACATTTTTATGTGCTTTATTTTGATGTTCTGAAAAACGTTATCAGAAGAGTTGAAATATCTGGGTTGCCTGACTATGCTCATCAGTTTAATGACTTTAGTTGTATTGATACTGTTACCGTCTCCAATTTTGAGGAGAATATTTTGTCATTTACATGACTCATAACTTGTAATGATTGGATTCCTAGTGTGATTAATTTAGCAGCTCATAAAGTCCCTCTTCATGTTGTATGTTCTTTGTGTATTCGATTTGTGGAATCAACTTTCTTGAATGATGTTAGCTATCTAGGAGGATGCGTTGTGTCATCAAGGGGATTTCTTTCTTGAATGAGATGAATTGTTTAAGCTTTATAATTTCTGCCACACATGGTTGTAAAATACCCATAGTAAGACTCGAATCCCTCACCAACAATGTGGAAGGGAGGTGCCTTATCATATGTGTTAAGAGATGATGTGTTGTAAGCGATTATATTCTTTTGTAAAAGGGCAATTACCAAATTAGTTCCGGACTTTGTTCTTTATTCCAAATAGTTTGTGACTTTTTCGTTTTCGACCAATCTCGTCCTTTAAGGTTACAATTGTACTTTTAACCTAAAACTTAATTGTTTGACATATATACCTGTAATAAATTGACACATGTCCAATATTTTTTATTTTACATATATACATTAATTTTTTTTTTCTAAAAACTATTAATTATACAAAAAAAAAAAAAAATTAAATAACATGAGGCCACCATGGCCTCCGGTGGAAAAGGTTTCCACAACGGAGATCGTGGAGGAGCCTCCTCCATGATCCGGGTTGCGGAAAAGGCCACCTCCTCCCTGGCCTAAAACTGGAGCACGCCAGCCTCATCCACGACCTAAATGTGGAGGCGGTTGGCCTCCTCCATTGGAGGCCACCATTGAAGTGGCCTTCATTTTTTATTTTATTAATAAATTTTTTAAAGCTATTTTTTTTATTAATAAATATTTATTTTCTTCTTAATTATAATTAAATGTTTTAAAATAATCTTTATTTCTTTTTTATGGAAAGAAATTAATATTTATTTTAATTCTTTTTGAATTAGTTTTTATTTTGGTAATTATAATGGTGATTGCCCTTTTTTCCTTTTTCTTTTTACTTCTTTATTTGGTTATTATTATTTTATTTAAGTTATTATTTAATTTTAAAGGGTATTTGTGTACTTTCATGTAAAATAACATTTGACTGTTAGAGTTGATTAACTGAAATTTGGTAGGAGGATAAAAATATAACAATTTTAAAAAGTCAAATTGTTCATTTTTTAACAATCAACCAAGATTGCTCATTAATAGATGAGGGATGCTACATCCACTCTCTTCTTACTTTGAAATGTGTCAAATTTTTACTTTTTGACATTAAATTTGTAGCCATAATATAAAAGATAATTTTTCATATTAATTATAACTCATTTGTACATATCGTGTATTGAGAGATTAATTTGGGAGAGTAAATGTTAGCTCTAATTAATGTAGTCTTTCATAGCACTTTCCATAAAATGTAGTTTTTCCCGAATAATAAGGTGGACAATCAAAACAAGCATTAATAGATAATGAGTTATTTATAGTTTACAAATAACCTTGAAAAATTACGAGATCATACTTATTACCTTAAGTGAACCGCTCCTATATCAATTCATACAATTATATTCTTTTGAAAAGTTTAGACCGAAAAAAATTATGGTCTGAATCTGGTCCAACCTTTTCGTACTAAATCCAATAGGGATTCACTAAAATCTGAACAAAATTGGATTTGGATTTGGATTTGCATTTGAATTATCCGAATCCAATCCAAATGACACCTATTACCTATATATAAAGAACAAAAAGTTGTAAAAATGAAAAGTACTAATCAATCCCGCTCTGCAGTCATGCACACCTGTGCATGATCGACCTGAATTTAAGAGCAGAGACAAAGTATGAATACAAAAGAACGGTTTCACGTCCAGATTCTGGCATAAACCAAAAGGAGAGAAAAACAAGAAAATCCCAACTTGGGTGGAAAACAGACAAATTAGGGTTCTTGAATCTTGATAGAGATGGAGAGGACACAACAGTCTGGGTCGACCAGATCAATTCCTTATGATAACATCTTGGAAATTCTCGCTAAGCTTCCTTTGAAGTCCGTGGTTCGATTCAGGTGCGTTTCCAAGTATTTTAACTCCTCTATTATCACTCCATGGTTTGTGAAATCACATAACACCCATTTCCCCATCAAACCGATTGGTCTCCTGATAACATGCTCCTCTAGACTACAATCCGGTCAGATGTTTTTCTACGCAGACTACAATGGCGGATCAGTAGTTCCTCTCTTGACAATCCCACCTCGGTTTTCAAGATACACCACTCAGTCTCTTAACGGATTGCTCTGTTTGGATTTTGGAATTCGTGCCAAGATATGTAATCCAAGCACCAGACAAGTTTTTACTCTTCCATTTGTTGTTCCTGTAAGTTCCCCATCTGCATCCTCCACTTATTTCTGTGTAAACTCATTTGGGTTTGATCCGGTGACCAAGAAATACAAAGTGTTGAATTCTTGGAAAGTTCCCGAAAGAGACCCTGAATACAGAGTTTTCACGTTGGGGACGGACGAGTCGTGGAGATTGGTTAATGGCGGTCCATGTTATTATCCTCAACGAGAGAGCATTTGCATTGGTGGGATTATATATTTCAGGTGCTGGACTAACTGGAACAAAAGTAGCAGGGCTGTTTTGGTGGCATTTGACGTCGGCAAAGAAACATTCCAAGTGATTGAAATCCCTGTTGATATCGCATTTCAAGGTTTAAAAGAGTCCAACTTGATAGAATTTGGAGGGAATCCGGCAATAGTTAGCTATGATCGATTGGATGACAATGAAGATAGCAGTTCGATAGTTTGGAGAGTTGGGGACTGTTTTTGGGCTAGGATTGGTTTAGCGATGCTTTCAGATCATTTGCAGGAATTGCAAGAAGAACAGGGGCAAATGTATTTCGTAGCTGGCTCAATTTACACTACTGGTGAGCTCGTAATAGCATCGCGTAGCATATCAAACCAATATTTTTCTGTGCTTTATTACGATGTTTTCGAAAACGTTATCAGAAGAGTTGAAATATCTGGGTTGCCTGACTATCTTAATCAGTTTAATGATTTTAGTTGTATTGATACTGTTACTGTCTCCAAGTATGAGGAGAATATTTTGTCATTTGCATAACTCAAAATTACTACATTGATAAAATTTGTACTGTTTGGGAAATATTTGATTGGATTTATCAATAAATACATAAATAAATATAGGTTTATATTCAATATTTTGATTCATTTATAATTTTGTTATTTTTAGGGATAAAATTGTCTACAAAATAACTTTTACTTTTACAAATGAACATTCTTGCTTTTTTGTATCATTTTATTTATTTATTTGGTAAAAATACGAGGGTATAATAGTCAATTCATACAATTGAAGCTTAAATAGGGACATTTTAGACTTTTTAATGGTCAAACTCAGCTAACATAAACGGAATACTTACGGACTTACAGTATTAGTCCATAGGAAAGGTTTCTAAAATAAAAGCATTTATATCTATACATCTAATAATAGTTTAAAGGTGAGAGGATGTTTTTAATATTAACCCTAAAAGGGTATTATTGATATTAGGATTGGGGTTTTATTTTAAATTTTAGATATAAGTATACTTATAAATTAATACTGTTATATAAACATAATACAGTAGTTGCAACTAAATTATTTGAATCACTTCATGTCATTGATAATCTTAGCTTGCTCTCTTTTTTCATTATAATATGCAATTAATAATTATTTGTAAACTTCTGAGAACTGAGAAGTTATCTTTTAAGCTTTAAAAGATGAAGGGTTGTTTACAAACATGCCAAGTCTGCTGGTATTGGCGCCACCATAAAGGATGATAGAGGTAGGGTGCTTGTGGCTCGCTCCAACCAATTTCCGGGCTCTTTCTCCTACAAAATTGGTGAACTTGTTGCCTTGCGAGAGGACCTTCAGCTTGCCAAGTTCTACAATCTTCCTCTCCAAGTACCTGCGCTCTGCTCAATTCCAATTCTCCCCTTTGCGGGGACTCAATGTTCATTTTTAATGATATTAAGGCTTTATTTGTTGAGGTTGGCATCTGTAAGAGCCAAGCTTCTTTTAAGTATGGGAATTTCTTGGCTCATAGCCTTGCGTTAATGGTCTTCCCCTATGTAAGGGAGCTGTGTAAGGTTTTTTCCTTTTATCAAAAAATAAATAAATAAATAAAGATGAAGGGTTGTTGAATTAAAGGAAAATTTAAATTTATAGAAAAAAGTACCGGTAATTGAAAAGTTGGAAAATTGAGGGTTGTTAAATATCATATAGATTAATTATAATTTTAATTTAAATTGATAGAAAACAGTACCGGCTGTAAATGAAGAGTTGAACTGTTGGAAAATAGAGGGTTGTTAAGTATTATAGATTAAAGAAAGTTTATTTATTGCATGAAATTTATAAACATTATGAAAAATTGGAAAATGAACGGCCATTTATAATTATTTTATAGATTAATGGAAGATTATTATTTCACGGAATTTAAAAATATTATATAGATTTTTATTTATAAAAAAAAAAACTAATTATGGGTATTATCAATTTAGTCCCTAAGTTTTGATGAAAGATCAATTTTTTTAAACGAGTTTGCTTTTTTGCAACCATTGGTCCCTTACTTTTTAAAAATACATCAAATTGATCCATTTGACCATAAATTTAACGGTCAAAGGTGACAGAATATGGAAATTGACATTTTTACCCTTAACTTAAAGTAAATGATTTAAAAGTACAATTTTACCCTTTAAATTTGTAATTTTTACAATTTAATCTGATTTGTAATCCAATCAAAATATGACGTGTGTCACCAAAAATTTAAAATTTAAATTCTATTGTTGTTTTAATCAAATTTGCCAAGTTAAAGCACAAAGACTGAAAGTCAAACATTTTTAAAAAATTATTATTTAAAAAAAGTTTTGAAAAGATCTAGAAATTTCTAGATCTCTACAAATCTGGAAAAAAAATTCCAGATTTCTTGAAGAAAAAAAAAAGCTTTTGAAGATCTCTTTCTAGATCTCTACAAACAAAGTAAAATAATAATAATAATAATAAAAATAATAAAGTTTAAAGTGATCTGCAAATGTCCAAATCTCTACAAACAAAATAACTTTTTAAAAATTAAAATGGAAAAATTTCCAGATTTGAAGATATCTGGAAAAAGTCAGGATTAAGAAAATATATTAAATGCAATTTAGTGATTTGGAATTAAGTTAAAAGTCGGTATTTCTTATTTGTTATTTTAAGTTATTTTTTAGTATTTTTAAGTTGTTTGACCACTTAAAAATACAAACAAAATAATTTAATAATTTCAATTCAGACTCATTAAGTTTGAAGTATAAAAAACAAACGACCTCTAACTCAATGAATAATATATGAGGCTATGACTTGACCTTCACTATTTGAAAATACAATCACCGAGCCAACCAAATTTTCCTCTTGAACGAAATACACACCAGATGATTGCAAACTCATGACTTTGGACTTGATTCCAGCATAAAAGGGTGGAATCAATAAAAAATTATGGGCTTTTAAAATAAATTTCCTAGCATACATTGTTATAAATTTCTAACATTTTCAACTAACTTGATGAATGTAAGGATTAAATTAAAAAAGAAATAGGTCTAAATGGCACCGACAGCGGCGGAACTTGGAGTGTGAAGTTGGGGTGCAAATTACAAAAACTTGAAAATAATGGGATTAAATTGTAAATTTACAAATTTTAATATTTTTTAACTGTTAATTTTTTTTTTTTTTTTTTTTTTTTGTGGGACAAGGGGTCCATGGCCCTCTTGGCCTCCACAGGTTCCGCCCCTAGGCACCAAATCTATATTAACTTTTGAGATTAGCACTTGATTTGTAATTTGAGTTTAAATTGAATCAAATAACAAAAATACCACAATCTATTTCTTTTATTATTTTCTCTATCCTTTTTGTTTAATTTTTTTTTTTTTCAAAACCTCCAATGAAGGTAAAAGATCTCCATTGGAGGTTTGTTTGATTTTCATTGGAAGTCAAGGTCTGTCGAATAGACCTCCAAGGAGGTCGATTAGGAAGATGCAAAAAGAAATTCTAGAAAATTTTTTTTTGCTTAGTAAGTCTTAAAATTTGTAAAAATACCCAATAAGAAATAGGAAATAGCAAAATAAGTCTTTGAAAAAAAAAACGCGAGACTTATTTTTGTGATTGTGTTTTAAGGGTATGTTGTTCTTGGATCGGGTCACCATGGGATGGCCTTTGGTTTGGGCGAGTATGGGTGGTAGCTGAGTTGCGGCTGGGTTGATGATGGTGAGAGACGGGGTTGCGATTTCGTTGGTATGCGATTGGTGTGGTGCCAAGGTTGATGTGAGCATATGTTGAGTTGGGACTGTTGTGGGTGAATATGGGGTTGTTGCGGGCAGGTGCAGTGGTGCAATAGGAACTGATATAGGGCTGTGCTGGTCAAAGTTTGTGACAAGTGCAGTATGAGGGATATGGACTGTTATGGAGCTAGGTTGGTCGACAAGTGCATCATGGAGTGGTGCGGTTTGGTGGGGTTGATTTGGTTGGTGTGTAGTGAAGTTATGACGCGACATGTGGGTGTTTTGGACAGGTGCGGCTGTGAGTGAAGCCAAAGAGGGAAGTAAAGGTTGCAGATGGACAGCCCGTGCTTGAGAAGAAGATGGTGGATTCTAACGAGATGTCTCATGCGAAACCATATCTGCTGAAGAGTGAGAGTGTGAGACCGGAATCGATGCGGTTAGGGTCTCATTAGATAGCCAATTCGTACTCGTGGTAACGCTAGACCTGGGGAGACTCATGTGAAATGTTTTATGCGGAAATACTGACTCAACATAATTAATATGCTTGGATACAATGATACGATCAGTTTCCATGTCCAAGCAGTGATAAGCACGTTGTGTCAAGGAGTACCCTATGAAAATACAAGCTTTGGACCTAGACTCAAGTTTGTGACTGTTGTATAACCTAATCCACGGGTAGTAAAGACATCTAAAAACTTGCAGCTTGGCATACGATGGACGTGTGTTAAATTTTTTTTCAAAAGGAGACATCATGCCTAATAATGGTGTAGGCATCCTATTGATGAGGTACACAGTAGTAGTGAAGGCATATGACCATAAGGTGAGAGGTAAAAAGGCATGTGTGAGAAGGGATAAGCCCGTCTCAACGATGTGTCAATGACGACACTCGGAGACACCATTGTGTTCTGGTGTGTGAGAATGAGTGGTGTAGTGAGATATACCATGACTCGCAAAAGTGTGTCTTAATGCTATGTACTCACCACCATTATCATTATAAAGTGAGATGATAGTGTGATTAAAAAAAAAATTTCCACCAATGTTTTAAAGCGAATAAAGACTGCATGTACTTCAGATTTTTGTTTTAATGGGTACAACCATATGTATTTCATAAAGTGGTTAACAAATAACACATAATATTTGAAACCATCTTTAGATAAAATAGGGGAACTCCACACATCAGAGTAAATTACTGCAAGAGGTTTAAAGCTAAGAACAATTGAGACTGAAAAAGGCAGCTTATGATTTTTATTACATAGACATGCATTGCATGAATTGCTGGACTTGCTAGAAGAAATAATTGACAATGCTTGAGACTCTACTAATTTTGAAATTATTTTTTATGACGGATGACCTAGACGGTGGTGCCAGTCAGGAAGAGAGGTCTTAATACTTGAAAAGGCTATTATTGGAGATGATTCAGGCTTAACATGAGAAGGTCACTCGTAGACACTATTCTTAGTCCGTCCTTGCAGGAGTTGCGCTCCTGCATGGAGATCATTCACAATAAAAGAAAATGGTGAATATTCAATGACAACTTTGTTAGATAAACAAAATTTAGAGACCGAAATCATATTTTGTTTCATATTAGGCACATATAGAACATCAGATAATAAAAAAGATGAAGTATTAGTAGGGAGATGGAGAGAACCAGAATGTGTTATGGGTAAACCTGAGCCGTCACCAATTAAAATATCATTTGTACCATTATATGGGGAGTGCAAAGACAAGTTGTTCAGGTCAGCAGTGACATGATGCGAGGCGCCAGAGTTAAGAGCCATTCCGAAGTGTTGGAATTTGGTGCCGCGTAATGCGCACGGGGTTGCCAGTGTAGACGAGGTTGATTACGAATCCCATAAGATCAAAGCCGATTAGAAGGGTGTCGAATTGAAGTTTCCAGGAGCGGTAGTTTGTCGCCGTGAGTTTTAGAGGTGCTTGAGCAACTATGTTGATAGAAATAATGGTGTTTCCAGAAGATGTTACATCATGTGCAGAGGAAGAAGAAGAGATGACTATTACTGCGATTGAGGAAGAAGAAGCAAAGGTGACCATTGTTAGATCGTTGACTCGTTTGAGTTATTATAGCTCTAAGTTTAATATTTTCCAATGATATTATTGAAGAGAGCCGAACCAACATATATATGAAGATACTTTGAGTAGTCTCGTGTTTGTTAACCTTAAAGCAAGTAAAACCTAAGTTAACTAGAATACTAACGCTGTGTTTGGTTGGGAGGAGAAATGGAGGGAGGGAGAGATCTAATCCATTGTTTGGTTGGAGGGATAAGAGGGGGGGAGGGGAAGACGAGGGAGAGCTAATCCACATGGGCCCACCATTTTGTATCCTTCATGTGATGGGTGGATGAGAATAGGGAGAGAAGATTGGAGGAAAATTACTACTATACCCTCCAATTTTATAATACCCTCCAATTTTTTAAAGGTACTATTGTAATTTAATAAATTAAATATCAATCAATCCATCCAACTCTCCTTTCAATATCAAACAACATGGAGGATTGATGTTATCTTTTTCATCCCTCATACTCTCCATCTCTTCTAATCCATTCATCCCTCATACTCTCCCTCCCTCCTACCAAACATAGCCTAAACCTAAAAGCTATGTAATTAAATACAACAGCTATCAGATAATACAAAGAGAAGGAGTGTAACTAAACTACATCCTTTACACATATTACTGTAATGGCACAATTTACACCGGTGAGCAATTACTAGTACAGCCAATCTCTTTCTGTGCTTTATTATGATATTGGGAAAAACGTTATCAGAAGAGTTGAAACATCTGGGTTGCCTGACTATGTTCATCAGTTTAATGATTTTAGATGTATTGATACTATTACTCTCTCCAATTATGAGGAGAATACGAGGATGGATATGGATTCATAACTCATCTCAAACCTTATTCTTTTTAAGAGTATGATTTAATATGTTGGAATTTTTTTTTTTTTTTTTTTTTAATTTTATTTTATTCATAACTGAATTAGGAAATGAAACATTGATTTTAATTCGTAAAATATATTAATAAATTAACAAAACATTAATTTTAAATTAAAATAAAAACAAAAATATCTTCATAAATTATAACATGTAGCTTTTTCAATATATATATATAATGTTTTAAAATCCAATTGCAATATATTTTTTTAGCAATGCAGCTCAATATTATTAAAAGAAAATTTAAAAAAAAATTAAAGAACTTTAATGAAAAAATCCTCGGAGAAAATCTGAATCACATAAGCCATTTGGTTTGATTTTCTGGATTGAAAGCAATTTTATTCTTTCGATCCTATCTTTTTCAGACTACATCCGATCTAGTCCAAATGACCAAAAAAGATTGGATTTGAGTTTGGAATTTGGTTTATCCCAATCCAGTCCAAATGACCAAATGCCAATAAAACAATAAAAATAAAAATAAACTGTTTCACGTCCGATTCAGAGAAAAACAACAAAATCCCAACTTGGGTGGAAAACAGAATTAGGGTTCTTGATAGAGATGGAGACCAGATCAATTCCTCCTGATTTAATCCTGGAAATTCTTGCTAAGCTTCCTTTGAAGTCTGTGATTCGATTCAGGTGCGTTTCCAAGTTTTGTAACTCCTCTGTTATCACCCCATCGTTTGTGAAATCACATACAACCAATTTCCCGATCAAACCGATTGGTCTGCTGATAACATGCTCCTCTAGACTCCAATCTGGTCAGATGTTTTTTTACGCAGACTACAACGGCGGATTTGCAGTTCCTCTCTTGACAGTCCCACCTCGGTTTTCAAGATACACCACTCAGTCTCTTAATGGGCTACTCTGTTTGGATTTTGGAATTTGTGTTCAGATATGTAATCCAAGCACCAGACAAGCCATTACTCTTCCATTTGTTGTCCCTGTAAGCTCTCCATCTGCATCCTCTACGTATTTCTGTGTAAACTCATTTGGGTTTGATCCGGTGTCCGAGCAATACAAAGTGTTGAATTCCTGGAAAGTTCCTGGAAAAGAACCTGAATACAGAGTTTTCACCTTGGGGACCGACGAGTCCTGGAGATTTGTTGATGGCGGTCCATGTTATTATCCAAAACGCGAGAGCATTTGCATTGGTGGGATTATATATTTCAGGTGCTGGACTAACTGGAACAAAAGTAGCAGGGCCGTTTTGGTGGCATTTGACGTCGGCAAAGAAACATTCCAAGTGATTGAGATCCCTGATGAGATATCGTCAGATGATGAAAATTTGACCGACTTGATAGCATTTGCAGGGAATCCAGCTATAGTTTGCTATGATCAAATCTATGATGATGAAGATAGCAGTTTGCTGATAGTTTGGACAGTGAAGGACTCTATTTGGTATAAGAATGGTTTAGTGATGCCTTCAGATTTGCAGGAATTGGAAGACGAACAGGCGCAGCTGTATTACGTTGCTGGCACAATTCAGACTGGTGAGCTACTACTAGCACCGCGTCGCGTATCCAAGAAGCAACATTTTTATGTGCTTTATTTTGATGTTTTGAAAAACGTTTTCAGAAGAGTTGAAATATCTGGGTTGCCTGACTATGTTCATCAGTTTAATGACTTTAGTTGTATTGATACTGTTACTGTCTCCAATTTTGAGGAGAATATTTTGTCATTTGCATAACTCAAATTGGTATTTTGCTTTTTGCATATGGTAGTTTCAGGTTGATTAATTCGATTGTCAATCTATTAATTAGATTTAGATGAAAAGAAACCAAATGTTAATTTGTTCAGCTAGAGATAAGTAATCTTCCATAACCCTTAATCAGCATTGTGGGGATGCACTTAGGCTGATCTTCACAAATCAAATGCAGCAATTATATACGAAACTGATACTCGTATCTTGTTATGTGAATTCTATGCATTATTATTAGAGATGACAATCGAGGAAATGTGGATGGATATAGATTTCCCCATTCCCTTACTCCTTCATCCTCTCCTGTTCCCCTAATTTTCAACATATTTGGAAGCTAGACAAACACTTGGATTGACTCACAAGGCTTGAAGATGTGTAATTATTTTTCATTTTCCATTTGTTTAGTTCCAAACAGTTTATTTAACATGAGTTTTGGGATTTCATCATTTATTTTATTTTTCGGTGAAAATATCTTCTACAAATTTCAAAAACGAATTCCTAAAAACATCAAATTGAGTTAAGGTTTACCTTTTCAAAACAGTAATCCACAAACAACTTTTATAAGATGATGTCGAACCGGCCCAGTCCATACTTCAATTGGGCTCGAGTCTAAGTAATAACCTAAGTTAAGCTTACAAGTAAGCTTACGAGTATCGATATTTACATTCTTACAAATTTGTTTGTACACCCTTCTTCGTGTGTACGTCCCTTTAAAAAAAAATTTAATATTTTTTTTTTTGAATAGTATACCTCATTAAAGTTTTTGAAAAACTTTCTCATTATCTTGTAAACACATCTCACACGTTATTAAATATACCCTTTCTTATATAAATCTTGACGATTAATTGATCCATCAAAATATTTGCATACTATTATCAGTATTATGGTATCTACTGAAATCACTTATTTGCATTATATATGAGTTACATTATTAAGGAATGGGTGTGGAAAAAACATCTAAAAATAATTTTTTTTATGGAGGCCCAAAAAACCAGCTCTTCACTATGAAGGAGGAGGCGTGTTTGGTGGAATCATCAGCTGGAGGAGGTGAAGTCTATATTTGGTTGGCCTCTCCAGAGGTTTGATAGATAGCAACCGGCTCGAATAGTTTAATAATATTGTTAATTGATGATTATACTTGGCAGGTAAAAACACTCAATTGCATGCTGATAACAGGTTTTCTCACAAGTCATAATTACATGTTTTATCGTCGACAACAATATGCAAGCTTTCATCGAGTGTGCTCTTCCCACATTGGTGAGAGAGAAGGAAAATTTAAACAATCACCAAAATTTAAAATAGTAAAATAATTGTTAAACTTATAATTAATTTTGATAAAAATGTTAATTATTTAATTTGAGGATAATATCATTATTATCCAAACCCAAAAATAAAATGTAAGAGCATTTCCAATAGTATCCTCAAAATTAGGAGAGTAATCAAAATTTGATTATTTATCCAAAAAAACACCGTCCAATTGAGTCACCAAAATTTAACAATAGAAGTTATCGATAATCAAATTTGAAGATTGACTTTCAATCATCAAATACAAACTTAACCCAAATTAAATGTTGTAATTTTATTCTTTCTCTCTCTTCTTTTGCTTTTTTTTTTTTCCTTTTTTTATCTCTTATCATCTATGTATTTCATCATTGTTTCAACACCAAAAATTTCAATCAGGTAAAATTCGTCTTTTCATTACAAATGGATTTATACCCATATCATATACCTTCTCTTGTTTTTTATAATTTTTATTATTTTTTTAGTAAAAGAAAACTAATATATCATTGTAGTACCATTACAAGTGTACAATTGTAAACTATACAATCATTAGATTTAGCAATCATTGAAAACAATCCTCAAATGCTGAGGTGACAACTTTTGAGGATCCAAATTTGCTTATACCCATAAATGTGGCCCGTTGTAGATTTGCCTCATTTGTCAAAATTGAGCAATTATGAAATAACTTAGGATGTATTTACTCATCAGGAATTAATGGAATCATAATCAAGTTCTATTGGAAAGGGAATGGAGGAGAATCGAAATCAAGTTATTAAATTACATTCCAGTGTTTACTAACAATTTAAGAATCGGAAACATAATCAAATTTATTCCATTTCTAATGTTTACTTAAACTAATAAATTAGAATGATACATAATTGATTACAAAAATACTCTTGTGTATAAAACATGATATAATATATATATATATATATATATTATATCATGTTTAAATTGCCAATATAACAAAGACGTTTAAATAAGTGACATTTCACAAGGAAAGTAATCGTCCTTAAATTGAAAAAATATATATTCATCAAATTATATTGTATGTAGAGTTAAAAGATAATTTGACAAGTGTATATAGTCAAGTTAAAGCATTTAAATACAACAACTAATATATAAGAAACCGATATATTTTATATAGGACGAACTGATAATAGAAAAATTATTAATTAGTCTTTCTACTATCAGTTCGTTCTGATATAAAATATAACAGAACGAAAAATATGGACCATAGATTATAAAAAAGTTTTGATAAATAAATATAATTTAAGTTAAAGTATATAAATCTAAATGATAATAGATAAATCTAAATGATAATAGATAAATTGTTTTCTGGACTATGATTAAACATTTCACCGAATGATTGACTATAGCCAATGAAAATTGAAAAGGAAATCGTTCCAGTACTTGAATGTCTTTGTTTAGAGAAAGCGATTGTAGGGACGCCATGGCAGCATGGCCCAATAATTGAAGATCAGCAGACATGTATGGCTGATATTTGTTAGACACTTGGACAGATTTCCCGCCCAATTCAATAACTGTGCTGTCAACATTCAACACACCATCTATTATTTTCATGTGATTCTTGATCTTTTCAGTTCAAAAAAATCAACAGTACGTATATCATGTGACATCCCAGGTTCATCGTTCCTCACACGAATGAGATTTTATCACTCATAGCATCTCATCAACATCACACTTCCAGACAAAACTAACTATTATTTTAGTGCTAATTAATAATATGTGGAAATTGCTTCTTGAGTTGTTGATGGCTACCTAGCTACACATAATTGAAGATCAGCGGACAACATGTATGGCTGATATTTGTTTTAGACACTTAGACAGATTTCCACCCAATTCAATCAACTGTGCTGTCAACATTCAACACACTATTATTTTCTGATTGCTACTTCACTCCACCCACTTTTTTTTTTTATAGATAAGCATTACCTATCTCTCTGGTGTCCAGGAGGAGATGTTTTTATAATTTTACAAAAACATTCCCTTCCTGGACACATGTTAAATCCTTGGGGTGGATAATACTTACTTATAAAAAATGTGGGTGAACAAAATCCTCCTTATTTTTGTGTGATTCTTGATCTTCTCAGTTTAAAAAAGTCTTGTATCATGCATGTGACATCCAAGGTTCATCGTTCTTCACACGAATGAGATTATCACTCAGCTCATAGCATCTCATAAGCATAGTACTTCCGGACAAAATTAAGGTGGCGTTTGTTTTTTTATCTCATCAAACATCGTACTTCCGGACAAAACTAAGGTGACATTTGTTTTTTATCCGAAATCTAAATAGGCCTGACTTATAAACAATAAGTTTGCTTTCTGTATCTGAAATCTGAATAAAAAAGTTAAGTTGTTTGTTTTTTCAAAACATAACATCTGAAAACATGTAATTTGATATTTTTACCCTTACACTTTTAATGGTCATATATTTTAAGTTGATAGTGTAATTTATTTGATTACGGTATTTCAATAAAATATATTTTTTAAATTTAATAAAAATGCATACTTAAAAAAATTAAATCATGAATTATTAAAAAAAAAAAAAAAGAAATTAAATAAGTCATTTAAGCCAAGTTTTCATCAAGTTTTTATGAAAATAAATAAATAAAAGTAATTAAAAAATAATAACAAATAAATGAAACCCTATCACTTTCTCATCCTCATCATCGGCAGCCACCACTAATCCTCATCTATTCATCTTCAACCCCACCATTCATCCACCATTCCACCGCCATTTCTCTCTTCTCTTTCCCCAACCCTGATCTCTTATCTCCTCTCTCCAACTAGCAGCAGCAACAGTAGATCGGAGTCCGTAAACCCATACCCGCAGCGACACCAGCAACAACAACCACAACAACAACGGTGTCGTCGCCATATCACGAGGTTGCGGGTTCAACGGTATTAGAAAATTTCATTAATGACAAGATGTGGTTAGTTCGGTTATAAAATCTCTCATATCTACACCACCAGGTTGCGGGTTCAAGTGCTTATCTTCTAAAAAAACCTTGAATTTATGTAATAATTTAATACTTCAAAAAAAAGAAAAAAAAAACTAGAAAATTTCATTAATTGAAAAAAAAAAAAAAAAAAAAAAAAACTAATTGATGGAGAGAATTATAGCCTGTTCGGTAATGTTTTTTTGTTTTCATTTTCTATTTTATGTATTTTCATTTGAAAATGAGTAATTGATTTTCATACTTTCAGAAACTCGAAAACTTTAAAAATGCATCCGGTGGGAATAATTAAAAACAATATTATATATATATTATCAAGAGAGTAATGCTTCTGGCCTCCAAGGGTGTAACTCAGCTAATAGATAGAAAAGCTTAAGGCTGAGGCAAATGACTCAAAAGTTAGTGACTTGAATCCTACCAATAACAAAAAACTTCAAAAAATATCTGGTCTAAATAAGTAGATAGATATATATACTGTCTAAAAAAAAGTAATGCTACTTTGTCCAAATCTGGTGCCCAAATGATGCGACATCATCATAATACATTCATTTAAATCATATAAATATAATACAAATCAAATGAATGGATTATAGTGATGTCACATCATTTATGCACCAAATTTGGGCAAAAATACATTATTATTATCAAAAACAATTAAATTAAGATAAAATTATATAAAATGATAATATCTATTAAAATAATTAAATAAAGGGTAAATTGCACAAACCTCCCCCAAGTTTAGACCTAATTGTAGCGAGATGGATATTTTACTTAAAATTACACAAACTTGCTCTACCGTTAGTTAACATCCATTAAAAGTTAACGGTGTAGGGGTAAAATCGTCAATTTTATTATTTAATCATTTATCTAATAAATCATTCATAAGTAAACAAATGGACGGAGGATATAATGAAGCGTAGAAAAACGAAGAAAAGATGAAGCGCACATCTGCTTAGAAAAAGAAGAAGATTTATAAAAATAAAAAAAAAATAATAAAAAGAAGAAGAAGATAGAGATGATGAAGTGCTGAATAAGAAGAAGAAAGCAGAGAAAAATTTGAATTATGATGGAAAAACTGCTCCTTCGCAGTTCTTCAAATTTGGACGATGAATTGATAAATTTTTTGTTTGGATTGGGAATTGATTGTTCTTTTTGTTTGGGTGATAATAAAAATTGATTTTTTGTTTGGTTTAAAAAAAAAAAAAAAAGTGAAGAATTTTTTTCTTTTATTGAAAATGGGTGTTGAACCTAGAAAAAAAAAAAAAAAATCTGAGGATGATGATTTTCTCTTTAGTTTTCTCTTTCAGATGTGCTATTAGCACACCTTTTGCTGGCTATTTATGTCTCATTTTTTAATTATGTATTATTATTTTTTTTCTTTATCAAAATTACTTAAAGGGGCATATAATTTAAGAAAAAAAAACTTATATAAAGTAAATCTAATCGTAAGGTTCTCATTTATTGATTGACTTATTTCGTGGACAAACCACATATTGGGGTTGATGTAAAGATAGCAAAGGTGATAAGTGATCAAGACCAAAGGCTCTCTCCAAACCTCAAGAGTGACAAACACTTCAAAGGTATATCTCTAGTGCTTAGTTTTCTTTAAAGAGATTTAATAGCTCACACTCACTTGCCATGTTTGCATACATGTTCCTATTGTGCATTATCTCCACTTCCACACTTGCACTTCTTTGTTTGTGTTTTTTGTGTGTAGTTGTCTATTTAAATCCTCCATGCTCTTCTTCATTGAGCTTGTTTTATGGAAGTTGGTCTTCCAAGAGGATTTAGGAAAAAGGGGTTGGATTTTTGACCAAGTCAAAAATACGCCCTCATTCTGCGACCGGTGACCATAGAACAGGATGTATAAATAAAGTGTCAAAACACCTAACACTTCTGAGCCCTTGGGTTTTGCTGTTAGAGGAAGCAAAAAAAAGACCAGAGCATTAGGTTTATTTCTGCACCCTCAATTCTGCAGAACAGGGCGCATAATTTCCCGTAAGATTAGGGCAATTTTTTTTTTCACTCTAACTTTTATGGCCCTCTATAAATACATCATTTTCTTATAATCTAAGTGTGACTCTTTGATTATCAAGAACCCTACATTTAAAAGAGAGATTTTTGAGAGAAAAAGCAATTAAGATTGCTCATTTAATCACTTAAACTCATTTACATATGCATCATAATATCATCTAAGCATTTTCTAACATAGTTAAGATACTTACTTGCATGGGTCTTGCTCAACACACATCCCTTGGTATGTTCTTCACTATTATCATATATAATTAGTGTTTTATTTATCAAGGCATCTCTTAGATTATTTGCTTGCTCTTAGACTAAATTCTAATATTCAAGACAGAGATTGTTGGGTTGATATGATTGAGTGTTGTATTATGATAGCTTTTTAGGTTTTCATAATCTATGTTTAGCTAAGCTTTTTGATATGTCATTTAGCTATTGATATCTAGGATTGTATTAATAGTTATATCATCATCCTAGATAAGCATCTAAGGTTACCTAGCTTTATTTGCATTTTGAATATCATCATATATTCACTTATGTTGTATTATCTCTTCATTGAGAAATAAAACTTGTGGTTAAGATTGTTTATGCCACAAGCAAATTGGATTAGGATCACTTTTAAAGGCCGACGGGGTAGAAGTGAGGGGTTATTGACCGTAATATTAGATGAGGTCTACATAGGTTGTAAACTCCATTTCAATTAGTGATTTCGAGGTTCGAGTATAGCGCACTAAACAGTTCGTGGTTTTTCCCAGTGGTTGGGTTTCCACGTATATATCAAGTGTTATTTAAATTTAGCACCATATTTCACTTACTATATTTTATTGACTTGCTAGTGGTATTTTCGTAGTCTTGAGCATACACGAAAATTGGGTAAAAATTAATTAAAATCTATTCACCCCCTCTAAATTAATATAAAACATACCGTAATTTGTTTCACTAATAAAACTCCACATTTCTTTTCCAAAAAAAAAAAAAAAAAAAAAAACCACATTCTTGTAATCCGTTTCTTGAATTTTTTTTTTTAACTCTTAAACCCTAAAATTTGCTTCTTTCATACATATGAAATATTATGGAAGAGTCTGAGAACGATATCAAACGTATAAAAGAATTGTCTAAGAAAGATATCAAACATATGGAAGACTTGTCTAAGAATGATATCAAACATCTGCAAGAATTTTCCGACAATGATATCAAACATCTGTAAGAATTTTCCGAAAATGATATCAAGTATCTGGAAACAATTCATTCTCTAGAATTAAGTTTAAAAATTATTTTTCTTTAGAATGATATCAAATTGTCATTGTGTTAAAGCAACTTTGTTCTCTTTTTTTCCACCATGAAATAAGAAGAAAAAAAAAACTCCAAAAAAAAAAAAAAAGAAGAAGAAAAAATAAATCGTTAAATAGAGGTGAGAGAGAGATGTATACAGAAACCAGAGATAGAGAGATCGGAGATGATGTGTATTAAATTTGAAAAATAAGTAAAAATTGTAGTTTTGGAAATAAATAAAAAAATAATAATAATAAAATTTAATTTTATTTAATTAAATTAAAATTTTAAAAAGTGAGACATAAATAGACCAGAATGAGGGTGTCGATAGCACCACTTTTCTCTTTAGTTGAAAATAGGAGGTGATGGATGTCAACAAAAAAGAAAAGTTCTCTACTTTTTTTTTTTTTTTTTCTCTGAAAATGGGTGATAAATATAGGGAAAAAATAACAACATTATCCTCATCATTTTTATTAAATTTTAAATATTTATTATTTATTAAATAATATTTGTTTAATTATTTATTTTAGGTAATAAAATAATACAAATGAGACATTCATGTCATTTAATCCTAAAAGTTTGGTCAATAGTAAGTTTAATGGAAGTCAACTAATGGTATGAGAGGTTTGTGTAATTTCGAGCAAAAGGTCTATCAAGCTATAATTGGATCTAAACTCAAGGGAGGTTTGTGCAATTAGTCCTTAAATAAATATAATATTAAATAAATTATATATATGGATCACAAACTATGAGAGGGCTTTTCAGAACACAACTCCTGTTGTTGCCTCGGACACCAAATATATCAAGGAAAATGATGGCTCCATTAAGACGGTTTATGAACCTCTCTCTAACGCAAATTTTCCTTCCAGCTCTAGTCCTAGTGCTCCTCCTGTGTTCCAGGCGCTAATGATCCAACCAGTTACCACTGAAGATGACATCCCGATCCATAGTTTTGAAGCCAATGGATCTCCAATCTACACTGACAAAATCAATGGCCATTTCATTTGGGACGACGACCCCAACATGTGTGACGCTGACTGTACCTGTCGTGACTGTCTACCAGACCTCACTCCATGCAAAACTGTTCGCAAACAATACAGACCAGATGATCCAGACAGCCCATGGATAGGCTTAAAGCCTACCAACAAGAAAGCCCTTCCAATTTATGACAGAGCTTTACAAATCCTCCGATCAGAAGGACTTTTACCTACTACTCCACATTTGCCTCCACCCATACCTTGTTTTATGGCTTCTAACTATGACCAAGACTTCCCTCCTCTGGAACCCTCTTCAAACCCTGAAAGGAATCGGTTTTCCAGACCTTATGTCCATACTTCTGAGGTCTTACCCGATGGTTCCCTCAAACAACCTACCCAAGCTGAGCAAGTTCTTAATTGGCAAACCCACAATGCCAAAGTACAAAATAGAGTTCTCAACTCTATTGACCAGAAGATCGATCGGGTCACACACCATGTATCTCGACATGAGAATCAACTCCAAAGTCTCGATACGGTCTTCCGTGATATGTTTTCTGATCTTCAAGCTTAGATCGCCAAACTTGATGCTGACCTTCACCGTTATATCAACCATGGGTATTTCGGTCCAGAGTTTGATAAAAAAGAAAGAGAAATCAGACGTCTCAAAGACCAATTGGAACAAATGAACAGGGACCACTCATTCTCCACTACCTCCAAATTTGTACCAAAGCCTTATTCTTCCTCTCAGTCTTTGTTTTTTCCTACATCTCCTCCTTATTCTCCTCCCTCCAGACCTCCGGACACTTCTCGGTATTTCAAATCCACTGGTGAATTATTTCGCAAGTATCCTCCATTGTCTTCGCCACTTCGGAAACCTACTTCCAAACCCTCTTCATCCAGACAGAGAAACAAACAACCTGCTCCACCAATCAACCCAATTATGTATGCTTCCCAGCATCCTATCCATACTTCCAACAAATTCCTCCCATCAGATGAACCAGATGTTGACACCTCGTCAGACACCTCCTCCCAGTACTCCTCTCAGTACACCTCTGACGCCGTTACCACAGCCACCTCACAGCACTCTGATTCACCTGAAATTACCGATCTCACACAAGTTTTTATGGCCTCTCGAACGGATCCGCAACCGTCCACCCAAACTTATGACTCCCCTGAAGAATCCTCAAATGAACCCCCACCTATTATTGAGGAACCACCAGAACACCAGGTTCCCGGACACCCTCACGGATCTAGACCTACTAATGGTCCTTGGTTTGATCTCGGAGACTCAAACCCAGACTCATGGCGTAAGAAGATCTCAGAAATGAGCGCTTGGCTTGACCTCCAAATGGCCAAATCTGAACACAATCAAGAAGCAATCCTCAGAGAATTCGTCTCCAGATTCACTGGTTCTCTTCGCGATTGGTACCAAGCCCTTGGAGAGTATCGCCAATTACAAATTGTCCGAGCTACCTCAACCTCCGTGGTAATGGGCATCATTTTCAGAGAGTTTCTTGGAGATCCTGACCAATTCTATAAACAAGCTAGGCAAGAGTTCTTCGAGATGCGGTGTTGCTCGCTCAAAAAGAAAGACATCGATTTTCATTATAAACGCATGTCTGGCAGATACCACATCCTCGGCGGCATCAATGACCAGAGTCTCAAGAATGTTTATGTGAATTCTCTCCCTGCCGAGCTTCAAGATGAATTACACAGAAAGATAGATTCCTCTGGCAGACCCTTCACTGACATCACACTAGGTGAAATCCATATGTTCACCCTAAGTGCTTTGGAGAAACTTTGTGCCACTCAAAAGGTTTTCTCTAAGATGCTCAAAGAAGGAAAAAGGTACGAAGCCCAATGTAAACAGCCCTCGTACCAGATCAAGTGCAAGTCCTCAGAGCAGTGCATATGCAAGACTAAGAAAAACAAGCATTTCCAGACTACCAAGCGAAAGGGCAAAAAGAAGTTCAAATTCTTCAAAAAGAAATCCCGGCGTGCATGGAACAAGTCTCAGAAATGTTTTATCTGCGGACAAAAGGGACATTATGCAAAAAAATGTCCTAATAAAAAGGCCAAGTCTGCTAAGTTGATCCAACAGCTAGCAGATGACGTTCCTTCTGACGCCGATATTGAATCTATCTTCTCCGAACAAGACCATGCTGATGACAACACAGTTTTTGTATTACAGGCTCAAGATTCTGTCTCCACCATTTCAGACTCAGAATATTCAAGTCTCTCTGAAACTGATTCTCTTCCAGTCTCCTACAAGGCAACCCCTGTCATTCTCCAAACGACATCGTCCGATGCACAACCAGGACCTCAAGTTCCAATCCAAATACTTCCTGACAAATATGCCAATCCTATTGATGTCATTGCCTACATTGACACTGGTTCCATTACTACCATGATGAACCCTAAGATTCTTCCTCCTGATGCTTGGAAGTCTCATGTCCGGTATTTTAAAGCTGCTGATGGGAAGATATTCACAACTGATCTGATTACAAAGACTAAAATTGGTCTCAAGATATTCCCATCCTACACCCTTTGGACACGTGTCATTGGAACCCCACTTCCTGACAAAGATATCCTCATTGGTTGGGATGTTTATTGTCAATTCAAATCTCTTCGGATCCTCCCTACTGGACTCAGATATAAAAGAGACTTCAAAGCATTCTCCAGTATTCCAAAGATCTTCCCCTTGTCTGACATCCGACCCTCCTTCCAGGCAATTCAACACAAGCTTTTACAATTCTGTGCCAACAGTCATGCTGATTTCCATCATCCAAATCCTCTATGGAAAAATCCAGATTTCTTTATTAAGCTTCCTTTTAAGCTCAATGAAGATGTCAACCCTACAAAGGCCTCTCATTCTGGAATGTCTCCTTCCGACCTTCGTATGGCCAATGCTGAATGTGATGACCTACTTAAACAAGGACTCATTGAACCTACCTCTTCGCCCTGGGCATGCCAAGCCTTTTATGTTGACAAAAGAGCTGAACAACTTCGGGGAAGAAAGAGATTAGTCATTGATTACAAACCCCTCAATCTCTTTCTTAGGGATGACAAATTTCCAGTTCCCAGAACCAATACTTTGTTTTCTCAGCTCCCTGGTGCTACTATCTTCTCCAAGTTTGACCTCAAAGGAGCTTTCTGGCAAATCGGTATTCATCCAGATGACAGATACAAGACGGCGTTTTGCCTTCCAAACGCCCAATATCAATGGACAGTTTTACCCTTTGGGCTTAAGACTACCCCCTCATTATTTCAGAAGGCCATCACTAGGATCTTCCATCCTATTCTCCACTCTGCCCTAATTTACATCGATGATATCCTATTGTTCTCTACTGATGAAAATTCTCACAATCATCTCCTCCACCAGTTCTATGATCTGGTTAACCAATATGGAATCATGCTCTCTGACAAAAAGAGTTCAGTAGGACAAACAAATATCGATTTCTTTGGCATGCACATTTCAAATGGAAAATACCACCCAGGCCCTCATCTAGCCAGCCAACTATTGGAATTCCCTAATTCCAATTTAACCACAAAACAAGTTCAACAATTTCTTGGCATAATCACCTTCGTCAGAGATTTTCTACCCCACGTGACAAGATACACTTCAGTTCTCTCAGCTCTCCTAAAGAAAAATCCTCCTCCTTGGGACAGATGTCACACGGATGCTATTGTCAAACTCAAAGAGATTGCTCAATCTCCTCCGGCCCTCACTATCCCATCCACAGGCCAACTCATCCTCCAAACCGATGCTAGTGACACATGTTGGGGGGCCATTCTCATTGAAGAGAAGGACGGACAAAAAAGCTACTGTGGACATGCTAGCGGCCAATTCAAAGACGCCCAACAGCACTACCACACAATCTACAAGGAGATTCTCGCTGTCAAAAATGGAATCCAGAAATTTGATTTTCATCTCAGGACAAAAAACTTCATTATTGAAATGGACAACTCGTCTTTTCCTAAGGTCCTCGAATTTCGAAATAAGATTCCTCCCAATCCCCAATTATTAAGGCTAAAGGATTGGTTTTCCAGATATGATTTCACTGTTCGACACGTGAAGGGCCAACACAATATAATAGCTGATATGCTCTCTCGACCATCAGCCATTCATCTCATCACCTCCTACGGCCCTATACCTCTCATCCTCATGGCTACATCAGCATCATCATCCTCGTCCCCAAATCCTACAATGAGGACTTATCCACCAGAGCTTCTCGAAATCATTCCTCCTACCACACAACCTTCCCTTGCCCGTATCCAGGAATTCGCTCACTCCCATCTACGGACCTATTTGGCCCAAATCCAGAGCCAAGGAGTTCGGCATGAATTCTCCAACAACATCAGGCCTTTCTTAGACCCTTTCTTAATGCCTCCCTTTTACCTTTTCACCCCTCAAGTTTTATGGTTCCTATGGTGCATGTCTGTACTCCACCACCATGTTGTTGTTTTCCCCCTCCAAGCCTTATATGGTTTTGTCCATGATCCATCCCAAAAGGACTCTCTCCTCACAACTTTCTTGACCTGGTTCAATTCCCTTTCGTTTTGGCGATCCGAACTCACCAAACTCATGGGTTATCACAATCTATGGAAACTTGATAAGGAATCTGCCTCGGCAGTTTCCTGTATTTGGATATTCCATCGACCCTATCGTTTCAACCCTCACAAGAGACTCCTTTGGACGTCGAACGTTTGCTATGAATGGCACACCACATATGATTATCCTAAACTATACCCTCAAAATCTTCAGATCTCATTACTCAATTTCCTTTGCAATGTCAATGGGGTCCCACCTCATCAGTGTTATCTTTTCCCAACTGTCATCAGAGACCCTAGCCTGAGTTGGCATCCATTCCAAGACTCTGTCCCGGACCACCCACAAGAGCACAACGACCACGACACATGGCCCTGCCACATTTGTGGAGCTGAAGATTCGGATGACGACTATCATGCCAATTGCAACCTGTCAAGCCCGTGACTTTGTCCTTACTCTATAATTATGCATGCAGAACGTGGGTGTCTTGTTTTCTTTATGTATAATAATTACATATGTAATCACGAGTGTACTTCCGTGTATACATATGTATCACATGTATGTTTTAGAAATGTCGGTATGCTTTATTGTGTCGGTGACTGTACTGTTGTTAGCCAACTGTTTTGCCACGAGTTTGGCATGGCACTGTAAAATAATTTGGAAGTTTTCATCTTCTCTCCTATAAAAGGAGATGAGATCTCTCTGTATAATCATCGAGAAAAAATAAATAATATCTGTGTGCTTCAAAACCATGACTTCCTAAATATCCTCTCCTTCTCTTCAATATTTCTTTGTGAGATAATAAATAGCTTGTAATAGTCCTAGTATGCTCTGTGCTTGCCTCTAGTTGAGGATCCTGCACATCAGAAATAGGATTTTGATTCTTTGGCTTAAGGTCCTTAACCATCCTTGTCGCGTTACTTTGTGAGTACCCTGTTTAGACCATGGTAAGGTCGTTAAGTGGGGAAAACATTAATACTAAAACAAGGGTGTTTTAAGGCTCCCTACCACCGTCATGGTATCATTATTTTATATAATTAAAATAATATAAACTTTTTAATTTGAAGGGAGTGTACAGGCAATAGTGCAAGACACTAGATTAGAAAAGAGACAGAGAGTTGGGACACTTTGAGAGAGAGAGAGAGATATTTTTTTTAAAGGAGAGGGAGAGAATTGAGATATGTGAAAGAGTGGACGTTAATGTGACATTATTGTCTGCTGCTACTCTAGATTCTCATTAATTAAATAATATAAAATTAATTATATTATTGTAGAAGCTTGTGAATTACCATCGCCCCACCGTTTGCAATTAACCTTTTCACCTCTCTAATACAAAGATTATCAAGGGAGAAGTGTAGAACATAGTGGATTGTTCCACCGAGGCCCTAGCTTACTCATCAATATGTGGCAATAAAATGAAGCCTTGAATCACGTGTGCTTATATTTTCGTGATGTCATCCTTGCCTACAAATAGGCTTTTCTTTGTTGTTTAGTTAATGGTAATCTAAAATCATCGGTAAAAAGGAAACAGTAATCCCTCTACCTCTTTCACTTTATCTTTATCTTATGTTACTATTATTCCCTCGTTTTTTTTTTTCTCATTTTATTTCTATTATATTATCTATTGTTTTAATTTTATTATAACACGTTATTAACACGAAACTATTATTTCCAAAATCTGAAATTTCTGAATTTATTACCATTAGAACCTGAAGTTCCTAGATTTATTACCAGAACATGAAGCTTCTGAATTTATTATTACTAGAACCCAAAGCTTCTAGATTTTTATTTATTAATACCAGAACCTGCAGTTCTGAATTTATTTTCTCGTATTTTATTTACTTTTATGCAATTCACTTTCTCGCATTTTATTTACTTTTACGCAATTTTTATTTAAACAGTTTGGTCACCCATCCAGAACCTAAAATTTATGGATTTATTTATCATTATTGGAACCCGAAACTTCTAGAGTTATTTACTTGCAAATATTCCTTATGTAATATATACTTTTGATCACTCTATCTAACATTCACTTTATTTTTCTTGATGAATAGATATGTTTTTAAACGGTAAATTGGGTGATATTGAAAAGCAAGATATATGAGATATATGTCTAGTCAATAGTGCAATGACACACGATTCTACAGAATCAGAAATACTTTCTGAATTTAACCTTGCTTAAAGTAAATGTTAATACAATATCAGGTCCAGCAGATCTGATAGAAGGCTCCGGTAGAGCCATGATATTATTACCAAACAATACTAAAATATGTATCAGTGATGCTTTTATTCAAAAATATCCAGAAGAAATCTACTTAGTTTCAAAGATATACGGTGTAATGGATATCACATAGAAACTATAAATGATGAGAATATTGAGTATCTGTACATTATTTCCCATGATTCAGGCCAAAAACTCATTATGGAAAAGCTGCGTGCTTTATCATCTGGATTATATTACATTTTTATAAAAGGTTTAAAAGTTTATGCAGTAATGAACCAGAAGTTCTCAGACCCAAAAATATTTATGCTTTGGTATGACTGTCTTGGTCACCCAGGATCTACAATGATGAGTAGAATCATTGAAAATTCCCATGGACATCCATTGAAGAACCAGAAGATTCCTTTATCCCATAAAAATTTATGTACTGCATGTTCACAAGGGAAATTAGTAATAAAACCATCTCATTCTAAGATTGGCTTTGAATCCCCGTCATTCCTACAAAGGATTCAAGGGGACATATGTGGACTTATTCATCCACCAAGTGGACCGTTCCTTTATTTTATGGTCCTATGATGCATCCATCAGATGGTTACAAGTTTGCTTATTATCAACACGTAATGTTGCTTTTGCAAGATTACTCGCATAGATTATCAAGCTTCGGGCACATTTTTTCGATCATCCGATTAAGTCAATACGCATTGATAATGCTGGTGAATTTACTTCCAAGACATTTGATGAATATTGTAGATCGGTCAAGGTTGATATTGAACATCCAGTTCCACATGTTTATATTCAAAATGGGTTAGTAGAATCACTTATCAAGCGTCTCCAGGTAATTGCAAGAATTTTATTATTGCGAACACAATTACTAATTTTTGTTTGGGGACATGATATTTTGCATGCTGCTGCATTAATTCGTTTTCGTCCAACTACTTATAATCAATATTCACTAGTACAACTTGTATTTTGCCATCAACCCGATATTTCTCATCTGCGTACTTTTGATTATGCAGTATATGTCTCAATTGCACCTACACATAGAACTAAAATAGGACCCCAACGACGTTTGGGAATATATGTTGGTCTTGATTCACCATCAATTATTATGTATCTAGAACCTTTGACTGGTGATCTTTTTACTGCATGCTTTGCTGATTGTCATTTTGATGAGAGAAATTTCGCATCATTAGAGGAAAGCAAAACTTCTCCTGAAGAGAAGCGTGAACTTTATTCAAAAGTTCATAGTCTAATTCATCTTGACTCATACACATCTCAATGTGAGAATGAAGTACGCAAGATAGTTCATTTTCAAATAATAGCAAATCAGTTATTAGATGCATTTATAGATGCTACTAGGGTAACAAAATCATACATCCCAGATATTAATGTACCAGCACGGGTGATTGTTCCAAAAGAACGATTTAAACAAATAATAGCAAATGAATCATCTACTGTATGCCAGAAGCGTGGCAGACCACTTGGTTCAAAAGATATTGTTCCCCAGAAGAAGAAAACAAAATATCAGGATCATATTCCTGAAATTATAAATAAATCCACTTTCTCTAAATTAACTCCACAAGAATTAGATGTCCCTGAAAGGACATAAGAAACCCCTGCAGGGGAAGGAATCTTTGAAGAGATACAAAAACATAGAAATGAGGAAATTTCTATAAATTATACAAGAGGAATGTGGAATCATGAATAAACAATCATCGATGATTATTTTCATATAAAGTTGCTACTGAAATTTTAAAAGATGATTATGAGCCTCATAGCCTCGATAATTGTAGGCAAATGTCAGATTGGTCTAAATGGAAGGAAGCAATTCAAACAGAATTGACTTCATTAACCAAACGTAAGGTATTTTGATCAATAGTCCAGACGCCTGAAAACGTCAAACCTGTTGGACTCAAGTGATTTTTTGTACGGAAACGTAATGAGAAAAACGAGGTGGTACGATATAAGACACAACTCGTATCACATGGTTTCTCATAGAGACCTAGTATTGATTTTGATGAGATGTATTCACCAGTGATGGATACAATTATGTTTCGATTTCTAATAAGTTTGGTTGTCTTAGAAAGACTTGAAATGCGTCTTATGGACATAGTAACTGCCTATCTATATGGCTCACTCAATTCAGATATTTAAATGAAAATCCCTGAAGGATTTAGAATGCCAAAAGCATACAACTCAAGACCTTGTAATTTATATTTGATTAAACTACAAAGGTCCTTGTATGGATTAAAGCAATCTGGGCGCATGTGGTATAACCGCCTAAGTGAATATTTGATTAAAGAGGGGTATATTAATAATCCTATATGCCCATATGTCTTCATAAAGAAATCAGAATCTAGATTTGCTATTATATCAGTTTATGTTGATGATATGAATTTAATTGGAACTCATGGAGAGCTCTTGAAAACTGCTGAATATTTAAAAAGGGAATTTGAAATGAAAGTACTGAGAAAGACAAAATATTGTCTCGGCTTGGAGATTGAGAATAAATCAAACAAAATACTTATCCATCAATCAGCATATGTTGAAAAGATTCTAAAATGATTCCATATGGACAATGCTCATCCATTAAGTACTCCTATGATAGTTAGAACTCTTGATTCTAAGAAATATCCATTCCGATCAATTGAAGATGGTGAAAAGATACTTGGTCCTAAAGTACCATATCTTAATGCAATTGGTGCTTTATTATATCTGGCTCAATGTATTATACCAGATATTGCATTTTCAGTGAATTTGCTTGCTAGATTCAGTTCAGTACTAACTTGAAGACATTAGAATGAGATTAAACATCTTTTTCGTTATCTTCGTGGAACGAAAGATTTAGGATTATATTATTCAAAATCTAACAACTTTTCAGATTTACTTGGTTATGCTGATGCCGGGTATCTATCTAATCCCTATAAAGCTTGTTCACAAACAAGATATGTTTTTAACTATAATGGCACAGCAATCTCCTAGCGATCCATGAAGCAAACTCTTGTTGCTACATCCTCTAATCATTCAGAGATCCTTGCACTTTATGAAATAAGTCGAGAATGTGTTTGGTTAAGGTCAGTTATTCATCATATTCAAAAGACATGTGAATTCTCATTATCTACATAAATGCCGACACTGATATTTGAAGATAATACGGCTTGTATTGCTCAAGTTAAAGGGGGATATATCAAAGGATATAAAACCAAACATATTTCTCCTAAATTCTTCTATATTCATGAACTTCAACAGAACCGACAAATTGATGTTAAACAAATATGGGCAACAGATAATCTTGCAGATCTGTTTACCAAAACATTGCCTACATCAACTTTTGAGAAACTGGTATATGGAATTGGCATGCGTCGGCTCTATAAATTACAAGATTGATATTGAAGTTTTGTTTAGGGGAAGTGTTCAATAAGGGGGAGCAAAATTTTGAATGAACAAACGTGTACTATACTCTTTTTCCTTCTATCAGATCTTGTCCCACTGGGTTTTACCGAAAAGGTTTTAATGAAGCAATTCTAAACACATCCACACCATTTGATCCAGAAGATCATTGTATATATTTTTTTGCTAAGGTTTTTGTCCCACTGAATTTTTCCCAGTAAACTAAGATATAAATTGTGGAAATTCAAGGGGGAGTATTGTAAAAGCTTGTGGATTATCACTGCCCCACTGTTTGCAATTTACCTTTTTCACCTCTCTAATACAAAGCTTATCAAGGTAGAAGTGTAGAACATAGTGGATTGTTCCACCTAGGGGTGGCCACGGTTCGGTTTCGGTTTAGAGATCCACTAAAACCGAAACCGAAACCGTGGCTCACGGTTTGGAGGCGGTTTGTAACCGTCGGTTTTTCGGTTTCGGTTTCGGTTTCGGTTTTGGACGGTTTCGGTTTCGGTTCGTTTTTATTTTTATTTTTTATTTTTTTTATTTTTCAACTTTTTTTCCAAGTGAGATAAATCATAAAAATTGGTTGTAAATATAAAATCTTGCCAAAAAATAATTACAATTGAACAAAGTTTAAAATAAAAAAAAATAATTACAAACATTTTCATTGAAGTATTTAAGTATTTAACAATGTTTAAAAGAAAAGAAATTCACCTTTATTAATAAATACAACTTTACAATTTCACAAAAAAAAATAAGAGATTGGCCTTGAAGGCTCAATTCAAAGAAACAATATTACAAAGTAACAAAGTTAAAATTAAAAAAAAAAATTAAAAAAAAATTAAAAAAAAAAAAAAAAAAAAAACGGCATTGCACTTAATTTTTACCACAATTAAGTTGCCTACATATCCTCCACCAATGTAGAGGAATCAAAGGCCACGTAATTCTTTTACCTTTAATAAGTTGCTCAGTGTTGGAGTTTGGAAGTTTGAACGGAATCTAGTCGCTTCCTTCCGTACCGGTGGTTTGGTCATCTTCAAAGAAGTCGTTCACTATCTCCGACTGAAGTTCTTGTTGTCTGTATATTGCCTTTGTCCAATCATCAACACACGCCTGCATTTCAAGTGATTGTGGAGACATAACCGATCGTCTTGGTTCCAAAATATTTCCACCTGCACTAAATTCTTGTTCCACAACAACGGTAGAAACCGGTGTTCCAAGAATTTGTTTGGCAATAATAGCCAAAATTGGATAATCCTGTTGATGAGTCTTCCACCAAACCTGGAGACTAAATTTTTCTTCTAAAAATTCATAAGTGTCTTCTAAATACCGGTCAAGCTCAGAGACAGATGAGGATGAAGATGTTCTTAATTTTTTGGCTCTTTGGGAAAACAGTCGATCCCCTAAACCCTTTAATTGGAATTTTGCGGAAGTACTAGTACCACCAGATGTGGGTGGGGGTTGTGAAACCGGCAAGTTCAAAGACGGACCATACATTCTAAGATATTCATCGTATAATTCATAAAGCAAAGTCTTAACGGAATCACAATAATGAAGAACATCAATTTCTAATCCTAAACATTTGTGATAATGAGTTAAATAATCCTGCAAACTTTCTAATTTAAAACGTGGATCAAAACACGGTGCAAGCAAATAAATATTTGGAATCTCCCCATAATAATTTAGCCATTTTGTTTTCATAGCTGCAACACATGGACTCAATTGAATATCGAATTCACAGTCACTAAATACACCAGCAATATTAACACTTTGAATAAGAAATAAATGAGTAGTGGGATAGTAAACACCAGATAAAGCATTGGTAGCATCATTAAAAACACGTAGCAATTCAAGAATTTTTATACATACATTCCAATGGTTCAATTGAAGAGAAATTGAAGGAACGTTATAAGTAATAAAAGAAACAATAATTTCGTATATTCAACACTTTCATTAAGCAGCTTATAAGTAGAATTCCAACGAGTGGTAATATCTCTAGAAAATTTTTTGGGACGCTTATTATTCTGAGAGCAATATTTTAACCATTGTTTCTGGATTTTGTTATGCCTCCAAATATAATTAATACTATCTCTAATTGGTCTAATAAAAGCAGAAAGCTCTGTTAATCCAGCTTGAACACACAAATTTAAAACATGACATGCACATCTTTGATGAAATAATTTACCCCCAAAATAGGGATTGCACAAATCTTGTAACATAGGAATAGATGCGGTATTACTTGCAGCATTATCAAAGCCAATAGCAAAAATTTTGTTTAGGATATTATACTCTTGAAAAATGATTTTAAGGAATTGAAAAATATTTTGAGCTGAATGTGAGTCATCGAAAACACGAAATGCAAGAATTCTTTTTTGCATGTCCCAGTCATTGTCCATATAATGACATGTGATACCCAAATATGAATGACTACCATAATTGTCGCTCCATATGTCGGCACATATGGAAATGCGACCTTGAAATTGATAAAAAAAAAGATTTCAATATGTTTTTTTCTTTTTTGAAAATGGCATTTAGTGTACGTGTGAGAGTGGATCTAGGAACACGTTGCATTGCAGGATTTAATGCATTTTGACAATAATTAACAAAACCTACTTTCTCACCAAAACCAAAAGGTAAGTGTTCTACTGCAACCATTAATGCTAATTCTTCCCTATTTTTTTCAGACGTATAATGAAATAATTGATTACCAGAGATTGCGTACCTGGCAATTTGGGCTTGGTTATTGGATTTCTCAAATTCGAACGGGTGACTTCTTTTGATATGAGCCCAGTACGTGCTATATCCAAAAATTTTGGCAGTCTTGTATGATTTGGAGCAGTAATTGCACTGTATATGGAAAAATCCATCATCTAACTCCGTTTTCTTCATATGCACCCTAAAGAGGATGGACTTCATCTGCTTTTCTTCACCTTCACCTGCAAAAAAATCATTTGAAGGGGGTGGGGGGTTAGATAGATTTTCATTAGTATTTGGGGTATTGGGATCGTAGTTGAGTCCGTCGAATTCGGGAATTATTAGAGGGGGATTAGGACTAGAAGGGTGATCGGATCCAAATTGGTCTTGAAGGAACTCGTGGTATGATCGGTCGTAATTAACATCACCGCCAACGTGTTCCAACAAGTTGTGCATTGGACCCTTTTCTTTGTTCAAATTTCTTGAACTATTTTCCCCACTAGCCATTGAAAAATTAATAATACAAAAAATATTGATATATGTAAAGAAAATATTGTTGAAATAATAGTGGTAAACAAGTAAAAAAAAAAAATAGAAGATTGTAAAAAAAAAAAATATTGTTGGAATAATAGTGGTAACAATGTAACACTTTAAAAAAAAATAGATGTTAGAAAAAAAATATTGTTGAAATAATAGTGATGAAAAAATATATTTTAATAGTAAAAAATAGAAGAAATAAATATTGTTAATCAATTTGATGATTGAAAAAATAGATAATAGTAAAAACTAAAAAATACAAGAAAGAATTTATATGTGAAATGAAAATTAAATAAAATTGTAGATTGTAAAGAGAATTGAGAATTTGAGATTGAGAGAGATTGAGAGAAGTTGAGAGATTGAGAGTGGTGTGAAGAATAATGAAGTGTGGGGGGTATTTATAGGATTATAGAGAGGGGTATGCTTACAATTAGGAAAAGTTTAGGTTTAAAAAAAAAAAAAAAAAAGTGGTCGTTAGCCAACGGCGTGCATGCTGCAAGCCTGCAGCTGCCAGGTGCCGTTGGCCAACGGCACCTAATTGTTTTTTCAAATTTTCTGCCACGTGTCACACTTTCATTAGACAATTTTTTTTTTTTAAAACCGGCGGTTTAACCATTTCGGTTCGGTTCAACGGTAAATTTTTCAAACCGTATGCCACGTGTCATCTTCTGATTCGTCCATAATTAATTAATTTTTTTTTTTAAACCGGGGTTTTAACCATGGTTAAAACCGCCGGTTTGAACCGGTTTTTTACCGCCTCAAACCGAAACCGTAACCGGTTCGACCGGTTTCCGACCGGTTTTGGAACCGCCGGTTCCGGTTCTGGTTTTGTTACAGTTTTTGGCAGTCCGGTTTCAGTTAAACCGCGGACAAAACCGTCAGTTTAACCGAAACCATGGCCACCTCTAGTTCCACCTACCTAGCTTACTCATCGGTATGCGGCAATAAAATGAAGCCTTGAATCACGTGTGCTTACATTTCAGTGATGTCATCCTTGCCTATAAATAGGCTTTGCTTTTGTTTAGTTAATGGTAATCTAAAATCATCAATAAAAAGGAAATAGTAATCCTTCTACCTCTTTCACTTTATCTTATATTACTATTATTCTCTCGTTTTTTATCTCATTTTGTTTCTATTATATTATCTATTGTTTTAATTTTATTATAATATATATATATATATTTTATAAAAAGTTGACCCGGACTTTAGTCTGGCCTGCCCTCTCTACCGTCCGCCCCTAATCTATAGGCTACGGTACATAGAGAAAAGGGTTGATATGTTCCGGGAATTAACTATTTTATCGTTGACTTTAACGTTAATTAAAGTGGTTCTTTACTGTAAATGAAGTTTAATTTTGTATTTAATAGATTATGTTAATATATAATTACTGTATGTGTATAAGGAAATATTCTTAATTTAATAATTATTAAAAAAAAAAATGATAAAATCATACCTAAATTATATTTGAGATTAATTATTAATATATGTCGTAGAAAATAATATTTGTTTTTGATAAAAAGAAAAAAGAAAAAAAAAAACTGATTTAATTACCCGTAGAGAATCTTTGAAATCTACATGATGTCTGATAATGTGAGGAAATTTTCACGGTATAATGGTATATAATTATGTAGAAACCACATTATTGATTATTGTGACAATCAATAATTGATTCTCCATGCCTACTAAATCTGCTATATATATATATTGATATACCAGATGAGAATCTAAGTCATTGTCTGACAGACCTAATAAAAAAATGTTTTTATTATATGACCTACTATAGTACCATGTTTTTTCTGGAGTGTGAATGCGATGCATACGTACTTTTAACGTAATAAAAACGACAGTGACCTTTATAAATGAATTAAATTAAAAGGGCAGGGGAGATTTTTATTTTTATTTTTATTTAGGAGATAAGAGAACATGAAAATAATGTGATACACGTACCAGTCTATACATGAATGTGAAAAAAGGATTGATCAGAAGACAAAACCCTTGTATGTCCCAAGATCTGCATTTTCCAGAGTTTTGGCAATTAGCTTCTCAGCTTTTCTGTGCTTCATTTTTAACCTCATGCTCTCAGTTTTATCAATCTTATGATATGACGATGAACTCCCATTTGGCCTTGAAAATCTCATGATCATCAGAGTCTTCATCAACCTCTTCAATACAACCATCATCATCACCTGCTACAAATTAATTGCCAGATAAAGATATTGGACTTTTGATCGAACTTTGATAATGATGATATATACAAGTAGAAACCAAAATATGAGTGAAAGAACATTAAGCCATATAATAGCAAAGCATTAAGTGATAACCGATAACACATTTATTGAGGTGCCTCACATACCACATGTAGTGAAATGAAAAAAATGAAATTTTAGATAGGATATGTAGCATTACTGGTAAGGAAAAGTTTCAAAAAAGTTTTAAAAGAATGAATTATGCTAATTATGGTTGCAAGGTTCACCAATCACTTCCAATTTTTTTGGTTGATAAAAGTTTTGGCTTTTATGAACTATTTGAATGAATTATTGGTCGTAACTGGTTGAATTAAATTATTGGTAATGACTCCAAAAGTAAATATTTACAAATCTTACTCATAGCCGCCTAACTTTTTAATTTCAGGCGAAAATTCTTAATTAGCCCTTATATGAAATTATAAATTTATCCATACCAATAAGTTTAATGTTTTTGATAGCATTTTTATTTTGTGGACAAAAATGCCCTTCAATGAGTTGTAGAATGTAAAATTCAAATGTGAGAGAGGTTTTAGGAAAGTAAAATAAGATGGAGAGATGAAGCTATTAATATATATAAAAGAGAGAACGAACACAACCAAATACGAGTAATGACCGATAAACCATTTATTTTTCATCATTCATAGCACACCTTTGTATCATTCCATCATGGAATTGTTTTTTTCTTTTTCAATTAGACTCCATTTTTGAGCTAGATCATGGTTATTTTTTCCATCTGTATCGATTGTATTTCTAATAAGTTTACACGCTAAGTTTAGTTTATTAGAAAAATTCTCGATGATTTATAATTATTTATTAATGAGAAACCTTTTTAGTCAATTACCCTTGCATTTGAGGTGTTGTGCAATTTCAGTTGTAACATCAAAAATCCATGTGAATAATGCTGCGAAAACAATTAATTAGTCTTTCCTCAAAAAAATAAAATAAATTAAATTAATTAGTTTCATTCATATTCGACCGTCCACACAAGGGCCCCTTCATCGCTAATCTCCATTTCTGCAAATGGTCCCCATCTATGATCCATCTGATCACTATCAATTGTCACCACACACAAAAAACACAAAAAACAAAAAAACCAAAAAAAAAAAAAAAAACTTAAAATTAATTTAGGCTTGGAAGAAAGTGACATAACTCGAACTCACAACTTTAACATGAATATTATGTGAGGAATATACTACCGGATCAAACTCATTTCATTAAAATTTAATAAGTTAGAGTAGTATAATTGCTTTTGATTAGGTTTTTATAATTTTTATTCATATTTCTAGACAATATTAATCGTATTTTGGATGGCAATATCAACACATTTTTCTCTACTACTATTTTTGTTACGTAAATTATATGAGAGGGGGGTTTTCAACAAAAGACAACTCAAACGCACTCAATATTAGAATAAAAGAAAAATGTAGTGGCGTTAAATTATATTATATTATGGAATGTGGCCGTGGATATTGTGGTATTAAATCATATTATTATAGAATATAGTAGTGGATTTTCTTTTGTTAGCAAAATTAAAAATTTAGAAGCCGACAAAATAGATGGATCATCGCTTAGATTAAAAAATCATTTCTTTTAATGGTATTCTCATTTTGACCCTTCAATGAGAATTTGGAAACCGACAAAATTGATGGATCGTTGCTTAGATTAAAAACCCATTTCTTTTTAGTAGTTCTCTCATTTCGGCAATTCAATGAAACATTGATGTTAAACGAACCAAAAAATTAATCCAAAAATCAATCTAAATGATGTGGTAAATTACTACCATGTTATTCACCACATCTTTCTATAATATATTAATATGTGTGGTGATGAGTGATGACAACCCACTGACCATATCATTTAGATTGAATTTTGGATTATTTTTTTGGATTAATTTTAAAGAAAAGGTAATTACCAAGTTAATCCTGGACATTTTTAAAAATTTCAAGTAGTTTGCTACCTTTATAAAAGTGACCAAATTGGTCCATAACATTTTCACAAGTACCAAATTAGTCCCGCCTTTAACTTTTTGTTTGTCAAACTTAACGGTCAAGGGGTATTTTAGTCTTTTTAACTTATGTAAATAAAATTAAGAGAGTTTTTGATAATTCAATTTTTTCTTTTTATACTTCTTTTCTAAAAACACTCCATTATCAAAATTTAAATTTTAAAAAATTCTAAAGACACTTTATTTTATTCCATAATTATCCTTTTTATCATTTAGCACTCATATTCTAAAGACACTCAATTTTAAAAAATAAATTTATAAAGACATTCAATTTTATTTTAATAAAAGTTAGAACAAATCATCGTAGTCTTTGGATTCATCTGAGGAGTAGTCTTTTTTGAATGAAATTATTAAAAAAAAAAATTATCTCTCCTAAATCATTAGATTAAATATTACATATTAAAAATGTTAATTACCATATTAAAAAAACTTACGAATAAGCTTGATTTTTAGAAACCGTATATATATATATTAAAAATAATAATTAAAAAAAAACTCAAAAAACAAGTATCTTGTCTTTAATTCTTTCATTAGTCTTAGAAATTATGAGTTTAACCGAATCTAGTTGCAACAAATCAAGTTTTTATATATCTATTTCTTTTTTTTTGAAATTTAACTTTTTAATATATATTACTGTCAGTAAAAAACCAAAAATATTAATAGAGAAAGTATGAAGATATGATTTTTTTTTTTTTTATATATATAATGGAGAGATATTAATTAGAAGAGAGTAATTAGAAGAGGGTGTTTAATATAGTAATAATAGATTTAGGAGAGAAAGTTTAATACGTAATATTTAATCTAATGATTTAGGAGAAAATATTACTTTTTTTAATAATTTAATTAATTTGAAGTGTCTTTAGAATATTTTTTGTCTTGATTAGTAATTTTTATTTAAATTAATATTGTCATTAATAAAAAAAAATTAAATTAAAGTGTAAATAGATAATTTGTAGATTGTAAGGAAAAACTTTCTCAAATTAAAATTTAAAACTAATAAAAAATAAAATCATTTTATATATTAAAACATATATATATATATAAATCTAATAAATATTATTATTAAAAAAATTCACCTTGCCGGAGGTGGATTCCGGCGTACTCTTCCACTTGAGAAGATTGTCGGAGTTCTTGAAAACCCAGACGATTTGGGTTCAGATCGTGCAGGACTTCTATGATCTGGGTTCTGCAAAAGCTGGATCTGCAAAACCACCCAAATATATGGTGGAGTCAGATCTGGGTTCAGAATGAAGAAATGAAGCATGCAAGAAAGAGGAATCTATGTTAGTCATGGAGCATGCCAATTGGGTCCCAACCGAGCGTCTGCAACAAATTTAACAGTTTATTTTATTCTTTAAAAAAATGAGATTTTTTGCAAACATCTCAGAAGCTTTTGACATGTTGAATTTCTCAATCATTTGCGTGATGAAATGATGTTGGCTAGAAAGATAGGAGTGTTTCATAGTCACACATCATCTTACTTTGTACTCTGTGTAGGGATGTTCCTAGGTTCAAATCGTGGAGTCTGATCTGGTACCCAAATCGTGAGGGGGAGGCCTCTACGACCTGGTGTCCTCCGTGCTCCGGTTACTTAAATAAATAAATAACTTCATATTTTTATTTTATTATTTTATTTATCTGTATTTAATAGGGCTATTTAAGTAACTTCACAACTTAAGGTAAAGTCATACGTCTTGTTTAACTGCAAACAAGGACCAATTCAGTGAATCTGAAAAGTCGGGGACTATTTGGTACTTGTGAAAATTTTAGGGACTAATTTGATCATTTTTGTAAATGTCATAACCTAATTGGAATTTGGAAATATAAAAAAATAATAATAATAAGAAAAAAAGTACACGACTCATTTGGCAATTGCCCTTAAATAAATAATAAAAATCCATAAAGTACAAGGCATTAAAGTCTTTAACTGAGTGTTATATATATATATATATATATATATATATATATTAATTTTCCGACGAAGACTTTTACGATACACACTTTAAATACCTTTTGATGAAATTGTATGGAATATATTGAATTTTGATTTTGTTTTTTGTATGGATGGTTAAAACATTAAAATACATTTATGGAAAAAAATTTAAAAAAATTCGGGTGCAAGTCCTTATTGGAAAATTAATATATATATATATATTGCCAATTGCTTCGCATACACAACCGGGAATTTTTATTTTTATTATTATTATTATTATTTTTTTGTATCTAGGATTTTGGACTTCGTCCAGGCACCTATCAGTTTGTCCTCCCCAACTATGTGACTCGCCGTGACTTGTATGTTGGACCGTGGTGTAGGACAAATAGAAAATCTCGGCCCACACCTAGGGGTATACCCAGGATTTTTTGATAGGGTAAGCTAAAACAAAAGTGTGTATATATATATATATATATAAGTAATAATAATAATAAAACTTATATGGTATTAGAAAATTTCATTAATAAAAAAACAAAATCAAAGTGATTGAGTGATGGAGTGATTAAGTGATGAGATGGGATTGGTCCGGTGGTAAACCTCTAACACCTAGATCACGAGGCTTCCCTTAAAAGAAAAACCCCAGATTTATGCAATTTTTCAAATTAAAAATAATAATAATAAAAGATAGAAAGAATTATTAATGAGTAATAATATACTACCCTAATAATTAATCTAAAATTTAACTTAAATGATATAACAACTAAATTGTTATCATTTATCACCATAAAATTTATGGAATGACGTGGTTATAAAAAAAAAACACTTTACATATCATTTGAGTCGGTTTTAGGTTAATTTTTGAAATGTCTAAATCTATTGTTAATGATTATTAATTAATGGAAAGTGAGAGAGAATTGGAACACGTGTTAATTGGGAAGAGACAAGAATAAAACGTGTGTGAGAAATGGAGAAACAGAGAAAGTGTGGGAGAGAATTGGGATTCGGAAAGATATATAAAAATAAATAAATAATTAAAAAAAAAAAAAAAAAAAGAGGTTGATGTGGCATCGATATCTCAGAAGAAAAAAGAGAAATTAATCTTATGTTACTCTAATACTCTTAACACTCTTAACACTGCTGCTCCAACTTACCTGATCATAGTTGATTAAATAATATAAAATTAATTTATCTTTTCTACAAAAAGCTGACCCAGGCTACAGTCCGGGTCAGCCCCTCTGCACCAAAATGATACAAACAGATAAATTAGAATTCGTCCTTATCTGAGTAAGATTTGAACAGTTGATGTTAGTCCTATATCCGTCATTCCACTAGTAAAATTAAATGTCATAGGAACTGACCACAATATAATTACCAGGAATAGAACGAGGAACTTAATATTTAATCCTAAGCTTTGGACCACCAAAACAACCACCTTAGACTGTGCCTAGGAAAGTTTAGATAAATCAAATAATACATATATAATTAATATATGTGATGTGCATTGATAGCGATGTGCATTGATAGCGATATGCACTGCTTTTTCTTAATATTTGGAATGATTCCTCATAAAACACCGTTTTCAAACGAAAAACATGGAAAATAACAAACATTGGGAGCACGTGAAAAACAAGTAAATGTAGCTGTACAGGATTTATTTATTTATTTACAGTATTTAACTAGAGTTCCAGACCAGATATTTTTTTTTTTTTTTTTTTTTATATTTGTTGAAGTCAAGGGCGGATGCATGAGAGGGCTGCCTCTGTAGCCCAGGCAGCCCACTCTAAAAATATATATATATATTTATTATGACTAATTATATAAACACCCCTGATATTAGGTCTAATTGTATTTATATGTAAATTTTATTTATAATTGCACTAACATCCCCTACCATTAGTTTAATTTATTATATTTATTTATTCTAACTTAAAATCAAAAGACAATAATAAAATTACAAACAATTAATCACAATCGACAAAAGTATTATTTTATACTTGTTTTACATATAATATTTACTTGCTTTTAATTCAATTTTTTGATTGCCCAATTTAGATTCATTTCATTTTGTTCTATTTGTTAGTTTAAACAATTCAAACCGTTCATTGATAGTAAATTTCCATAATATTTAGAATCTATTTAAAAATAAGATATATATTGACAAACAAATCAATGTAAGACTCGTGAGAGTGTGTGAGTCATTGATTAATCATTTAAATATATTGACTAAATAATTCAATGTGACGGTTTGTGAGCTACTAATTAAGTATTATAATATTCTGACTAAACAAAAATAGATAAATCCAACAATTGATATCTAATGAATTGACTATATGACTGAGGAAAAAAAAAAAAAAACTATTTGTATATATAATTTAGCCCAGTCTATAAATATTTCCTATGTCCGCCCTTGGTTGAAGTTTTTTGTTATTGATAAGATTCAAGCCGCTTACTTGAGAATCATTTACCCAAATATCAAACTCATCCATCTACAAGTTAAACTACAACCCTGTGGTGATACACATTGTTTTAATAACGTGGTCATTGCCTCCAACCATTTTGATTCTTTGTTATTGCCTCCAACCATTTTGATTATTTTTTCATTAAATAACATTTATTTGTGTTATGTGGGTTTGTTTGTTTGTTTGTTTTTTTTTTTTTTTTTTGACAGTATCTATCTATCAACTCATCTCATCTGAATCAAGTATTTTTTGAAGTTTTTGCCATTAGTAAGATTTAAGCTACTGAATTGAGAGTTATTTGTCCAAGCTTCAAGCTCGTCCATCTACTAGATAAACAATGCCCCTAGAGGCGATTACGTGGGTTTGTTACCAACTTAATAAGTTGAGTTTTAATAGAATCAAAATAATCAAATCGATCCAAAAATACCTTTAATAAATTTAAAAGATAAAAAGACTAAAAAAAAGTCTTAACCAAGTAAATGAGTTTCCACCGATAACTATTAAATGTCAATCCTTTTTTTTTTTTTTTAATTACAACTATTATCAGGACCTAGTGATATTAGACTCTACAAGCACGGTTCAGAATACTACCCTTACTATCGGGAATGAGTTACATATAGACTACAACTTTCAAATGGATGGCTGCTCCTACTTTGAGTTCATTTTTGCTCACTCCCATTCAAGGGGTGTGAGTATAACCCCCCTCCCCATATCCTGTCAAGTGTCCAAAAGTTAACTCAAGGTTCACAAGAAAATAATCACAAGGGCTAGCATGTAAATTGATATAAATAAATAAATAAATAAAACTATTTAATAAATATTACAATAAAAAAATTCAGATTTAATAGTTAAAAAAAAAAAATCCAAATTCAAAGAACCCTAATCCCATCTTTATCTTCTTTAACACCCAGAAATCAACGGCCACACTCACACCATCATCTTCATTCTCAAGACCATAAATCAATAGCCACACCAATACAATCATCTCTAAGAATCAATACCCACACCATCTTCTAAAAAAAAATAAGAAAAAATATATATATCTTCTCCAAAAAAACAAAACTCAAAATTGAAGTCATCATGAACACCCACATCATCTGTTCATCACCATTAACATCCACCATAAATCAAACCCACACCCACACGACCGTTGCAACATCTTATTTATATCCTCCCTCTTTTCCTACTTTTATCTCTTTCTTTCCATCTCGGTTCTGGTTTGAACCCAGATTTGGGTTGAACCTAGATCTGGGTTGAACCTAGCTCTATGTGAGAGTGTGAGAGAGATATATTGGTTCAGTTTGGTGTCTGAGAGAGTTAGAGAGATTAATGTTAGAAGGTGGTTTCTGGATTATAGTGTTGATCTGGAAAAATATTTCTAGTTTTTTGTTTTTTTTCAATTGATTTTCTATTTTTTTGTTTTTTTTTATTTAACTGATTTTTTGGATTACGTATTTTTGTTTGGATTAAGTTTTTTTTTTGTTTGTTTGTTTTTGTTTTTGAATTCTAGTGTTCTTAAGAAAAAAAAATAGAAATAAGGGTAAAACTAGTAAAACAACCCCTAAAATATATAATAGTTAATTTTGTTAATTTTGAGTTAACTTTTGAACAATTGGCAGGAGATGGGGAGGGGGTAATGCAACCACCAACACCACCCCCCCCCCCCCCCCCACCCGAAGGGGGTGAGCAAAAATGAACTCTCCTACTTTTAGGAGATAGCTCCCCACATTTTGTGATTTTATGGCCTAAGGTGGTATAAATATTAAATGTCAAACCACAAGCTGGTTGCCTTGGTAGTCCAAGGCTTGGGATTAAAAACCCAAGTCCTTGGTTCTACTCCTGGCAATTATATTATGTTCAGCCCTCATGGCGTTTAGCTCTGTTGGTAGAAGGTCAGACATGGGGCTAATGTTAGAGGTTTGAATCCTACCCAGACAGGGGCGAGTTCTGATTTACCCGCTTGCATCCTTGTGGAGCCGGTGTTTTTTATCTATCAAACTCCGCGAAGCCAATATACAGGCCACGGCGAGTCACGTAGTTAGAAGATGACAGACGAATAGGTGCCTGGACGAAGCGGGATCCTCGACAGGGGCGGACACAGGAAATATTTACAGACCGGGCTAAATTATATATACAAATAGTTTTTTTTTTTTCCTTAGTCACATAGTCAATTCATTAGATATCAATTGTTAGATTTATCTATTTTTGTTTAGTCATAATATTATAATACTTAATTAGTGGCTCACAAACCGTCACATTGAATTATTTAGTCAATATATTTGAATGATTAATCAATGACTCACACACTCTCACGAGTCTTACATTGATTTGTTTGTCAATATATATCTTATTTTTTAATAGATTCTAAATATTATGGAAATTTACTATTAATGAACGGTTTGAATTGTTTAAACTAACAAATAGAACAAAATGAAATGAATTTAAATTGGACAATCAAAAAATTGAAATAAAAGCAAGTAAATATTATATGTAAAACAAGTATAAAATAATACTTTTGTCGATTGTGATTAATTGTTTGTAATTTTATTATTGTCTTTTGATTTTAAGTTAGAATAAATAAATATAATAAATTATACTAATGATAGGGGATGTTAGTGTAATTATAAACAAAATTTACATATAAATACAATTAGACCTAATATCAGGGATGTTTATACAATTAGTCATAATAAATATATATATGCCGGGACAGCCCTCTCATACATCGTCATTGATCCTCGATACCAAATATATATATATTAAATGTCAAACTTTATTTTCGTGTTTCCTGTATCTGATTTTTTTTTTTTTTTTTTTTTTTTTTTTGACTTTTTGTGCTACTGCCTACTGGTTAGTGTTGTCATCGAAGAGTTTTTAGTAGGTGCGTACGTAGTCAAACGACTCAAACCACACAATCTGCTTCTACAAATACCCACCGTGCACTGCTTCACGTTGTCATAAACAAACTCATCAAATACAACAATGAGCAGTTTCTCTCTCTACCTCTTCTCTTTACTACTCATACTGATTTTTCTCATTTTCAATTTCCATAAGCAAATGTGGAAGCTGAAATCAATCATGTGGAGTTACATGGTTGAAATCACAACCCATGTGAAATGGGGATGTGAATTCTTGATTGAAAACTCCTTCTTCTACCACCGTACTACAGATTTTAATAATAACGTCCCTGAACTCTGTCAAAAACTGAAGATAAGGCAGCAACGCAAGGTTTGCAGTACTAGTGAAGAAGAAGAAGTGGTGGAATGTGCAGTTTGTCTGAATACAATTGAAGAAGAAGAAGAGATGAGAGAGCTGAGATGTGACCATCTCTTCCACAGTGCTTGTTTGGACAGATGGGTTGGATACAAACACGTCACTTGTCCTCTTTGTCGTGTTCCTCTGTTTTCACCAATCATGGAATATTTTGGAACTCAACTTGTTGTCTTTCAAAACTTCACTTCTTTTACTTCCACCGAACGTGATACATGGTGGCTCAGGTAGCTCCAATACTATCCACCGACCAAATTAATTAAAGCGTTAACCTTTCACTAGTTTCTGGTCTTTTTTTCTTGATGTATTATTGGGCTGTAAATGCTCAAGACATGTAATTAAGTAGTGTGATTATGTGTAAATTGTAATCATATCATATCGGGTAGTTATTTCGTTTACTGAGTTGAAATAATATCTGATGATTATTAGAAAAACGAATCCAAGTTAAATAAAATTCTAATCAATATGATTAACAGCAACATATTGATAATTATTATGTGTTGTAAGATTTTTGAAAACTCAAGAAATAGTTTTCTGATCCTAAACCAAGGGAGTAATTGTTTTGATGAAAACTACTCTTATCCTTTTGACAAGTACTGCTAAATGTTGTTGCCCGTACCCTTTCTAAATTGGCCATTGAAAATGTGGTAGACCAATTTTGATGGGAATTTCACCCATGGGGCCCCACCCCATTTAGGGGTAAATTTCGCCCCTAAGTGGGATTTTAGGGTGGGGGTGGGGCCCTCCCCAATTCCCAATATACTTTTAATTATATTTTCTTAAAATAAAAAGGTATATAAAAACTCTAACTCTATTAGTCTATTACTCATATTTTAGATTAGTCGAATATTTTAAATTTATTTAGATTTTTATGTGTGATACACTAATACTATATTATTATAATTATTTGTATTCATTTTGGATTAAATTAAAATCAATTATATATTTTAGATTACATATTTTGTTAATTATTAGATTGGATATTGAAATAGGGTGAAATAAAAGTTTGGTCCGATCGAATTCCGAATTTTGAATTCTAAATTCTAGATTGAAAAATTATAGGATTAGAAATGGGGGACGGGGGTGGGGGCAGGGAAACCTCCCCCCAAACACCCCCATCCCCAGTTCCCCAAAATGGGGTTTGTGGGTAAGGGTGGGGGGACCCTCCTTCGCCCCATTGTACCTCCATTCCCATCACTACATATATTAGTGAAAAACTTTAAAATATTGGGAAAAAAAAAAGTTTAGGGTTTATAAAACAGCGAAGAAGAAAAAAAAAACATAAGTTGTTTTCTAAAAAAAAAAAAAGTAGATTCGACTGTTTTTAGAATTTTTTTTATCTTGTTTTATAATTTTAATTATGGAGTTGTTTTCTTGCCTTGGGTTTTATAGATTAGTTTCCCTTTATTTCAGGACTTTTTATGGGCCGCTTTAGGTGGTGGGCTTTGACTGTTTGTCTGTTTTGTTTTTGTTGGGTTGGGTTTGCACTGTTTAGCTTGTTTGTTCGCTATCTGTATTCGTTTTCCATGTTTTTGCCCTCCAGGCCTATGGGCTTAAGGGCGTTTTGAGGCCTTTAGGCTCTCTGTCTTTCTCTCGCTTTTTGGCTTTTTAGGCCTTTTGAATATATTTACCGTTCAATAAATAAATAAATAAATATATATATATAACTATAATTTTTCTATTGTTAGTTTGTCATGATATAAAATATATCATGACGAAAAATATGTATCATTAGATTTACATATTTTGACTCAAAGTGTATACATTTGTCAAAATTTCTCTATAATCTATGATCCACATTCTTTGTCCTGATATATTTTATATCAGAACGAACTGAAAGTAGAAAGACTGTGTATATATATATATATATATATATATATAAACATTATTAATAATAATAATAGCCAAAGCAAAGACTTAGGGTCTGTCTAGTACCCTTTTTCAAAGTTGTTTTTGTTTTTATTTTTATTTTCCAAAAATGATTTCGTATATGCATTCGTTACCGGTTTTCATTTTGTTTTTCATTTTGTTTTCAAAACAAAAATAAAATGGAAAACAAAACCAATGTTAAAAGTGAAAATTTTGAAAAACAATCTAATGGTTCATATTCTTTATTCTGATATATTTTATAGGGTTAATATTAAGAACCTCCCCTCACCTTTTAACTATTATTGGATGTCTTGCTAAAAATGCTTTTATTTCAGAAACATCCCCTGTGGACTAACAAACAATGATTCAATTGATCGATTTTTGATGTTAAAAAGTCTATAATGTCTGTATTTAAGCTTCAATTATATTAATTGAACATTATATCCTCTGAATCTTACCAAATAAAGTATTGTTTATTGGTCCATAAGGGGTGTTTCTGAAATAAAATCATTTTTATCTAGACATCCAATAATAGTTCAAAGGTGAGGGGAAGTTTTTAATATTAAACCTATTTTATATTATGACGAACTGACAGTAGAAAGACTGTCAAAGTGTATACACTTGTCAAAATTTCTCCATAATCTATAGTCCACATTCTTTGTCCTGATATATTTTATATCAGGATGAACTGACAGTAAAAAGACTATATATATATATATATATATAAACATTCAAGTTCATGATCTCTATTATTATTATAATAATAATAATAATAGCCAAAGCAAAGACTTAGGGCCTGTATAGTATCATTTTTTAATGGTGTTTTTGTTTTTATTTTTCAAAAATGATTTTGTATACGCGTTCGTTACTGGTTTTCATTTTGTTTTCAAAACAAAAACAAAAACAAAATGGAAAACAAAAACCAATGTTAAAAATGAAAATTTTGTAAAACAGTTTTTCATGTTTTTCATTTTGTTTTTTGTTTTATTTTTCTTTCTAAATAAAAAAACACACATTTTTTTTTCTTTTTTTCTTCTTATTCAACTCTCCAGTCTCTATCATTGTTATCTTCTTCTTATGCTTCTCTCTTTTTCTTCTTCTTCTTCTTCTTCTTTTCCGACCGTCAAAATCTTCTTCTCCTTCTCGTTCAAACCTATTTCCATGACAAGCAAGAGTCGAAACCACCATAGATTGAATCCTCAGAGGCCGACCTACAAAACTCAGGTAGTTTCGCTACAAACCGACACCAGAATCATCTGCATGCGCCGTCATCAACTTCTTCTTCCCTGACTGCTTTTTCTTCTTTCTTCCCCGACTTTGGTTTTTCTTGAAAGGTCCCCACACCCCATTTCCGAGAAAGAAGCAAAAGGATGCCATGGAAGAACCAAAATCGAAAGAAACACCAAGACCTACTACTACTACTTATTTATCTGCAACAATGCCGCTACCACAAAACCTAGTACCCAAACCTCATCCCAATAAGTGTATGTTTATGGTTTATTTTGGAGATCCAATATCTGTTTTTTAAGTTTTGAAGATGTTTGTGGGAATAAATTGTTGGGATATTGTGTTTGTAGAACTAATTATGCAGAATTGAGTTTGCTGTTATTTGTTTGTTTGTTTGTAGCAATTGTGGTTCTTGTGTTTTCATTTGTATCTGGGGGTGATTTAGTTGGACTTACTTAAGATTTATTGAGGTGTTAGCAGTTGTATATATTGACCAAAATTATGATAACCTCGGTTTTAAGGAATCTCTACCAGATGTGTTTTACGTTTTCATATTCGGAATACAGCTTTCAGTATATGCTATTAGACGTATTTTTAGATTTTGAAATTGAAACCAAAAACACTGTTTTCATTCTTATTTTTATTTTCGAAAAACAGTAAATGAAAAACATTACCTGACACACCCTTAATGTTTAAGTTTCAAAAAAATAATAATAATTAATAATTAATGGTTAAAGCTTCTCACGACGCCATGTGGCACGTTGGAGGTTCCATTATACTATATTACTGGTATCGTTCGGGTACAATAAAACATAACGTAATCGTTATCGAATTTATATTTTAAAATTTTTTTGTGTATTTTTCTATTTTTACTTTCGTGTGTAATTTTACTATTCAAATTAACATATGTTAATAAGAAAAAAAGACACTAAAAAATCGATCGACCACAAATTTATGCAATTACATTTGCAATATACAAAATAAAGCTATCAACCACAAATTTAACAATTTTCAGACATTTCTAATTCAAATACTCTAAGTTGATGTTCTAATTCAATCCATGGTCTTTGACAAAATAAGACTGCAAAGAAAATCAGTTAAACAAATCTATCACAACTTTAAAAATAAAAGTAGTAGTACTAATAATAATAACAATAATAATAAATAAGAGATGTATATATTAAAATCTATGTTTTTTGTATAAATACCTAAAAACATTGGTAGGTAGAGCTCTGAGCACGATCAAATCTTTGGCAAGTGAGTGTAGAATGTACAAATTTAGATACCAGAAATTATAATTAAAATTCAAGATTTAATTGTAAAATAAATTTATAAAAAAAAAAAAAAAGGTTCATTATTATTACCTTTTTTTACCCTTTTTTGCTCAATCATATAAAATCACAGCTTAATCTTAAAGACTAGCTGACCAATCACATATGCCAGTTGAATACATACTTCAACACTATAGTTTTAACTAAAACCAAAAAAAAAAATTATATATAAATTAAAAAAACACCAAAGTGATTTTGCGATGAGCAAAATACCCGAAACCATTTCTTTCATTGCCCTGACTAACCTGAATATGAAATTTTAAATATGAAGTCAAACGAATATGATTCAAAACAAATCAAATATAAAGCTCGATCATATAAAATCACAGCTTAATCTCAGAGACTAGTCGACCAATCACATATGCCAGTTGAATACATACTTCAACACTATAGTTTTAACTAAAACTGAAAAAAAAATTATATATAAATTGAAAAAACACCAAAGTGATTTTGCGATGAGCAAAATACCCGAAACCATTTCTTTCATTGCTCTGACTAACCTGAATATGAAATTTTAAATATGAAGTCAAACGAATATGATTCAATACAAATCAAATATAAAATAATAAGCAAAGATGCGTGACAATGAGATGTGTGACAGTGTCTTACAATATGTATTACATAAACTATACATAGATATATAAAATAAAATAAAATAAAAAACTCGAATACCCAAATCAAATCACATGTTCACTTACACTTAAAACCTACAACGGAGATCCATTAATCCTAAATATGTACTAAAAAAGATATAACGCATCAAAATAAAAATGTTTTAAAAAAATGAAATAGAAAAATGTGAAATTGTAAATGATGTACCTTAGTAGATTTGGTGGGTTGTGTGGATTTGGACAGGTGGTGACCAAAGAGGAGGAACCTTGAGTGTATGTATTGAGTGATAAACAAAAAATAAAAAATAAACATAGCAACATAGGGAGTTTTTGACCTTTTAATTTGTATAGAAATTAGCAGGCTTTTCAAACCCTACTAAAATTATATAAAAAGTAATAAAAATGAGATAATTGAATAGGGAAGGTTTTATTTTTTTACTAGATTGAATATGAAAGGTCAGCTTGTGATTTTTTTTACTTTTAATTAATTACTAGGAAAATGAATAAAAATAAAGAGTCAATTCCATTACAAATGAGATAATAAATAAATTCTCTTAATAAACCAAAAATAAAATAAAATAATGTATTAAATAGATAACTAATTAACAATATATATTTTTAAATATTACAACTAGTTAACAATACTTAAAAAAAAAAAAACAAAAACCTAATTAATATGAATTTATGGTTTACTGGCATATATATATATATATGGTTTGTCTTTTTAAACTTACCAAATAATATAATACTTCAAAAAAAAAAAAAAAAAACTTAATAATTAAAAATTAATTATGAGATTGGTTAAGAGAATTTATTCACTATCCCATTAATTAAGTGATTGACTTTTGGTTACCTATAGATTTTTTATTAGGAAAAAAATATATTATTAAAAATCATTACAATTAATTACTTACCAAATATTATAATGTAAATTATATAGAAAACAAATTAACAATACTTAAAAATAAACTAATTAACACGAATTTATGCTATAGTAATTACTATGCTATAATTTAGCACAGAGCATAAAAACCATACTCCTAATGCCAAATTTTACAATTTGGCACAAAGTATAGTATATGTCAAATTTGGCACAGCAATAAATACTCTTTTTTAATTACAAAAATACCATTATATATTTATTTTTAAATATTTAAAATAATTTAAATTTAATGTACATTAATGATATTTCAATCAAAATCTATTTCATTTGTAACTATTCTATGAATGCATTAATGGCAAGTGTTGACTTTTATAATTTTAATTAATAAAATAATAAAAATAGCATTTTAAATAGAACTGTGCATCGGAGCACAATCCTAAATTGGTGTTCTAAATATGACATTTTACTCTTTTTTATGTCAAATTTAGCATTGGTATTAACACATGCATGACAGATGGTCTAATATAAAAACAAAAAAAAACAAAAAAAAAAAACAAAAAAAAACTTAATAGATGTGGAAAATAAACATAGCAACAGAGAAAGACAGTTTTTGACCTTTTATTTTTGGTAGAGATTAATAAATAGGCATTTCAAACACAACAAAAATTGTATTATATAAAAGTTAATAAAAATGAGACAATTGAATAGAAAATGTCTTCTTTTTTTTTTTTTAATTATTAAATTGAATAATGAATATGAAAAGTTAGCTTGGGATTTATTATTTTTGAGTGGTGCTATTGGCACACCCCCTATCAATTAATATATGTCCCACTTTTTAAAATTTTGACTTAATAGAATAAAATTAAATGTTTTTATTAATTGTTTTGATTTATTTCCAAAAATACCCAATTTACTTATTTTTCAAACTTAATACATCTCATCTTTGATCTTTGTATACATTTTTCTCTCACCTCCATTAAATGATTTATTTTTTCTTCTTATTATTTTATTTTATTTTGAGTTTTTTTTTTTCTTATTTCATGGTGGAAGAGAAAAAAAAAATAACAGGGTTGCTTCAACACAACGATAGCTTAATATCATTCTAAAGAACGATTCTTCCAAATGCTTGATATCTTTCAAAGACTATTTCATAATATTTTTGTATGTGTGTAAAAAGAAAATTTTAGGGTTTAAGAATTAAAAAATTTTAAAAATAAAAAATAAAAAAAGGTTTAAAAGAACATGGGTTTATTTATTTTATTTTTATTTTATTTTTATTTTTTTGAAAATGAACGTGGGGTTTTAATAAGTTTACTTTGTAGAAGATTTTTTTTCTTAAATTGTATGTCCCTTTAAGTAATTTTGATAAAAGAAAACAAAATACTGCATAATTAAAAAAGTGGGGTATAAATAGACAGGTAATGGGTGTACTAATAACACCACTCTTATTTTTTACTAATTAAGTTCTTGAGATATAATTAGTTTCCTTATATGAATAGTTGACTACTGATTAATTGTAATTGATTAATTGTAATTAATTATGAGTAATAGTTGACTAATGGCTGATTGTAATTGATTAGGAGTATCAGAGAGATATAAAATCTTTTCCTCGTTATTTAATCACTATAAAATCTCTATTTTGGAGAAGAATAAAGATGACACGGAATTTCAAAATACATTTTGTATCGGCTGGCACGGATTTTCATGCCTTAAAATTACATACATCCTCTTATATATAAATAGAACTCAATTTCTACAATATTAATATTAATGCAAGATCAAACCAGAACAGATAATTAGAATCAACAATGGAGAAGACTTATTCCACCATGGCTTTCTTTATATTCCTTTTGATTATAGGTTCCTCTCTCTCTCTCTCTCTCTCTCTCGTATATATATATTTCACGTACGTTTTCACTGCCACATATGATATTTGCAAATAATAATTGTTTTCTTAACGAGCTTAACCTTGATTTAACATTCTGTTTGTATTTGGCAGGCCTATCATTCTCAACAGGGACGAGACTTGAACCTAGTCAAAAACAATCGACTGTAGAAGCCACGCAGGACAAAATACCATGCATAATCGACCTTGACTGCCTAATTAATTGTCCAATACCGGGCTTTTGTAATTATGAATCCAAATTCTGCAATTGCGGGCCACCTCCACTCCTTTAATGCTTCTAAATTGTTTTTCAATTTAAACAAATAAATGTAGCAAGTCTTTGAACTTAGCATCAGTTATTTTAATTAAATTTTATAACTTGATGAGTCGTACGTTACAATTTCTTCTAATGCTGTTTACAATCTGCGAATACATTTTGTTGCAATTATTGGAGTTGGAAATAAATTCTAAATTGAAAAGATAAAAATTAAATTAAATAAGAAAGATTTATATAATAACGTGTGACACAATTCAGTAGGTTAGTCAATTAGATATTTAGATTGCAGGTTATTCAATTCTATAAACTATAAACCACTTCCAAAATATAAATCACGCTCACGTAAATCATACAACTTTTATATATATATATATATATATATATATCATACATCATGTTATTCATATACAAAGATAGTGTTCTACTATATTATATATATATATATATATATTAATGATATGTTTTATTATGTTGATACGGAGAATAATATATGAGACACAGGTACTTCAGCGTCATCAAGGGAGACTGGTTTCTCCGTTATCATTTTTTTTCTAACACAGATGAACATTCAAGAGAAGATGTTATGGATATTTAAAATCAGTGATGTCCTCTACATAAATTCAATCTCCTAGAATATAGTTTCTGATCATTGTCTTTTTAAATTGTAATAATTAGTTTGTAATTGAAAGTTGAATGAAATTCCTATTTGCATTTTTTTTTAACAACCAAAAACCCTTATTAATAAAAATAAAAGGAAAAATGGGAAAAGAAAAATGAAAGCATGAGGTGCGCACAGATCCTAATACACATTAATCTAAAAAGTCACGTTGACTTAAAAAATAAAATTGAACTTAATTAACCAGATCATCGGATTCATTCTTTTTCACCTCAACATGTGCGGCCCAATTAGCATTAGCGACACGTCTTAATTTAGTTTGGACCATTGAAGTCACAGAATTAGAGCGAATCTTAGTCTTAACTACCAGGAGGTGCTTAGAGCTTTCCTTACTCATTTATTGACTTGGAACTAGATAAAATCTTAAAAGTTTGCTTCATTTTTCTTTTTGATTGGGTCACCATGGGAATTCAATTATTGTCATTCACGGGATCTACTGGACCATGATTAAAATTTGAAGCATAAATATCTTGTTCTTCTGATATATTCTCCAAATCAGTATTTCCTCTTTTATCTCTTAACATCTCCTCCAAAACTTGTTGATTAATTCTTGGAATGTCAAGAGTCACCCTGTTATTAATGCAAATATTCTTTAGAGAACATTGAGAATTCTCATTATTATCTTTCATATTTAAATACTTGGTATTCAAATCATTGGAGATATTAACATGAATTCCCGCATCTTGACTAAAAAATTGTTCAGCTGTTTGAATTTGAATTGGAGACAAACTTTCAATTAGAACATGATCTTCCATAAGTGCATTAAATGTGTCAGCTGTAACTGGAAATTGCCCTTCACGGATTTAGTCAACTTCTTGAAACCCAAATTTGTTAACTTCAAAATTGGTTGTTGTCTGAGCATCAATCGCATTTAATTGGATGCTACCATTTTTGTCTTCCACATTAATTACAGGATTTCCAACATTTTGAATTTGTACAATTTCCTCTTCCTCTATCTTTTCCCGATTTTATGGTACTGTTTTTCATTCAGCACGGCAACCTGCCGATTATGGTGGTTAGTGGCGGTGTTTTTCGTGATAGGCTGATAGGTTTGCCTTGGATTTCTTGATCGAGATCGACCTCTGTTAGAATTAATCTTCTTATTATTTTGGTAGCATCTAGTAGAGTCATGACCAAAAGCTTTACAGTTCGTACATCTCTCTAGAAGATTTTCATATATAACATCCACAGATAAACCTCTATGGTCATCCCTCTCCACGTTCAAAAAGGATGGCTGATTCGAAGTTAAATCAATGTCTATAAGAACTCGGGAATAAAACCCATATGCTTGATCCCTTGTATTGCAATCGATTTGGCAACGCAATCCTATTTGCATGTTTCTTTCATTTTTAGAGCAGTGCTATTGGCACCCACTATTGAACTATTTATATCACACTTTTTAAAATTTTGATTTATTTCCAAAACGACCCTTTTACTTATTTTTTCAAACTTAATACACCCAATATCTTTAAAAAAAAAAAATAAAATTAAAAATTAAAAATACACTTCATCTCTAATATGTATATATAGTTTTTTTCACATTCATTCGCATGACTTGTTTTTTCTTTTTATTTCATGGTAAAACAATCTTTATTAAATGTGATTTTTTTTTTCTGTAGTCGATTAGATTGTTGGTGGTAGATTGTGAATGTGATATTAATCGTCTGATGAATTTTTTTTTTGTTGAGCGATTGAGTTAGAATTTTGGTGTGGTTTCGTTTTGTCAGTGATTAGGTTTTCTTGGTAGAGATTTGGTTTTCTTGGTTGCGATTCTTGGTGCGAGTTCGTTGTTTTTTTAAATTTTTTTTTTTTTTTTTTATGAATAACATTAAACTAACTTTGGAAGATCTTGAATAAAATCTACAAAAGAATTGATACAAATTATAGTATACTTGGAAGATCTGAAAGAAAATAAACCGAGAGAAAAAAAAAAGTAGCAAACATGGATCTGGAATTTGAAAAGAAAAATAAAACAAACATATGAAATATTAAAATCAATAAATATTAAACATGATAAACATAAGATCGAGACCTGAAATAAAATATAAACAAAAATAGTAATAAATCAATAAATACTAAACATGGAAAACATGAGATCAAGATCTGAAAGAAAATATAAATAAATAAATAAATAAAGTAAACATTCGGTTATTTGAAATATTCTATGTCATTAAAACTTTTGTCATTAGGGTTTTGAAATAAAGAAAGTGGGGTGTTATTAGTTTTACTTTATACATGATTTTTTTAATAAAAATTGTATCTCTTTAAATAATTTGATAATGGAAAAAAAAAATTAAATAATTTAAAAAGTGGGATATAAATAGTTCAGTAGTTAATATGTCACTAGCACCACTTTTTTTTTTTTTTTAATTTTTAAAATTTTTATTTTATTTTATTGTGTTCTTGCTATCTAAATTAACAATTTCATTTAATAATTAATATTTATGATTAGTTTTGACATTTTGTGGAGTGAGAAGAGTAAAATCATTCAACTTTCAAATATTAGGGTCAGATCACAGATGGTTAAAGGGCATGGAAAGAGCTTTTAATTTGATCGGCAACAGAACCATTCAAAATAAATTCAAGGTCGACGAGTTAAGGAGTATAACTTTTTCATGACACTTGACTAATATTTGAAGAATTATTAATAAATAAAAGTGAGAATAGGGGTAAATATCAATCTTTACTTCTCTATTTTTATGATTATCGTCAAATTAATAATTTGAGTTTAAATGGCATAAAAGTATGGTGATGGACAAAAATGCACTCACTCTTTACTTCTATCTTCTTTTCTTTGTCGAAAACCTCCATTAATATGGGGGCCGATGAAGATGATAAAAGAAAAAATTGGTATTAATACTCGGATAAAAATAAAATACGGGTTACTTACTCTTTGTGATTGTGTTTTTTATTAAAAACACATATTTTGATGACATTAAAACTCAGATTATTAAGTTGATGTTTATTCTAAAAGTAAAGACTGAATTTTAGAGAAGAAAAAAAATGATATAATAATGTTATAGCACTGTCGTATAAGATTTCTAAACTTTTTTGCATAGATGTCGTCTACTGATTATACTATAAACTCTATGTTCGGTATCCGAATTTATACTAACCCTGTTTATCTCTCATTTATATTTAATCAAAATATGGAAGTTGAGGCATCTAACCATCCATCCAAAGCTCTTCAGGTGCTAATCACTGAAAGCTAACAACATCACTACTTACACAATTACTAGTTTATCTCATATTTTGAGATTAAGATAATATTACAATATATATATATATGCCACCGATGTTTACCGAATTATCAGGACTAGTATCACAGCAAATCCACAAAATGTCACCATTATTCTACATTCATTTTCTGAATCAACCATCTCAATAGCAAGTACAAAATAATACATTCCCAACCCACCCAAACCAATCAAAAAATTCTACAAAAAAAAAATTAAAATATAATATAAGACAGAATTACTGCGTTGGTTCTAATGCACCAGCATGTTACTAAAAGAAAATATAAGAACTCGACCTTTACAAACTCATCTTAAAGACTTTTCCACCATCAAGTGATCCAACTAAAACTAACATCAATCGATGAAACACGGAGTAAACCATCTTAGCTTGATGTGCCAACAACCTCAGCAATTAAAAACCATCTTAATAGCATTTTGTTGCGCGTGTGTAAGACACTGAAATTTCAAAAAACAATTAAAGCAAAGAAGAATCCATATCCTCAAGTTTCAGTTCCATAAAGCAAAAGAATATATCGAAAAGGTCATATTCTTCTCTCATTCACTTACTTGGCAAAGATTATCAAACAGCTGTTTGTCAATTTGAGAGAAGTTTATAAAGAAGTCCCTAAGATATTTTGCCAAATTGATCTGCCACATGGAATGCGTTAAGTTAAAAATGTACCGTACAATCACAAAATACACCATATATAACTTCAGGCTTAAGAAACCACCTCGTTGAGGGGATCAGAGCTACTTAGAACGTCATCTTCATACCCATCCTCCTGATTCTTTAAATTCATGATTATTAAAAATATTTATAATCAGTGACAGCATAAATGATAAAGGAGCAAGAGATTAAACTTCCAAAATACAGGAAAGTGATTTTGTTTTTATGAGAACCTCATTATATGCTGTGACAATTGCTTGAAGATGTTCATATGTAGGTCTTCCCGTTGATGTAGCACCAGCTAAATCGAATAAATCTTTATCAGGTTCCACATCTCCTTCCTGAATGTCTTCCCAATCACTATCCTGCTATAACAATTAATTAAAATTTCAAAGTTCTGTGCCCCAGTGACAAAGCTGGATATGACAGGAAACCAGAAAGATAATAAGCAATCTACCTCATCATCATCACCTAAAACCTGTTCTTGGATTTCAATCAACGCATCAGCCAGTAAAGCAAATATCTGTAATACACAGGAAGAAAAAGGAAAAATTGTTTTCAGATCGTCCATTATTTGCAAGTCAATTAAGTTAAAACATGACTTTTAACAATCTCAAATTTGGAAACAATAAATGTTTGCAAGGGATGAAATAGCTGCAACAAGTTTTCACTTGTAGAAAGCACAAACCATGATTAGTGAACTTGAATTACCCATAGGTGGTGTTTGCTTGGCAAATTTGAGGTGGGAAAGGGAAAGGAAATCCTAATTCCCTTGTTTGTTATTAAACTAAGGAATCCGGATTCCTTGAAAATGGATGGAAAAAGATTCCAGCCTCGAGGTCGGAATTAGTATTTCGTACCTTCTACAATGTAGAATTTACCATTTTGTCCTTCAAATAATTTATTTAAGAATAAATAAATCTAAAAATAGAGATGGTGAGACCACCGACGGTGGCCTCGTCATCACTGTCTAGCGGTGGCCTCTCAGCATCGAAGGCCTTTGCCTCCTCCATTGCTTGTGAAGGCAAGCGCCTCCCTTGTTGCTAACAGAGGAAGTGCGGCCTCCTCTGTTTGCAGCGAAGGAGGCAACTGGCAAGAGCCCACCAACACCAAAGAAGGCTCACACCTCCTCTTTCACAACAAGAAGTGTCATCCTCCTCCATTCCAAGAGCAGGCAAAAGGCATCCGCAATGGAGGATCTATTCTCCTCCAGTCCTCCATCAACAAAGACTTCGTCGATGGAGGAGGTTTACTCACTGAATGAGGCCTCTGTTACCTCCTATAAGGTGGCCAACATGGCCACAGATTTCTCTTTCTTCCTTTTTTTCCAACTTTTCAAGTTTTAATTTATTTTAAGTAAATAAATTAATTTTTTTAAATGAAAATTATTTTAAAACTATTAATTACATACTTTTATTTTATTATAACAACTTTTAAATATTATTTTAATTCAACTGAAATATTTAATTTAATTTATTTTGTTGAATATAAAAAATAAAATTCAAAGAAGGGACAATTTATTTTGCTGAATATAAAAAATCAAATTCAAAGAGGGGGCAATTTTGTCAAAGTAAAAATCATTCCATAAAGGATTTCATGGTTTAAACAAAGGAATCCATCTATGAAATGGAGTCATTCCCTACAAAAGAAATCAATTCCTTTCTTACTAAGATTTCATTCCCAGATGGATTCCTTTCCTCTATGGTTTTCTTTCCGCGAAACCAAATATGGCCAAGGAACAATTAAGCTTTCCTAAGAGTACTAACCATGATCCATGAATATGATGAATAGAAGATAACAGAGAAAAATGAAAGCATATTGATATAGAAATAAATGACTGTCAGAATTGGGCAAATGAGGTACTGTTGGCTTCGTCTCAGAATTGATTCAATAAAAATATCATATTTATAGTCAAGAACTTTCATTCTCAAGTTTTCTTTATCCTCACGCTATTTCTTGTTACATGTACTGCTCAGGAGTTCAGTCATTTTGTTAGGAACTTAGGCTGTCTAAACACTTCTAGAACATTCAGGGTGTATGCCTTGAATAAGGTCTCTGTCCTAGTATATCATCAATCTGACATCACAACCTCTTTTCAATAACAACCTTTAGTCAACAAAATTACATGAGTACCTTTGCAGGAAGTGGCTCCACAGTCCATTGGTCTGGAGCTTTTTTAGCTTTTGAGCGGGTAGTTATCCCTGAATCAGACTACATAAAAAGAGTAAGTTCTTAAACACATTCTCCTAAATATATATATATATATATATATTAAAAAACAAATTCCAAGTCACAAAGGAACTAATGAACCTTAATTAGATGACCTTGGACGTTGATATTTGTTAATTCAGCATGCTTTGTGGATAGCAATAAAGCCAAAGCAGTTGTAGTGACTTTAATCTGATAGGCCCCCAGAATCTCCCCTGCATCAAAGACTCAAAGTACCATGTAATCAGAACAGGAAGAATTCTAGCTCACTCATCGACAGCACAAGTTCTATAATTAAAGACGTGGTTAAATAAAATGACCAGGAACAATTTATTTTAGATGAGTGACATTTTCCTACCAACAAAAATAATTAATTAAATGCTGCCTATAATATGTGAGAGCATTACGTTAGTATCAACCGATATAAGGTTAGCCAGTAAGATGAACAAATCTTGCCTTGTTTCTTCGTCCATTCTGACATTACATATGCAAGGGAATTAGTATGGCCTTCAGCTGGGATAGTGATCAGCAAATTAATAAATTGTTCAACATTCGGGGCACTTATATGAACCTGCATTTTGATGAAACATAACAGCTAGAAGTTGATCCATAATACTCGGTGAGGAATATTTTTACATCTTAGCCAAACAGACAAGAAAATCAATTGAAATCCAAGTAAAGGAGGTTAGAGCATCAGGAATGCAGAGGTTAGAAAAGAGGTACGAGGCTCAATTTCCATTGTTTAAGCAATCAAAATTGAGGAGCAAGTTTTACGGTTAAAATAGCCAAATAAATTGTCTAACTTAGATAGCCAATTAAAGCAACTATAACCAGGGAAAATAAGCATCGAGTTGACAGTAGAAATTAAAAGTTACGTCACTCTCCTGTTTTTCTTTATTAAAATCCTTTTTATTATTATTTTTTTTGAAATACCTTTTTAGTTATATATATACAAACGTTAAGTTTACTCAAGCTAAGGTTGACAGATTGAAGGCAAATACCAATCTGGCAAAAATAAGCAGCAATGAGCTTCTCAATCCTGCTATCTCTGCAGATTGCAAGCGTCTAACAAGAGCAGCAACTAAGTCTCGGATATGCTGTGCCATCTGTGATGGAAGATGCAAAATAAGTTGTAGTATGTAGTTTCCAACAAAAAGAGATCCAGAGCTTTCCAGATCAGGATCAAGAAGCCTGCAGACAGATTGTTCAAAACTCAGCATCTACAAACCAGAACACAAAAAAGTACTTGCAGTATAAAACCTGTTGAAGATAAAAGATGTTGAAAAGCAGCTAAAAGGAGCAATATATACTTCCCTTATCAATTACCAAAGATTTTATAGGAATACTGAAATTGAACACAATAATAAATTAAGTTTTATTGATGGATACTTGTAACAATTTTTCAAATTCACATAAGATACTAGCCAACGATGTAAACTATGCAATCATGGATAGTACATATCTACAGTTTCTTCACACTTTTAGCTCCTTTCCAGCCCTTAATGTGAGTAATTCTAGGTCAATTATGGTTTCAGAGAAATTTTCCAGCTTAGCCTACATTATGATATGAATTTATAGCCACTACAACATAACATGTTTCAAGAGCAAGGTGATGGACAATTAACAGAGATATGATGAGAAGACATGACAAGCTCAACCACAACCCATACACATTCTCACGCATAAAAGAAGGGCCTAAGAAATAAAATATAGGTAGTTTCATTATGACATACATATTTTGAGATCAAACTGAAGAATTTTCAAGGATTCCTGAAAGTTCAGAAAATGTCCTACCTTGAAGCAGCATCAAGCAAACTCCTCATTGCAAATCCAGCATCACCACCCCAAGCAAGCACCTCTTGTTTTCCACCGGATATAAAATATGCCAAGCATTCTGTTGCATTCTAGTGAAAGTTGTGGCAGGAAATAAGTGATTTTCATAGTTGTCACAGATACAGCTAGCAGAAAGAAACAAAACGCAGTGGGTCATTTCCAAAAAGAGAAAAAAAAAAAATCTAACCTGCATTTCACTATGATCCTCGCTTTGAAGGATTATCCGGACAACAGCATCAAAACAAACATCATATGCTGCTTTCACTACATCAGTAGGAGAGTTCTGTACAATGCTATCACAACTGTAATTAGCAAAATGTCTTACAATCATGATGGTATTTAAAGTTTAAATGATAGCAAAAGGAACTTATTGTTAACCATCTTGCCAAGTATAACTTGCCTTTAATAGCATTGTCACCAGATCCAACGATCCAGCAACTAATCCATCAGGTTGCTGTTGAGGCTATTGATCGCCATCATGAAGCATTAGAAACATATATATTATCCAGCATCAAAAAAAATTAATTTAAAATAATAAAACAATTTAATTTCTTTAAAAAAAATCGTGGGAAGGGGAAACGAGGATGGGGGAACCCTTCCCTTCCCCCACCCCCGTCCCCATCCCCGTTTTTTGAGGATTTGTTACCCATGGGGATGGGGCCCTGCCCCCGTGGGGATTTTTGACATCCCTACACAGATACAGAACTGCAGTGCAGTCACTTTAAGATAATTCTTACGGCCATACTTTATTTAAGATTGGTCCAAGATATGGTAAAGTCCGGGAAGTGAGCTGATGAAGACAACCAGGAGAATATTTTATAGCCTGGGGAAAGTTTCAAAAGGAAAACAAGAAATAGCAAATGATTAAACTAATACATAGCACAAGACCAATCTAAACCATCTTCATAATTTAGAACCCATCAATAATCATTTAAAACAAAAACAAAATAAAATTCATGCCATACTATAAACAACAGGTGTATATAGAATAGTTTACACTGTCACAAGCATTCTGAAGGATCTTAAAATTAAATCTATTCAAAGCCAAATCATTTTTATCCATAGAATACTTCCCCCTATGCACAAATGGAGTATTAAGCACTTCAAGCATGAATTCACAGGATGACAGGAGGCCAGGTAACAAGTCTCAGATAGTTTAAAGAACGTAATAGGTGACAAAATATCAAATCAAGATTCAACTCCTTCACTTATACATCTAATATGAATAGCAGCATTTTACATGAAAACACAAGCAAGTATTTTTGCACCTCATAACAACTATCAATTACATCAAGTTATTACCTCCAAAACCTCAATCGCGTCAATACTGATAAAAGGATCCGAAACATGAGAGCACCACAGATTAAGGATTAGAGGAGTGATAATTGGCTCCATCAATGCTGTCAAAAATCCTACAATAAGCACGAACAATTCATAGCACAGGTAGCAAGTAATAAACTGTTAAAACTAAAAATTATATCAGAGTAACTAATAGTAGTGAAACAAAGTTTCAAGTAGACTTACCAGCCTTAATTGTAGCTTGCAAAGTTTCAAGTAACAAATGCAATGTTTCATCAGATGCCTGAAAAGCATAATCACATTGCAAAGATTAAATATGCATTCAATAATAACACACTGGATATACTAGCCATACATTACCTGGTGAAGAAGATCAGTAAGCGATGAAAATAAACCCATCATCTGAGGTTGAATAATTTCTTTATTTGCTTTAGGTAGTAGCTCGGAAAGTGCACGGCAAGCACCAATTTTCACAGGTGGGGGACTGCTAATTGAAGACTCACCATAAGATTCACTCTATTGTTGACAATAAGATTTATTCTATTCTTGACCAGATAAATATATTAAGAAAAAAATCAATGTTATAGGCACACGTACATGTCCATGCTAATTGTCGTGATAGCAGCATACAGAAACTGCTCAAGAACTCCATTGCTAATCTGAATTAGATGTAAAAAATCAGTATGAAGTTATCAAAAAATGACGTGTTCAGAAGGAAAAATTGTAAATTACCACAGAGGCAAACTTAGCAAGTGATGAAAATATACGAGCATACAGAAAGGGATACTGGTGAACCCCTGCACAAGAGATATTAACAACAATTAGTGTCAGCTGTTTCAGTGATTTAAATGATAACTATTGACCACGCAACAAGGAGAAAGAAATTACCATTTCCGATGTCTTCTGTCATCATTTGCTCGAGAATATTTCCTATCCTGACTCTGGTCACTCCTGAAACCTGTAAAGATAGATTAGACAATATGTTGAATTTTATGAAACGTGGAATATCATTGTATACACAGAAATTAATTATGCCTCCAGGATCCAGAACTTAACAAAAGCATAATAATTCAATCATTGACCACAGACCTCCGCCTCAAGCAGCTGATCTGACAGAAAAGCCAAAGCAAAAAGAGTAGCCTCCCTCATCTGAGAGATGTTACAATGCAAGATTGAGTAAGACAGAAAATTAAAATGAGCAAAAGAAAAAGGAAAACAAAACACCATCAAACTCTCTAAAAACGGTATACGGATAGCAGGATCTGCAATATATTAAAGAAACCACAAACAAAAACTTCATAGAGGATCAAAAGCAATTAACAGAGAAAATAAATGGCAAAACAAAACAGGACAACTTCAAGCTTTCAAAGAAAAAGAAACAAAGAAAACAGGACAACTTTAACAACGCAGCTACATCTTTCATTCAGAAAACCAAAGACTTGAAAGGATACCAGTGCCGTGAATAAAACCAGGTTCAAGTATGACAAATATTCTACAATAGGGAACTCATGATCATCAAGAACATTGAGCAGTCTTGTTCAAAAAAAAAAAGGAAATTTGAGCAGTCTAGACTCCAACATAAAACTTGTTGAATCAATAAAGAGATCAAAATTGATTGTTTCTTCAGCATAATAAACTTGGAAGAAGGAAATCATACTTATTATTCAATATAGTAAACTTAGCGGGATCGGATAAAGCAAATTTCTTCAACGGTTGAACCTCTTTAAGTTTTTGTGCTTCTTTCAATGTTAATTACATTTTCTCTACTTTTCAATTTTCCTAGATTCCAAGTTTGATAGCAGAAAACGATTCTTGAGGTTTTTTTTTAAATTTTTTAGCATAAAACTGCTCAACTTCTCAGAGGTATACGGTGTATACAAGTGCACTTTATGTTGCATCAGGAAACAAATTGCTATGCTAAGCTCCAATTAGCAGCATTCACAACCATTCAGGTGCAACTCTTCTTTCTAGATTCTTTGCAAACAAACACAAACATATTCACCCTCGTATAAGGTAAATAGTAAACCAGAAACCAATATTTTCCACTTACTTTCCACCAAACAGCAGAACCAGCAGCTTTTTGTTGTTGTGACTCGTCAAACCAATTACTAGCAGCATCTATGATAGCGTCAATTCCTTCTTTACCACAATAACTAATCACCTCTTCCAGTAGAAGTGCACCTGCAAGAGACAACAATCATGTTTAAAACGTGGCTAGAGTTCACACAACATCAGAAAATTAGTACTTGGATGGGAAGAAGAGAGGCACACTTCAGCGAGGACGTTCTAGGGAATATGTGTGAGAGGAGAGCAGACTGGAATTGTGATGTGTCAAATGTCTTTCAAGTGGGAGAATACTGTTTTTCAAGTTCGTTGTTTGGCTGGAGGAAGTTTTCAAAGAATTCTTAACTGGATCTTTTTCCATTGATTCTAAACAACAGCTGTTAATCTGTCTAGATTGAACGAGGCGTGTATAAAGATATATATCAGCCATATTTTTGGCATATAACTACATCTAGAATTATCTTTCAAATGCGCAAAACATTGTTAAAAGAGATTGTTCCTTGTCTTCGTGCTTCAATTTCATGATGATTTTAACATTGCCCCATGATTCAGAACCTTCTTAAACCTTCTTAGTGTTTATATTTTCATTTCCAAAACAACTGAAATGATATTTAGCACCAACAATTACAAAGATATGTACGAAACCTTGAAAAGTCCAGACTTTTTTGGGTAATTAATAGAAGTACTATGTAACCTGAAGAAAGCTTAGGTATTCCTTACCAGAAACACGACAGCTGTAAGTAGATTCATCCTCATCAGCCACAAATTGATTAGCATCTATTGACCAAGTATGGACCTAGAGAACAATCATTTATAAGAAATAAGATTTAAAATAAACTAATCCTTGAATGAACACATTAAACAACAATATTACTCATAGATTCAATGTGCATAAATAAAATAAGGAGATTAATTAAATGATAGGTTAAGGGAAGTAAAATAACAGTAATGCGTATGGAAATTTACTATAATCTACATCAGGTAATTGCTAGACCCAAAAGTTTATGATTGTCGCTTCCGACACGCAACCTAGCGTAGCGTATAGAAGCAATGGACTTGTCACATGGTCTAAGCCCAAACACAGATATAGGTTCAGATACAAAATGAACACATATAACAAATATAAATTCAATCATGTAGGGAATCTCAAACCTGCACTCCTGGTAAAACTAACTTGATACTATATTAAGTAATCGCTAGCCCAAAAGCTAAAACTTGTACATGGCCAAACAATTTACAAATAACAAATTATCATATCAAGTTCCAACACAAAAAAGACCCCTTAATCTATTATATTCACAAACAAAGCATAATCTCATTTGATTTCATCTATCAGAATGAAGCTCTTTAATATTGAGTGCATAAATTGATTAAAGTCTGAAGTCAAATTGATGAAGCTATACTTTATCACAAAGAATATTCATCTCCTCCAACGATCTCTTTGCTTTCCATATCAATAAATTTTATGAAGCATTGAATCTTCACAGTTGTTTTACAGAGACCACAAAAACATCTTTCTAAAGTTCAAGCGATAAAATAATTTGTAGCAGATAATATCCCACACCAGATCAAAGTAAGGCTTAAATACAGAAAGAAACTATTCTGTTAGCATGTATTGGTCAGCCCTTCTATTAAAGTAAATACGTTAATTTTAACTCTTACAATAGAATTTCCCATACTACCTACACTTTATATTATTAAATTTAAATAACTTATTTTATATATTTTTACAAAAATAAGGTTTATAAAATAAAATTATAATAAAACAAATGGATAATTCAAGGGTGTTAAATTCATGATCCAAAAACAACTTAAAAAAATTAGGAAACTCAAAAATTGAATTGTAGTCTTGTATATTTGGTATCTGAAAACTCTTTTAATGTAGTATCTAGAATATTTTTTGTCAAATTAAAAAAATAAAAATAAAAAACTTTAATGAAGGGTTGAAATAAATGGAGATGGGATCAGAATAATGGCATAAAGGTTCATGAATAGATACTATAGAAAGTAAGAAATCAGTAGAATTAAAAACTCAGCAATGCAGGAGACTCAGCAGCAGCACAGTGATCATTAAGCCTACACGGAATAGGGGAACTCGAGAACATACAATTAAAATCAAAAGAGCATTGAATTTATATAAAAGCCATTCCTTCCATCTGGTTAGCAGCAGAACATGATGGAGTCTAATTACACATACTTAAATGCTGTTGAGTGGCAAAGCCTGTTATAATTCATGACACACACAAAGCAAGGAAAAGGCAAAAAGACAGACATAATGATATGTAATTACCTGTTGTTCTGTCATTTGCAGAAAAGCAATTGTGTGATATACCAATTCTTTGATATTACTTGAAATGACCTACAAGATTGAATCTTGTAAGCATAAAACAAAACAATAAGGAAAGCAAAATTGAACAATAATGTGACAAAATGAATTTTAAAAATCCCAAACCGCACCTTAACCAGCTTTGCATTACCCACAATGGTTAACAGAAACTCAAACAGCTGTATGATCAAAAAAAGTAAGTTAAAAACAGATAAATTAAAATACCTAAGATGATTTAAAACAAGTGCACCAGGAAAAAAATATCATAACAAAAGTTAAAAAGCGAATCTGAGCTGTGATATTTTCCAGCCCTGTTCAACTTTTAAAAGTTGCAACATCAACTGACGGTCTGACGCTGCCATCTTTTACAAGAAATCAAGGCACACCCTTAGTTTAAATATGGAATTTTTGGAGGCCAGACATCTAAATATTACCAAATTCCAACATTCTTGAAGTATATGTTGGTGAAAAAATTTCCTTAGCTTTTGCCTACTACCAAACCATTCCAATTCCTCAAACATTCTTCTTCTTTTTTTATTTTTATTTTTTTGTATAAGAAACGAAAACATTATTCATAAAACAGAAACAAAAACAAAATGTGGACAAGCAGTACACCAAAAATACAAAACAAGAACAACATAAGCAAAAACATGAAACACAAGAATTAACAAACAACAATATTCTAACTGAATTTTTTAAAAAAAAAGGGTATCTTCACATTCCACAAATTTTCATTTCACTTGGTGGAATCAAACTTTATCAAAAAATTTAAATTTTAAAACTGTATTTAAAAAATTATTCCTAAATAAATAATATTATTCAGATCCAAATGATTAACATGTGCAGATGTTCCACTACTTGAAAAAAATTACTCTGCAAGGATTTTGACACAATTCGGTACCTAGGACAGTCCAATCCACGTTAAGCTTAGGTGATACTTACTTCCCAACATATAGAACTTAAATATAATAAAAGCTTTATCTGGTGTTTGTGAAATTAAATAAGTTGTTCCCAAGGTGATAGCCCAGTTGGCTATAGCTCTTGTAGTGGAAGCAAGAAGTTTGGGGATTGATCCTCCTCAACCGACCTTTGGAGGGAGATTTATTTAAATTTATGTAGATGCTTGGAATAGGGCAGAGTGTTAAAAAAAATGAAACAATTTGCACAAAAACCTTTGAAACAAATATTTATATAACTAACAATCTAATTGGAAAACATCGTACATGTGATCAATTGAAACAATCAAGTCATAATCTCAAAATGCTAGTCAACATTACATGCTTGCTACCTGAATGACAAAAGAATCAAGGCTTTTCTCTGCACCATCAGAGTCATATGATCCCTCATAGGGGTCTTCTGTACCTTCAATTGATGATCGAATGTATACTCTTAGAGATGATACAACTGTTTGCCACAAAGGTCCCACAATAACTGCAACAATAAGGAATATCAGAAGTGAAATCTTAAAAGTTGTTAGTTACCATTTTTAAAAATCAATTTTCTTTTCATAAATATGAAAATGGATTAAAAAAAATGCACCCAAAAAATACTAAATTAATTTTCCAAAAACCAGGGTTATATTTAAAACAATGGAAAAGCGTTTTCTGCAATTTTTTTACAAGACTAAAAAAAAATACAAAACTCTTACTCTAGCTTTCAAAACAACAGTACCAGATGATCTTAGATAATTTTGTTACCAAGTAATCATTTCCCAAGTACCATACCAGACATTCCCAGATCTTGAAATTGCAAAATCCATTCTTTTATTTCATTTTCCAGAGAAGTTTATAAAGATCAAATTTGTAAAACATTACTGTAAAAGCCCTTAAAATTATGAAAAATGGAACCTGATAATAAGAACTCACCCATAAATTCACTTTCTGTGATTCTTGGGAAATTCTGAACAAACTGATTCAAGCATTTTAAAACCTAATACGAAAGGAGAACTTAATTTAGAAATCAATCATGCATTTTAACTGATTAACAAGCAGAGAAAACATACAATGAAATGTATAAACCAACCTCCATTTTCATGCCCCAGTCATCAGGATCTTCAGGTTGTACTGGATGTTCTAAGATAATGGAGAACTGGTCCATCCATGCTTTAAGCATTGGCATCATCAACGTATGCATTTCTGTCTGAACATAAATATCTTAGATCAGTAAATTCATAATATAACTAATTTAAACCACACTCCATAACCACCTGCAATCAAAACTAGGTGTCTAGAGAATACCTTATACACACCACTCATCGCCCCCAGCATAGAGGTGCAAGAATAAATGATTGAAAGGGCTTTTGTACGCAAATACTTGTCATAGGTCTGCACAAACATGTCCAACAACAATATATAAGCACAGATCTTTTAAATTTTATCAACATGATAATATCACAGGTAGTTTGACATGAATAATTACAGCTCTCTTCTGAATGTACAGATGATCTCAGCACTAAAAATATACGTGTACACAAAACCTCTGACATTAACTGGTCCAGAAAAGATTCTTTAGAGAAAAAACACACACACAAATCCTTGAGAAATCACAAATATTAAGTCTCCTAATAAGTGCACAATCTGAGAAACTTGCTTTTATTGAATTGTTCAAGCATTCAAAAGTAATGTTAACCTTCAAATACAAGATTTTATGTCTCTTACCACGGACAATAACACAGCATATGTAGCCAACTTATTGACCTTAGAAACCACACACTCTAATAGTTTTTTCTTGTTTAAACTTCCTTTTATTTTTGGAACAACAATGCCTATAGTTAAAGTTCTATACTTAATTATATATTTTTTATGTTGATGAGAAGTGGTATATATTTTAGTGGATAGCCTTACAACCCAAAAGTCTAGTCTATTGGGTTGTGGAATCCATTGGTATATATATTCTTCTCTTGCTTTTTATGTTTTCAATGTGGATTTCATTCTCATCTTCTCTAGCTTCATTTGTGGGTTCTCTAACACTTATCATGAGTAACCTTTTGACTTGAAAGCGACCTAAATAAGTATAATGGAAACCAGAGCCATTTCCAATACAATACTTATTTACCTTTAGGCAATAATGTTGTTGTCTACTTAATTATTCTGATTGATTCATGTAATTGCATATATATGACTCTCATGCCCTTACTTCATACTTTAATTACACAGTGCAGTGTGCACACACATAAATGGACTGATACAAATATAAACACAAAAAATAATAAATAATAAAAAGTAATGATGGTGATAAAATGGAAGAGGCGCTACTCAATAGCTAACAAGACCTTTCTTCAGTGACAATAAAAATGCAAAATACATGCAAGAGAAACTAACCTGAGGAAATGATACAATTGTATGCAAGAATGGGAACAAAACCGGTACTAACTTTGGCACCATAGTATCATCCAGGTCACCCGCAATAAGAGCCAAGCATCTTAGAGCTCCATGCACTAAAAAATGTGGCATAATTTTAATATAAATATACAAAGTCATGAAAACTCCAACCATAAAACAACTATGAAATTAGCATCATAATCTTAAACACATCTTGTTCCACAGTGAGAATACTATACCACATCATTTTTTCCCAAAGTAAAAAAGTCAAGTATTCAAAGAATTTTGCTAAGTAAACTAATTTCAATAACAAGCACGCGTACATAATATACACAAAGCATATGCCACAAGCATGCAAGAAAGCTAGCAAAAGAACCAGCCACCACAAGGAACAGGAAAAGACGCTTTGAAACACTGGCAAATATGTGAGTAAAATGATAAAATCTCACTACATATACAAAAACATAACTAAGTGGACTGGATAACTATGGCACATCAAAAAAAATGATGAAATATATTCAAGAAAAGACATAAAACTACATATAAAGTCATGCTTGTTTTATGTAAATTTGAAGCCAATAACCATCCTGAAGAAACTTGAGGTATCAAGTGATTACTAGTGATAACCCAAAGTTATCCCGTATGCTAGATGGCCTTATATACAAGTAATCTTCAGTAATTTCAATACAATTTGCATGTATTATGAGAAAGGGATGTTCAGTTGAAGCTACCAAACACAAATAATATTATGTGGTCCCATACACAAAATAAGAAAATATACTAATTAAAGAAAGAGTGAACTCAAAAACTCACCTCCATTAAAATTCACTTGATCGCTAATTAACCTCAAGAGGAATGGCAACAAGTCAGGCCATTCTTCTGGCCAGTCATAAACTGCAATTGATGCCACAGCCATACTAATTGCTGTGCAGATTTTTCTATGAGAATCATCTAATGATGATAAGAGAAGTCTGCGAATAATTTCCTGATAATGCACAAATTATAGATTTTTAGACATAGAAGCTTACAGAGAATATCAAAATCAAATCATTCACAAAACTAATAATGTTTATCAAAAATTAATAATATTGAATCAATTTAAAACTGTCAACAATCAGCTATCACATTATGAAAACATATTAGAAACCATTTCTGCTATAGTTAAGATAAGTACTGAATATAAATTTCCACATACTGCCCACCAATAAAATGGCACTTCCAGATAGTATCTTTATTGAGATTCCAAACATGACAGATATTCCAATGCACATTTAAATGTACATATAGTATCTCCATGAACATAATTCTTTTTCTTTTCTTTTTTATTTTTAATAGGACTACATGAATGTAACTCTGCTGCAAACCGAGCACAAGAAATTAACTTCAAAAGAAATTTATTTCAAATGTAATCAAACAGCATTGATGGAGTGGACATGCAGTAGAAACCAACTTCAGGAAAGAAATGACTACTTGTACTGCTGCAAAGTAAACACTTCCAGGAATATCTACATGTGATTCAAAACATGACAGATATTCTAATGCATATGTAAATATACATGGGGTACAAGTAGTATCTCCATGAATGTAATTCTGCTACAAACTAAGCGCAAGAAATCAACATTGAGAACCATAATTTATTTAAAATGTCAATAATCAAGTGACATTATTAGAGTGGAAATCCATAGAAACCAAATTCAGGAGAAAAAAAGATATGACTAAAAAAGAAAATGCAATAAGATTAGCTTTTCCAATGTGTTCTATGCACCTTTTCTTCACTTGAAACAACAGGATGCTCAAACGATTGATCACCCTCCTGCCAATGTTTCTTGATGAAATGCTTTAGAAGTACAGCAGCTAGGTAAAAGTAGGTTAATTTTCACAATGTGATACAAATTCTCAGCATATGCAACATAAGAGAATCTCTGCTAGTAGTTTACATGTGACATGTATTCATAGTTGCTTACTTCAAGTTAAAAGAGAATATAACAAATAAAAAGACATTGCAAATAAAAAAGGATATCTGACGCAAACCGAATTGAAGCTCTCTGCTGGCAGCAATCTTGGATAAAGCCGCTCCAAAACCTTGAAGATAAGAAAATGGTCACCTCATAACCTTACACAGAGATACCAGAAAAGCCAAATAGAGACGACCATTTCCAAATGAAACATACATGGAAAACGAAAAATAAAAACTAAACATGAATCATACTTATGGTAGTATGGTACATTGAAATCTTCAAGTGCCTGTACCAAATTCTCATCTAGCGTATCATTCTTCAATTTGGATTAACACATACTAGCTTGACAAATTATATTTAGAGCACATATATAAACAGATGCCTAATACTGAAAAACAACAGATAAATGAGATACGCCACTATATCCAGCCTGATTGTAACTGATCACACTTTCAATAAAACAATATTTTAAGAATTGGAATGGATATTCTAAAGAGAGAGACCTGGTTGAAGAGAGGCTTGATTGAGAGAAGTTTCTGCGAAGGATCGGACCTCTTGGTTAGGATCAAGAGTAGCAGACAAGCAATTGAGTAGCCATTGTTGATCTTGGTCGTTAACAACAACAACAACAGTATTCGCCATTGCGATTTTAACACTCTCTCTCAAATTTTGTTCAGTTTCCCGCTCTTATGAATGAAGCAAATATAGAGGTGAAATGGTCAAGGAAAAACAAGAGTGAGTTTGAATTTTGTTGTTGTTTGGGGGTTTATATAGAGGACGAGCAAGCACTAATAGTCTCAACCACAGTGGCAGAAATGAAAATTTCCTCAAATCTTTTCGATTTTAGGGTTTTTCATTTCATCTTTTTTGCCAATATATATTATCCATTGTGGACCAACTCCATTTCTACATGTAGGCTTATAACGCACTTGGGTCTGCTGGATCATGAGAGTCTTTTTTAAAAATTTATTATTAGGATTTAATATTTCTTTTTGGTTTGTTTATCTTTAGACTTTAATTGACTGCAATCAATGCTCTCTTCATTACAAATTAATTTATTTTTTAATTTTATTTTTTGAGTTGAAAAAAATAAATAAATAATTATCTTTGAAGTTTAAAATTAGTAGATAAAGACCACACATCGGAGGTAAATGGAGTTTATAATACGGTAAAATTACATATTCGAGTTGTAAGTATACAGGTTCTATAAAAAAAAACAATTAAATAATTATTAATTGAAGGTGATTCTGGGATTATTAATCTTTTATTGGATATATAAAAGTAGTGGCATCTCTTAACAAAATTAGTCAGACCAATAATATCATTTTCATCCTCAAATTTAGAAATTTTAAAAGGATAAAATATTTCTAAATACAAGTTATCAGTCCTTTAATTGTTGATGATTTTTTTTTTTTTTCATTATTATCTAATGTATGAACTGAAATACTTGTAATCCAAAGTCATAATTTGGTATTATTAGGGTTGTAGGTTGATCCCATCTTATAATATTCGTCTAAAATAACAAAGAGATAATAAAATTCTTGATAAAGAACCAAACTACAATCCAATGAAATGGTATATGAAAAAAAAAAAAAAATTTAATTTAATTTTCTATAGAAACTATGTTAGCATATACACATAAAACAGGACCGAATGTAACATTAATTCGAATTCCACAAAATAATAACCTAGGCAAAAATTTCATTCCCATTTGCATTTAATATGATTAGTGTGGTTGAAATCATAATTCAAAACCAAGCTCCGATCCATTCTCTTCAGCACAAACCTCTCAACCAAGCCATAACAACCAAATTTGCTCCATTGACCGCCAACTCCTCCACATTGCTCCACTCTCTTCACACTTACTCGTCTCTCATTCCCTTTAACCCACCCAAACCTCTCTGCCTCCCACTTCATTCTCTCAATGACTTGCGAACGCAACCCCACAGCACTCACTTCTCCTCCCACATCGCCAAAACTCTTGAACCACATCACCCCATCAACTTCCACACCCCTCTCAGTCTGATCACCACCACCACCAACAAATGAGACCACTTCTCTTTCAAAAGAAACATCCACGACCGCAGCATTGTCTTCGTTGTAATCATTGTCACAGGAAAATATTTGTTCCCATCTTTGCTCAAGTGTCATCTCGTAATACATTGATCTACTCATTTGATGTTTTAGTGTACCTTCTTCTTTGATGAAGATAAAAGGAATGTACCTGTAAGAATTTTATAAAATCTCATTACTGACATGATCAATATTTGTTATATTTGTTGATTTCGGTGCACTTTAGCTACGTTATTTATGTATGTGGACCCGGTAATAATCTTATTAGGATTATGTAAACAATACGTATTATTATATAACGTTGACATGCAGTACCATTTTCCCACGATCACGGGTTTGCAACTCTTGTTTGATAACGGGAAATTGAAATCTGGAAGACGGGCTCGGAGGTTGATGTCAAGTCCTGGTGCTTCGTCTAGCTCGAAATTCTTTGGAGTTTCTGTAACCACAGTCCATCCTTTATAACCAGTTCTATTCAAAAATCCAGGAGGGTAACCGTGTGGAGCAACTGATTTGGCGAAAAAACCACCCCATTCTTTGCTGCAGATCTCAAATTGTTGATAATCGTTATTGGGATCGAAAGGTTGTGGCTTTACATCAGAAATAAAGGTGCAGCAGAAACAGCAGGTGACTTTGTCCTCTTCATTTGAGCTTGTAAATGCTTCTCTGGAAAAATCAATTACATTTAGATAAAGAGACAATAGTATAATATATATTTACTACGGTCACATGTGTGACTAATTTATCACATGCAACATATAATTAACGGTGTAAAATTAAGTTATAGATACCCTTTATGAGTCCCGGTCGGTTGGATAGCATAATAGCGATTGGAAGAGAGCGGGAGATTGAGAACAGGAATGAAGACAACCTTGTCGTAACTGACATGGGTTTTATTGTCGGAATCAGAAGTTGAATAACGAGTTTCGAGGTTCTTGTTCTGAGGGAAAGGAAGCTCCAGTAGCTCATCAATGCTCTTGCACATACCAAAACAACAAGTGGTCTCTGTTTCTTCGTCTTGGATTACCAAAACACCAGAATTTGGACCCTCTGGGGGTGGTAATTCCAGAGCTGATGGAAACTTTTTGTACATTGAAAGTGACCTCGTCACATACATGGTTTTTTTTCAGCTTCAATACTCTTGCTTTAATGTATTTATATGGAATTTGGTTAGCGTAGACAACTTGTGCAAATATTGTGACCTCTTCAAATTGGAGAAACATGTTGGCAAAATCAAAAACGTAAAAGCAGCTAAGTCATTGTCAAATACGTGTAGGCGTGTAGCAGTATTTAAATTTGTCATTAGCGAATGCTTTATCAAGACAATATTAACGCGTAATCTTGTAACTATGAATTAGTCAACATTGACAAAAGTTTTATGTTCCAATAGTGTCGGTATTATCGGGTTGATTTAATCTATATCAAGAAATGGTGTATAAAATGTCATTTCTGGTCAAGCTTTCGGATAACTAAATTTGTCTAATTGTATCTCTTTCAATTAGGCACCGAAAGAGAACGACTTCTTGCACGCACCAATCAACGAAACAATAATTAATATCATTTCACACAGCAAGATATATCACCAAATATTTCTAAGGTTGTCTGACTTGTAATAAATATAAAACATATGCAAACTAGTGCAGACACATCTGTTAGCTATTTCTCTTTCTTGTTTCTTTGTTTTTTCGATCTTCTGAAAATTTAGTTTAATCATAGTAAGTAACTACATGAAGTGGAGAGGATTAAGCAAGTACACATAGCAAGAAACAAATGATACAAAATAAGAATATTTGATCTAATTAGCTGGATAATGTTTGAGATTAAATCATGGATTAACGACCATAGCATCTTCATCTTTCTTCCTACCAGTAATCCAGTTTGGGTGGTTCTTGAAAATCCATCTCCAACCCTTGAAACTTTTTCTGCTCTTTTTGATACCTCTGTCATTCACTGTGATTCTACATGAACCACCATGACCGTATATTCCATCTCCAACAAGACCACCACCACATTGATCAAAATCTCTACCTCTCATGCTCATGCTCCCAAAAGCAGAGTTTGAATCAGACAGAACACCCAATTTGGGAACAGGAAATTGGTTATGATCTCCTTTTGTTTCTGATGATGGAAAGTCAAACTTCAAGTCAATGAAACCTGATTCATCCCCACCAGTAAAATAAGTCTCTTTAAGTGAAAACACACGTCTATTGATCACACCATTGGCCACTGATGATGATGATGATGAATTCACATGCTGCTTGAAATCACTATTCATGAATTCAGATTCAGCAACAGTACTGTCTCTCTTCATCTGATCACTATCAAACCCACTTTTTCTTGGTTCTGCTTCACTGAACCCACTTCTTCTCTCTGGATCAAAGTTGACACCGGAACTCCTAGCAGCTGAGATTGAACTTCTAGCACCAGAATAGCTCATCAAATCACCACCATCTTCTGATCCTAAAAACCCACCACCACCACCGCCTCTGAAACTGCATAGAGATCTAGACCTAGAAACACCCATATAATCAACAACCCACAAATCACTTTTTTGATCATCACACCCACCATTAACACTTTTTCCACAGTGATGATCTTTTTCTTCTCTTTTCTTCCTAAACAATCTTCCAATTCTCCACAACCCATTCTTTTTCTTGATCTCAACACAGCTACTGTTACTTCTCCTGAGCAAGAAAACCTCTTCTCCTCCACTTTTGGGCTTATTGTCTGAAACAGCTGCCTGTTCATTCTGTTTATCATTTTCTATAAGGAATGAGACACGACCGACACTGCCTACATCGACTGTGCAAGAATTGCGATTGGAAGAGATCTCAGAGCAAGAACAAGAAGAGAGACGCTGCTCACCACAATCTGAGCAGACCAATTTCAACAATCGATCTTTGAGACAATAAGCACATATCCCAACTGAAGATGACTGTGGATGTCTCTTGCATTGAACATCTGATGAACTGCTGTACTCTGCAAACAACTCATTGTTGTATACTTCCAAAGCTTTGCCTCTATCTTTCATTGAAACCAAAAAAAAAAAAAAAGTTGTAGCTAATTAAGAAGAGTGAAGATGAAGAAAAAAAAGAGGTGATGCTGAAGAGATAGATACGAATTGAAAAGGTGAGAGAGAGAGAGAGAGAGAGAGTTTGATGTAAGCAAGGTAGTATGAGATTTTAATCAGAGTGATAGATAGATAGATAGATTGATGGATTGTATGGAGAAGGCGTCACCTTTACGTTAATTTTTTTTTTTTTTTTTTTTTTTTTTTTTTTTTTTTTGTTTCCAGAAAAACAGTGAACAAAGTAGAAAAAGCAGAGTGATGTAGAAAGAAAGCAGTATAGTTGCTGGTATAATTGTGTAGGGAAGTGAATGCAACAGCAATTTTGAGAGTAAAGCAGTGACCCAATAAAAGCTCCTCTCTGGGTATATAAAAAATTAAAAAGTGCTTCAATCATCTGGTTTAAATCCCATCATCAAATCAATCTCTCACTTGTTTGTTTTTGTCAACCTTTCACAAGATTTTCTTTACTTTTACTTTTTTTAATCTGAAAAAATAACACAAAATCTCTCTTCTCAATCTCAGATTCTCATCAGCTGCTAAATGCTAATTATGCTATATGCCTCTAATGCTTAATTAATTGCTTATCATAAAAAATAAAAATAAAAAGACCAAAGAGGCAAAGACCATCAAATTAAAGCAGCATGATTTCATGAGACACGTCTTATATTATGGTCGTTTTCTTGTAGATATGGAGCACGTGTCCCACCGACAAATCTAATGGATTGGATGGTCCTAGGAAGAGAGAGTAAAGTAATGTTGATGAGAGGTAAGGGGCATGCTTCTATGCAATCAAGGGCTCACAAAGAATGATGTTTACATGTGTCGCATCGCATTCAATTTTCAATCCCATATGTGTCCTTTGCCGTGTCGTGCTCCACTTACATTTTCTGTCCAGGATAAATTTATTCATCACACGAAATGCAAGTAGTCTTCAATTCCACTACTATTCTTTCGTAATTTTATTATTTTTTACATTTAAATTTTTTTATAATGCTAAAACCCTAAAATTCTTACTTATATCATAAATTTTATTTTATTTTTAAAATAATTACTATAGTTCAAAATTTAAGAAAGATGATATGACTCCAACCAATAAATTTATATTATTAAATCAATCTCATCTTATTATTATATAATAACATATTATATGGTGATTTTATAACGTAAGATCAATTTTGTTTTTATATTACAACTTATTATACAAGTTTATTCGATTGATATTTGGTTAAGTGAGCTATATTATAATTAAGGGTAGTATTAACACATGTTCTAATCCTTATCACATGTTAAAAATATAAAAATTAATATATAAAAAAAAGTCAAACGTTCTATTTATTGTCTTGTTTCAATAAATATATTGGATGAATTTCCTATAAAAGAAATTTTTTATGTTTTTAATTGGGTACAAATTAACACTACAATCAAACGTAAATAAATATCAGTTGAATATGAAATTAGCACATTTTAATTGAGATATAATTGGGATTTAAAAGAAAAACATTTAAGATTATTGTTAATATTAATTGTGGGTTTGGCTATAGTATCTACCTGGGTATGATAGCAATGATTTTTGGGAACCATTCAAAGTTAGTTTTTTTTTTTTTTTTATACAATATCTATTAATTTTAGTACCATGTAATTTTTTTGAAAGCTTTTACCATTGGTAAGATTTGAGCCACTAACTTATGAGTTATTTGTTCAAATCTCAAACCTGTTCATCTTCTAACTAAGCTACACCCCAAACTCAAAGGTAGTTTTGAATTGAATTAGGAAAAAAACTTTAATATTTAGAAATCACTCACACCATAGCCAAACCCATTAATTGTATGAGCAAAATTGTAACAGAAAAAGGGAAAAGAGTAGGGATGAAAGGTCAACGATGGTGTCCAAGTGGATCGCACTATTTAATCATTCATTGCATAAATGGTTGAAGAAGAAGCTCAAGTAAAATTGGTGAAGGAACAAGCACGACCGGCCGTAGAAAAACTTGTATACCTCGGTATCATTGTCACTTTGTGAGATTATCGGATATAAATGGGATATATTAGATTAAGATTTTAATAAACAATTTTGGAGTACATGGATTTTATAGATTTACAAGACTATTAGGATTATTAGGATAATTAGGATTATACTTTTAGGATTATTATAATTATATGGACTAGATTTTTAAGATTCTGAAAGAGTATTTGGATTTTATTTATAGACTATTAGGATTATCTAGACTTTATTTCAAGACTTTTTGTACTTTTATAAATATAGAGTTTCAATAGAGTCGATTATAGTATTCAATTTTCTCCTCAAATTAACAAATACTCACATCAAATATGAATGTATGGCTGTGGTTGAACGTACTTAACTTATAATTTCAAGATGTCCTTACTAAAGAACCATCATATATGTATATATATATATAAATATTTGTAAAACAACTATATCTTTATCCACGCTAGTCATTCCAATTTATGTATAAATAAACCATTATTTACACCTATCAAAGAAACATGAACAATAATAAAGATGTCACAATTAGGAATCATTATTCAACACCTATTCTATGAAATTTAAGTTAAAAATTAAAAATAAGATAAAAAAAACGAAGTAAAATAACTTAAATTGCTAATAGTCCCTACGCTACTGGCCAACTCAAACATCTAACTATTGATCAATCAAATAACCAAACGAAACCAGAATCTATGAACAACGTTGTACGCCACCCTCCAACCTCCAACCTTCGGTCACCAATCACCCACTCATGGACCGCAACTCTAATACCACCAGACAATTTGCTGCCTTTTGAAAGTCCAGATTCAATACCACAAGATAATATGAACTTTTAAAAAAAAATCTTAAAAGTCTAGATCCAATATCACAAGACAATATGGACTTTAAAAATATATATATTAAAATTCTTGATCGAATACCACTGTAATTATCTAACTTGTTAAAATATCTCAATTCAATATACTTTTACTTCTCCGAGTTATCTAATAAAATATTTAACCAATACAGTCCTCTAAATGTGTTATTTATATTGAAAATACAAAATTATAATTTAATATTGACATATGTCACGCTTGTATTGGAAAGTCTCACTTAACGGTAATTTAAATTTTTCTCATCTAAGATATAATGGTCGGGGCGCACGCCCAACGCATGCAGGATCCCCATGCATCATTGGCACACAAAAACAATTGTTTTATTTTTTTTTTTCATTTTTTTCATTTTTTTTTAAATAATAATGATAATAATCATGATGTTTCATTGTTCTTCCTTCACTAATTATTTTGTTGTTTTCCTATTGATCAGCTTTGAATGCTGCCTGATTAAGGTTCTACTTATGTTAGACAGTTCAATTTTGCTAACACAAAACAACATTTGCTGTCCAACTTGTTTTGGGACCCATCAAAATCACTAAGTGAAAAAAGGAACTTAAAATGTCAAAATTAACTTGCATTCCTAAAAATAAAAAAATAAAAAATAAAATCATAATTTCAAATGTAACGATCAATTATATATATATATATATATTTCAAATTAAAGAGTTAGTGAATGTAATGATGCTTTGATGCCTTTATACAGATACTTATTGCCTATTTCTTTTGGTATAAGCCAGCCTCATTACTCAACCTCGTTGGCTTAGTGGTCGTCAATTCATTTTTTCTTTTTCTTTTTTGTTTCAAGAGATTTGGTTTGAGGTGGATCTGTTGAAACTCGGGTTTTCATAGTTACTTTACAATATATATATATATATATATATAAATTAGTCTAAGAATACAATTTAAATATAGATATAAGCCATAAAAATGGCCAATCGTAAAAATAGCTACAAAACTTACATATAATATGAGAACTCATTTTAATGGTTTCGACAAATTCGGTTTGAGAACTTACATATAATATGAGAACTCATTTTATTGGTTTCAACGGATTCGGTTTCAAACTGAATCCGTCGAAATAGCCGAAACTCGGGTTTAATGAGTGTAAAACGGACCAAAAACACAAATTCAACAAAAATATATACACGGGAAATGATCAAATGAAAAAAAAATGGATTCGAATCCTTCATTTTTTGAGTGGTTAAAACGAATTCGGTTTGAAACCGAATATGTTGAAACTCCAATTCTCATATTAAAGATACAAAGAATAAGTATAAATTGTTCTAACAAAACAATTATAATGTAAATATAAGATACAAAAATGGCTAAATTAAAAAATAGCTACAAAACATGCATGAAATAAGAGAATTTATTTTTGTGGTTTCGAAAGATTTGGTTTCAAATCAAATCCATCGAAATAGTTGAAACTAAGGTTTAATAAGTTCAAATTGGACTAAAAATACAAATTCAATGAAAATATACGCAAGCAAAACGATCAAATGGAAAAAAAAAAAAAAAAAAAATTCAATTCCTTAATTTTTTTTTGGAGGTTTCAACGAATTCGATTTCAAACCGAATTCGTTGAAACTCCGGTTCTCATAGTTCAGTAACTAAAATAAATATAAATTAGTCTAAAAATACAATTTTAATGTAAATATAAAACACAAAAATGGTCGAATGAAAAAAATGACTACAAAACTTATATATAATATAAGAACTCATTTTTGTGGTTTCGACGTATTCGGTTTCAAACCGAATCCGTCGAAATAGCCGAAACTCGGGTTTAATATGTAAATTTGATTAAAAAAACAAATTCAAATTAAAGAGTAAGTGAATGTAATGATGCATCGATGCCTTTATATAGATACTTATTGCCTATTTCTTTTGGTATAAGCCAGTCTCATTACAAATTCAACAAAAATATATGTAAGAAAACAATCAAAAGAAAAAAAAATGGCTTCAAATCCTTAATTTTTTGGGTGGTTTCAACGGATTACCGAATCTGTTGAAACAGCCAAAACTCAAGTTGAATAAGTTTAAATTGGACTAAAAACACAAATTCAATGAAAATATACGTAAGATAAATGATCAAATGAAAAAAAAAAAAAAATCGCTTCAATCCCTTCATTTTTTTGGTTGTTTCAACAAATTCAGTTTCAAACTGAATTCGTTTAAACCATTGAAACTCGGGTTCTCATAGTTAAGTTACAAAAAATAAGTATAAATTGTTCTTAAGAATACAATTTCAATGTAAATGTAAGCCAAAAGACAGCCAAATAAATAAATGGCTACAAAACTTACATATGATATAAGAACTCATTTGTGTGATTTTGATGGATTCGATTTCAAACAGAATCCATCAAAATAGCCAAAAAGCGGGTTTAATGTGTTAGATTTTGACTCATATTCTTAAGTGAACCTAATGTGAACCAAACGAGACTCAACTGATGTGAAACTTTCTTTAGACATGAGGAACGTTTGAAAGTTGGAGTTGGTGTTTGAGGGAGGTTTGAATACCAAGAAGAACTGAAGAAACGAAGACTGAAGAGTAACGCTATGCCTAGCACAACGGTCTAGGGAGCAGTTTCCATCAATGAAGAAACCGTTGCGCCTTGCGCTGTGCATTGCACAACGGTCCAATGCCAGAGATTCTCACTATAGGAAATGTTGTGTTGCAGATAGTGGTATCTACATCAGTTTGGTGGAGATTTGTGCGGAATGGGAAATCTTCAGTGGAAAAGGAAGTTATTTCTTTCTGGGGAGTTCTTATGCTTGAAGGAAAATGATTTCTTTTTATAAGAAGACTTGTGTATAAAAGGAAATAATATTTATGTAAAACAAGAAAGTCTTGTACATATGTGAGATGGATTTCCTTGTATGTTTAAACTATATGTAACTAGTATATATAGAACCTTGTAACTAGGTTATTTTGTGTGGAGCAAAAGAACATCTGTAACATCAAATGGTGGTGAGATATGGAAGAGATCCCAAGGATTATCCAGGGAGGAACCCGGGGAACAATGGTCACGTTAGAGATCCGTTGGTGATATTCAGGGGAGACCTAGGGGATATTGGGGGGTGGGGGTGGGGGTGGGGGAGGTGGTAGATCTTGTAAACTTAGAGTTATGATATAAAGCTCGGTTGTGAACTTAGGGACTTGATATGGCTCTGTGGTTTTGGGTTGAGATGTGATAGAGAATTCTGAAGTATATGGTTGTAACAATTTATTATATAATGGAACTTCTCTATCGTCCTGACGGCCTGTGGTTTTTTTTCTCTGATTTAGGGTTTTCCACGTATATCTTGTGTTTGTGTGATTGTTTACTTTCTCTCATCTTATTTTTTTTGCTATAGACGTTAATGGCTATGAGTAATGGGTGAATATTGGGCATGTCGTTCCGCGTTCATCGGTTCAAATTCCCAACATAATGAGTGTAAATTAGATTAAAAATACAAATTCAATGAAAATATACACAAGAAAAACTATCAAATGAAAAAAAAAATCACTTCAATTCCTTCGTTTTTCTAATTGTTTCAACGGATTCGGTTCCGTTGAAACTCGAGTATTCATAGTTAAGCTTAGGGGTGGGCAAAAAACCGATGAATCGAACCGAACTGAACCGAACCGATCATCATAAGAAAACCGTTGTCTCTAATCGAAAAACCGAACCAAGATCCAACTTATATGTAAAAAAAAAAAATAATTGAATTTAATGTTCAACAGTTTATGAAACTATAAAAGTGTGTCACAATATTTATATATATATATATATATATATTGCTGAATATAATTTTAAACTAGTATTTTCAATTTGTTTAAATATATAATTTAATTTGGTCAAAGGCCCAAAAGGATTAAAATATGAAAAATTGTGTAATAATTAAAGCCCATTAATTTAGCCCAATAGACTCAAAACCAAAAAACCGAACCGAACTGAACCGATCCAATTTGATTGGTTTTTGATTGGTTGATATTTGTAAATTTTATTCGATCAGTTCATTTGTTCAGAAACCGAATTTTATCAGTTTTATTGAAAAATGAATCGATCCATTAAACGTTCATCCCTAGTTAAGCTATAAAAAATAAGTATAAATTGGTTTATGAATACGATTTTTAATGTAAAAATAAGCCACCAAAATGACCAAATGAAATGGCAACAAAACTTGTATATAATATAAAAACTCATTTTTATGGTTTCGACGTATTCAATTTGAAACCGAATCCGTTGAAATAGCCAAATCTCAGATTCAATGAGTAAAATTTGATTTAAAACACAAATGCAACGAAAATATACAACATAAAAAAATAAAAAGAAAAAAAGAAAAAAAAAGCTTAAAATCCTTCATTTTTTGGGTGGTTTCTACGGATTCGATTTGAAATAGCCAAATCTTAGGTTCAATGAGTAAAATTTGATTTAAAACACAAATGCAACGAAAATATACAACATAAAAAAATCAAAAGAAAAAAAAAGCTTAAAATCATTCATTTTTTGGGTGGTTTCAACGGATTCGATTACAAATCGAATCCGTCGAAACTAGAGTTTAATGAGTTTAAATTGGACTAAAACACAAATTCAATGAAAATATAAGAATGATAAATGAAAAAATGAAAAAAAAAATAATTCTTCAATTCCTTCAATTTTTTGGTTGTTTCAACTGATTCGGTTCCAACCCGAATTCATTGAAACCGTTGAAACTCATGTTTTTGTAGTTAATCTACAAGAAATAAGTATAAATTGGTCTAATAATACAATTTTAATGTAATTATAAGCTATGAAAATGGTCAAATGAAAAAACAAAAAAAAAGGCTACAAAACTTACATATAATATAATAACTCATTTTTGTGATTTCGATGGATTCGGTTTCAAACAGAATCCGTCAAAACAGCTGAAAATCGGGTTTAATGAGTGTAAATTGGACTAAAATTCAAATTCAATGAAAATAAACTAAAGAAAATGAGAAAAAAATCTCTTAAATTCCTTCATTTTCTAGTTGTTTCAACGAATTCGGTTTCAAATTGAAACCGTTGAAACTCGGGTTTTCATAGTTAAACTACAAAAAATAAGTATAAATTAGTCTAAGAATACAATTTTAATGTAAATATAAGCCACAAAATTGGCCAAATGAAAAAACGGCTACAGGACTTGCATATAATTTAAAAACTCATTTTTGTGGTTTCAACGGATTCGGTTTGAAACCGAATCCATTGAAACAACTGAAACTCGGGTTTAAGGAGTTTAAATTGGACTAAAAAGACAAATTCAATGAAAATATACACAATAAAAAGATAAAATGAAAAATTGGTTTCAATTCCTTTATTTTTGTGGTTTTAACAGGTTCAGTTTCAAACTGAATTTGTTGAAATTGTTGAAACTTGAATTTTATAGTTAAGTTACAAAAATAAGTATAAATTGGTCTAAGAATACAATTTTAATGTAAATATATACCACAAAAATGGTAAAATGAAAAATGTCTACAAAACTTGTATATAATATATGAACTCGTTTTTGTGGTTTCTACAGATTCGATTTCAAACTGAATCCGTAGAACTAACCGACACTCGGATTTAATGAGTGTAAATTAGACTAAAAACACAAATTCAACAAAAATATACGCAAGAAATTATTAAAAAAAAATGGCTTGATCAACTCCTTCATTTTTTGGGTGGTTTCAACGGATTCGGTTTCAAACTGAATCCGTTGAAACCATTAAAACTTGGGTTCTCATTGTTAAGCTACAGAACATAAGTATAAATTGATTAAAGAATATGTTGGGAATTAGAACCGATGAATGCGGAAGCAACATGCCTAATATTCGCCCATAACTCATAGTAATTAATGTCTATAGCAGGAAAATAAGATAAAAGAAAATAAACAATCACACAATACAAGATTTACGTGGAAAACCATAAATCAGGAAAAAAACCACAGGCCGTCGGGAAGATAGAGAAAGTTCCACTATATGATAAATTATTATAGCAGGAAAATAAGATAAAAAAAAAATAATAATAAACAATCACACAACACAAGATTAACGCGGAAAACCCTAAATCAGAGAAAAAACCACTGGCCGTTAAGACGACAGAGAAAGTTCCACTATATGATAAATTGTTACAACCATATACTCCATGATTCTCTCTCACACATCAACCCCAAACCATAGATCTTTACCAAGTCTTCAAGCTCACAACCGAGTTTTACAGCTTGACTCTCAACTCACAATGCTCACAAGATTCTCACGAGAACACCACCCCCGCCCCCCACCCACCCACACACACACACACACACACACACACACACAATGTCCCTTAGGTCTCCCATGAATATCACCCACGGATCTCTAACTTGATCCACTGATGTTCCCTGGATCCCTGTCCAAATATTCCCTATGGTCTCTCCCGGATCTCACCACTCTCTAATGTTACATGTGTTCTTTTGCTCCATACAAATAATCTAATTACAAGATTCTATTTATACTAGTTACAAGAAGTTAAGACCAACAAAAAATCCATTTCATATATGTACAAGACTTACTTGTTCCATATAAATACTATTTCCTTTTATAACAAATCTTCTTGTAAAAAGAAGTCATTTTCCTTCAAGCAAAAGAACTTCCAGAAACAAACTAATTTCTTTTAGGTTGAGGATTTCCCATTCCACACATGCATATGATTGACTACGATTCGGGTCACGATTGTGCACCCGCTTCCTAAATCGTTACAAGTCACCTGAAATTACATCGCTCAAAAAACCGATCCATACACTGAAACGAACCCGAAACCGCTATCCAGCTGTCGCATTGCTGTCCTCACCGTTGTTAAATCCTCAATGCAATAAACATCGCTTTTCACTGGAATACGATCGCTGTCATTGCTGTTGTGCAATTGCATAACACTATACCGTTGTGGGAACCGTTGTCCCTTGCATAGCGTTACCCACATCGATTTGCTTCATTATTCGATTCTTCAGTTCTTATTGGTCTTCAAACATCATATCTAACTTCCAAACATTTTCTCACGTTTCCAGAAAGTTTCACATCAGCTGAGTCTCGTTTGATTCACATTGGGTTCACTTGAGAATACGAGCCAAAACCTAACAGAATACAATTTTTATGTAAATAGAAGCCACAAAAATGGTCAAATGAAAAATAGCTACAAAACAACCAAAAATTGGATTTAATAAGTGTAAATTGGACTAAAAACACAAATTCAATGATATTATACTCAATAAAAACTATCAAATGAAAAATATGGCTTCAATTCCTTCACTTTTTTTGTGTGGTTTCAAAAGATTCGGTTTCAAACCGGATACGTTGAAACCGTTGAAACTCAGGTTCTCATAGTTAAGCTACAAAAATTAAGTATAAATTGATTTAAGAATACAATTTTAATGTAAATATAAGCCATACAAATGGTCAAATGAAAAAATGCCTTCAAAAGTTGCATATAATATAAGAACTTATTTTTGTAGTTTCAACCATTCTTTTATAATCCTACGATTAAATTTCAAATTTTTTTAAAAATTAATAATAAAATTACGTAATCAATGACGTGCTACTATAATATAATAAAGTATGTATGCGTAAAACTAATTATATATGGTATGTAGACTAATATAGAATGTAGACAATTATATTACTTCAAAAAAAGACATAGACAATTATATAAGGTATGTAGACTAATATAGGATGTAGATGTGTTCTCCCTATCCAAAGATGAAATTTGATAATAGAGGTGAATTTTTTTAGCATTAATATCGTCCAACCAGCATATTGAAAACACATATCTTAAATGGATACATCCAGTACTAAATTGTAAATATCATTGCCTGAGGAAATATGAGGTTTTGTCATTTTTTTGAGTTGGTGTTTCAAGACTATCACCCATTTAATAACTTATATTTTAAAAACATCAAAGTAAGTGACTTACAAAAATACCCTTACTTTACACATTTTGAAATTATATCTCTGACTTTAACTTTCTTCGCCTATTTTTATGTTGTCTAAAACTTACTTTTCTCTCTCTAACTTGAAAAACTCTATAAAGTGAAACTTACAGATTTAACTACATCTTCATTAGATTAGTTTAGTGGGGCTATGATGATACACTCGGGGGTCGAGCTAATTTCCTATGTTGTTTTGGTTTTGAATCTTCTATTGTTAAAGTTGTTGAGGGTTGGGATTTTTGAGTGGGGAAGAGATGAATAATAACTTAGTTTTTGAGACTTTTCATAAACCTTTTGAGACTTTTTAATGCTTTCCTAGACTTTTCAATGTTTTCCGAGACTTTTGTATGCTATCTGAGACTTTTTATAAATCTTTCGAGACTTTTATCCGAGACTTTTATTTGAGACTTTTGAATGCTTTTCCGAGACTTTTGTATGCTTTCCGAGACTTATTGAGAAAAAATTTCAGACTTACTCGCTATAGTTGTTGGTCGTGTTTTACGTCGTCAACGTCGCCGTAATCCTGTTGGTGGTTCACCATCGCCGTTCGCCGTTATTTGAACGAAACTTTCTCACTCTACTCACAACTCTCTCATTGTAAACTGAAAAGTAAAACTAAAGAATTAAACAAACAAAATTAAAAATAGCAGACGTGGAAGTAATGTGAGGGTATTTTTAGAAGAAGCCCATTTTTACTGCCTTTTAAACATAATTTATTAAAAGAGTGATAGTCTTAAAATGCCAACCCTAAAAAGTTCCATTTAATTTTTGGTTCCCTCTTCATGATTATGAAGCGTTTTCTTTCTTCCAAAAACTTGCAAAATCTCACAATAAAAATTTAAAAGAATCAATTGGATCAGCAATTTACCAATGAATGAGAATTAGGCGAGTGAGATACTTTCAAGGTAGATCTGTAAATTAATTTTGTTAATATTTAAAAATGCATGTGTCGTTTGAGTAGTTTCCTAAGCAATCTTTTGTTGTTTTTATTGAATTTTTTCCTCAATTCAGAGGTGTGTTTGGCTAGGATAAAAAATGCTTCTTAATTTATAAACTGTTTTTTTTATTGAACTTGTTTGGCACAAAAATTTGGTTGCATAGTTTAATTATTATCATTATTTTGCAGTTCTATTATGATCCCTGAGAACGGCAATACAAGTCATCATTTTTAGCTTGCTTCTCATGCTATTGTCTTGTTAGAGAGTAGTGTGTTAAGGATTTTTAACAGATAAACGCGGAAACGTCGTGCCTAATACTCGCTCATAACTCATAGCAATTAATAACGTCAATATACCAGAAGAAATAGATAAGAGAAAATAAACAATCATAACATAAGATATACGTGGAAAACCCAAATCGAGTAAAAAACCACGGGCCGTTAGGACGACAGAGAAAGTTCCACTATATAATAATACGTTACAACCATATACTTTATGATTCACTCTCTCACCTAACCCCAAACCAATCTCACACGATCCTCACCGAGTACCCCTAATATCCCTTATGTCTCCCTTGAATATCACCCACGGATCTCTAACTTGATCCATCGATATTCCCTTGGATCCCTCCCCGGACATTCCCATGGGTCTCCTCGGATCTCTCCCACTCTCTCTCTCTCTCTCTCTCTCTCTCTCTCTCTCTCTGTGTGTGTTACATGGTGTTCTTTTTGCTCCACAACTTTAAACCTAATTACAAAGTTCTATTTATACTAGTTATAGAGAGTTTAAGATAAAAAGAAATCATACTCCTAAACGTATAAGACTTACTTGTTCCACATAAATACTATTTCATTTTATGACAAGTCTTCTTGTAAGAAGTATCCTTTTCCGATAAGCACGAGAACTTCCAAAAAGGGATCCTTTCCTTTTTTGTACAACATTCTCGATCTCAGCAAAATACATCGTCTCCGCCGGTCTAGGTCGCGGTGTGCAACCTGATTCCTACACTACAGAACATTCTGGTCCCGACCGCTCCGGGTACCGCGGTCTGTACCTCTTGCCTCTGTCGCGGTCTGCATCGCGCTTGATCCTCTAGAATCAACCTCTCCATGTGTCGCGGTCCATTCGCCTTGTCCGCGTCGTGACCTTCTAGATTTCGTTTCTTCAGCTCTTCTTCGATCTTCAACCTCCGTTAATCATCACCTTCAACTTCCAAACGTTATCCTACGTCTCTAGGAAGTAACACATTAGTTTAGTCTTATTTGGTTCACATTTGGTTCACATTTGGTTCGCTTAGAAATGCAAGTCAAAACCTAACATAGTGGTATACTCTTTACACCAACACCATGATGTTGTGTGTTTGGGTCTCTCTTCTTCCTCAAATCCCGAATTATTGTAATATATATATATATATATATATTAATGAGAAATCTTCCCCAAAACAAAAAAAAAAAAAGGAACAAAAATGTTTTGATATTGGGCTAGCCCATAGAGTTGGCCCAACAAAAGAATAGAAAGAAACAAAGACAAGGATTATCAACAGCAACAGCTTCAAATTCAATCAATCCTCTGAAACAAATATCAGAGGCAGCACAAGAGTACGTCCATGAATGATGAACCTTCTAAAAATCCATCACCATCCCTTGTTTTCTCATATTCCCCAGATTACCCCTCTCCACCAACCCAATTTCCCACTAAAGTTTTCTTCCCTGTCTTCTTCTTCAACTCTTTCTCTCCTGAAACCCAGCATCAAACTCTCCTGTCTTTCAAAAACCCAACCTTTACTTTTCAACAATGAACAAGACAAAATACCACAATTTGAAGACTTAGCACCTGACGGTGTCGTTTACCTCAAGACACTCAGATTGGTTGAGTGCTCCATGTTCGCTGCTGTTACTGGCCTAGTTTACTTCTTGAGCAATTCTCTCTCTATTGAGGTTTGTTTCTGTTTTTCCACTAACTTTGATGTGTGTTTTTGTCTATTTTATATATTGTTTTTGTTTTCATTTAGTTATCAGTTGCTTTGATGTTCTTAATATATATATTTTTAATTCAAATGTTTGCTTGTTATTGGTGCTATTTATATCCATTTTGGCAATGTGTAATGTGTGTGCCTGTTCTTCATAAAATTTAGCATAAAAATGTAAATTAGAATCCGGGTTTGCACAGAATTACTTTGGATGCTTCTTCTCATTGCCAATTGTAATCTCTTGTATGAGATGGGGTGTTGCAGCTGGGAGAAAAACCATGGTTTGTAACTTTCTACAACAACTCTTTTACAATTTCAGACGTATTACATTATAAGTTCTATCGTTTAATTCAATGATTATCATTTTTGCAGGTGGCAACAGCAATGCTATTGCTTGTCTTGTCTGGTCCAGTGAAGGCCTTAATCTATATTGTGAGATTTTTCATTTTCAGCTTCTTCTTTTTTTTTTTTTTGCTGTATTAATGCTGTTTACTTTTTCTTTTATGGTTAGCATGTAATTAGTTTTGTTCAGTTCCAGTTGTTTTTTGAGCTCATGAAAATCTATGGCTTCTTATATTGCATAGACATAGTGTGCTTAAACATCTTACTTCCATGAACTTGTGACTGAGAATTGTTTCCTTTCCATTTGGGTTTGATTTGAATGAACAAAAGAACTGAAATCCCTAACACGATGAAAATTGGTTGATGTGGTTGTATAGATAAGTTGATCAATCAGCATGATAATAAATTTAGACATGGGTGTTTTTGGTTATACACTTGAAAACTGAATGGATAAAATGGAATCAGAAACTGAATTCAGATTGGTAATCCATTTCAATTTTGCCAAAATCGGACCCAGAAGCAGAATTCTGTTTTCTCTACGGAATTCTGTGTTCCCTTTAATAAGGGCCTTTTCTTATATTGTTTTTCCTACAGACAATTTTATATTATACTTTCTTAAGCAGAATAGCTATTAATGTAGTTTCTTTTTTAATATTTCCTCTCGCAGCTTACACATGGTATGCTTGGTTTCACAATGGGATCTCTGTGGAGGTATTGGATTACTATGAGTATTGATCAGTTTTGCAGAATGCACTAGGCGCTAGTCGTGTGGTGACCCGCCGCCTAGCGCCTCGGCGGTCGTAATTTTATTTTTGGATTTCCTGTACATGTACATACTACATACCTTATTTGCATATATTCAACCTGAAATTGAAAATCAAATTCCAACAAACTAAATCAAAATCCATAAACAATGAAGTTTTGGGTTTTTTTTAATAAAGAAAATTTGACCGTCTAGGAGGTCAACGCTGCCTAGGCCGCATTCGACTGCCTAGGCAAGGCGATATTGGCCGCCACCTAGTACCTAGGCGGCCGCCTAGGCTGCATTTTGCAACACTGGTATTGATCATATTTTTGTTTTCTTTTTACCCTTGTATTATAATCTATCTCTATCAAAAAATTGTAAACAGTTTCAAACCCTTTAACTTGCTTCAAGTTCCTTACATATGTTTCATATAAAAATAAAAGTTTTTACTGTTTTCTGTAACTTGGTAGCATTTTAATGCAATGCGTCTACTAAAGCTGGTATTTGTTTAATAGAGTGAAGAACTCTATATAGTTATTTTGTGGTTTTCGCTGTGTTCATTTGGATGATTTTTTTCCTACCAGTTGACATGCTTATTACTGTTTGAAATGAGAGTTCCTTTTATTTAGCTAAGGTCAAAATGATGAGAATAATGATTTGGAAACCAATCAAAATCAGGCAGTAACTGTTTTTTTTTTTTTTTTTTTTTTTTCCCTTCTGGTTTCATCTTCTCAGGTTGGGAGCGAATTGGGGTCTTTCAATATTCTTGTGCACTATCGTAAATTTTTCTCTCTTTTTCCTTGAATTTCGTATTCATGTTTGAAGCACTGGGTTCTTTTATTGAAGTGACACTTGTTCAAAAATGCAGGCTCGCACAGTTGGTGCAATGGGTTATATTTTGACATCCTCATTCTTAATAAGAGAAAATATACTTGCTTTGGTAATCGACTACTGTTTTATCTCTCAAGTTTTTGTATTTTAACGTCAACGTTTTTAAAATTGACTCGTTTTACATTTTCTTGTAGATCACCGTAAATATCCATACTACTCTCACGCTCATTTTCACTGCCACGGGCGTTAATATAATTCCATCGATGAATGTGATATATGCCATATTTGGGACTTTGGTATCTTTTCAACTACCCTCCGCCCCCCCTCATTTCGATTAACTTTTGTTCAATTTATGCTTGGAAAAAACTTACGATTTTTCTGATTAACAGGTCTTGCTGAATTGTGGATTCTTTGTGTTCCTTCTCCACCTATTATACTCCGTATTCCTTACCAGACTTGGAATGAAGGCTTCTCTGAGATTGCCAAGATGGCTGGAGAAGGCTTTATAAATGACATATGAAGCTGTCTGTGAGTTGTAACTTATCTTGCGCAATATTTGAAAAATAAGGGTAAATTCAAACAATAATCTTTCTTTACGAAATAACAAATAGCTATTTGAACGCATATGAATTCGATACATATTACCTTAGATTGAAGCTATATATAAACTTCTGATTTTTGTATATGTATTATGTTTTGTTAACTTTGATCGCATTTAAAAAGATAACAAAGAACCTTTATGAAATAGGCTTATTCAAAGGGGCCATTTTAGTTTATTAGGTCCTGATTTTACTTGCTATTCGGTTTTCATGGCAGGGGAAGAAAAACGGCGAAAACACCATAATAATGGAAAGCCAAAGAGATTTAGAAGTGTGGCGCTGCTAAGAAGACTTAGAAGAGGGGTTGCACCACCATATCCACCGGATCAGTGTGGAGCTGTAACGACGTATACCCTACCCTGCAAAACGAGTTGCATTTACTCCAGGCAGGGAATTAGACTGCCATTGAATTAGGCAGGCATTGTCATTTGTTGCTTATTTAGTTGTCAAGATTAATGATTAATTGGAAGACATTAGACCTCCCAATAATACACTTGTAATTATAATAGGTCACTTTTCATAATTGCTATACGAGTGAATAGAGTAGTTGGTCACTTTAAATTTGAATATTGGGACACCATTAATTGTCATACACTATAATAAAATGTACTAGACAGGAGAAGAAATGAGAAACCATTACTTTTTGGGGGACATATCGATAAAGAAATTAAAGTGATTTTCAATTTGAGTGAAAATCTAGATACAGTAATTTATCAAAAGAAGTTTTCTAAAAAGAAAAGAAAAAGGTTATTTGGTCGGATTGTGTTATGAAATTACTTTAATTTTTTTTAATTTTTTATGGGAATCGATTAAAATAATTTCTTGTAAGTTTAAATTGTAACATAACCTTGAAAAACTTTTTTTAAGAGCAGCAAAGCTGGAAAGCAAAAGGCAAACTTGATGTTTTATTAGCCTTCTTTTGCTTTAATAAGAACAGCAACAATTTCTTTTTGTACTAGAAGCTTATTAGGTTTTTCATGTTAATTTCTTGATGTCAAAAGTCTGTGGTCTGCAGGTGTAACTGTGTAAGCAATTAATTTATATATATATATATATATATATATATATATATTTATGTCAAATATCATTATGTTACCGTAAAATATTTTACGGAGATCAGATTGACCTAATAATATACCTATCAGATGCATATCATTGAAGTTGTAGGTTTGAATCATGTCATCATCCTCAATATCATCGCAATTTAGGTTTGCATCTCTTCATTCCTCATGATTCATTGCTTCAACAACAATGGTTGTACACCCCCACCAAGCTTTAACAACTTTAGCAAAAGCAGGTGCTTACTTGTGATGTAAAAGTTTTCCTTTACTTGGGATGCAATCCATCCTAAACAGCTATTTTGAATTGTCTGCTATGTCATGTTATGTTAGCTCTCCCCCCTCTCTCTCTCTCTCTCTCTCGTCTCTTGATATTTTGTTATAAAAAGGGCCTCCAAATTCAGACTTGGAAGTATATCACCTATTGATTCTACCAACACACCTAACCTTAATTAGCTTCAAACATTTCTTGGGTTGCTTTCTTTTTTTCCTGGTAAGTGATTTATTTAGCAATCTACTGTTTTTCTTGGGCAGTTTCTCATGAAAAAAAATTGTTTTTATTTTTAATCCAACTTAATAAGTCTTTTTGATCATCATAAATAATTTTTATTTATTTATTTTTTTCTCATTTTCAGTACTTGTTAAAACAGCTTTTCAAATTTTGTTTTGAACATAACAACTGAAAAACATACAGCTATTCAAAATTTGTATTGAGCATTCATTATAGCTGAAAAAGCACATTGTACTAAAACCGAAAGTTCTAGAGGTAATGCTGGTGAAGGAGAAGATGCAGGATGTCACCCCAAGATTGTCTTCTAAGGTGTAAGCAGTGATGGTATTATCAGCCACGAAGATTAGAGTATGGTGCTTGGTTTCGAAGAGTTGCCCTTGATCTTCTTGGCTATGTATGCTAGCCAAGTACGTCATATTAAAAATCGTGTATTTTCGTCGTGAACCAAATATGATGAGGATGATTTGCAAATGAAAAATAACAGATCATTCTTAGGATATTTGGTTTCCGACGAAAATGCATAGCAACATACTTGATACTTTGCATTTGCTGTGGCCAAGACACCATCACGACTTGCTCCTTATTAGACCATCCTGGGAAATAATCTCTGTACACAGTATTCATCAGATCAGGGCTTCACCAACTGAGCAGCATCCAGCATCCAAGATACAGAACATACCTCTCAAATCTTTATTGCATATTTCAAGTTCAAATTGGGCCTTGAAGCTGAACGTTTTTCCCCTTCAATATCTGCTTTAATCTTATTGTCAATAATCACTCATCAGTGATATTCATATCTACTTAATAATTGACATCGTCAACAATTATACTACGCCGTGTATCATAAAAAAACACTTGAGAAATATTTAATCATCGTACTATACCGTGCATCATAATGCATTGTCAACCAAAACCATAGATTACTCTAAACCCATATGTAATTCATAAATGATATACAAGACTAATCGAAATTTAATACTTCTATAACCAAAGAAATTGTGCCTAATACTAATTCCACAATGCCAAATTTCAACAATCAAACGAATCGTGAAAAAGAATACTTGCCAATGCATTTCCAACAGCAGGTCTGTAAAGTGGAAACTAATCCAAGTATATTATAACAGGATTCAGATTCACTCATCATTTTTCAAACTAAATAAACAGTGTGGATGATCTGGACACATCAGGTCCAGTTACAAAGCTGTTATCAATATTAAAACAAAACTGATATGCCAAATCCCTGGTGTGGCTGCATTGCTTGTCTGAAGAAGATCAAAATAGTTCAGCGAATCTTCATTAATAAAACAAACTCCATATAATAGAGATATATTTGAAATATGCGCCAAAATCTGTACTATAAGAGAGAATTCAAAATTAGACAACAAACATCAATCCAAACATAAGTAGTGAACCAGACAAGGTCACAAGGATATACCTTGATGTAACACAAATGAACTTTTTCATGCTTCTTTCCTGGTTATCCTATCATTTAACAAGAAATTAACATTAGAAACCAGCACTTGGAAAAGAAAATATTCTCAAGAAACTTATATGCTTAAACTGCCTTCGGGTTTTTCAACGTATGATCGTTTGTGATGCTTTTTCCCCTTAGGTCAGTCCATTTCATCAAAAAAAAGAAATATGCTTAATGATGCTAACAGTAGGTCTGACTCTTTCAAGTTTCCAACAATCAACCTTGTCATAAGGTTAATCAAGTTATTGAAAGCCAAAGATGAACTGACAAAATTCAGACAAGTTTAACTTAATCAAATTTGCCAATTTGGTTATTAAAAAATTCTCACCTGAAGCAATTAATTCCCAAGGCAGTGGTAATTTCATGAATGACTGACGAGGCAAAGTGTAGATAGAGGACCGCTAAGTTCAGAGAAAGATAAATGTCAGCAAAAGCAAGAAAATAACATTATTATGTTTTTTGTATCTCTAAGCATGAACTAACTTATATTTTTATGAAATTAAAGTGAAACAGATGTAATTTACTCAAAATCAATCACCAGACCTTATGCAGATAGAAGGACAGTCACCGCCTTAATTATTATTTTTTTATAGAACAGTAATTGCCAATAACACTCATAATTAAATAACTTTCTTCCTGTGAACAGAATTTAATGAGATTATTCTTTCTTTTTTGAAAGAACAGTAATTGCCTATAACACTCTTATTTAAATTACTTTCATCCTGGAAACAAAATTTAATGAGATTCTTCTTGTTTTTTTTTTTTTTTTTTTTGATAGAATAAAATTTGCCTATAACACTTCTATTTAATTACGTTCTTGCTGGAAACACAGTTTAATGAGATTATTCTTCTTTTTTTCTCTTATTTTTTTTTTTTTTTTTGGATAGAACAGTTATTAACAATAATTGCCTACAACACGCAGATCCACTTAGCCGAGCTTTGGAAGATATCTTACAAAAGTGCAGATGCACCAGATATTCTCAGTCGTTAGGTTATATTAACTTAATATTACCACATAATTTAAAAACAGATCCACTTAGCCGAACTTTGGAAGATGTCTTACCAAAATGCAGATGCACCAGAAATTCTCAACGGACAGGCTTTATTAACTTAATTTTTTTACAAAAATATCTATTTACTCTCAGTCCAGTTGTTATTTACTCTTAATGCATTTACCTTTCCCAACCATTGGATGTTGAAGTTATAAATTAAGTTGATATAGTTGAAACTTATTCTAAATATCCATAATTAATAGAAATAAGATCATGTACCTGTAAATACGCAGTACCCAAGCAATACCCAGACTTCGTCAACTAAAGGAACTCTGCAACAGTGACAAAAGATGTCCACAAATGAGCAAGAACCCTTATTTTCAAAAATAACAGTAACAAAGTTATCTGCAGATAAACCAAGTAAAATCAAACTTCCACACACCCATCATTTAGTTTTGCAGTGAGAGCATTTGCAATGGCAAATGGAAGATACATCAGTGACTGCACAAGCAACACAAAAAAAAACTTAGCAATCCAATTATCCATATATGAAAGAACTCAAAATTATCAATGCCATGCTATGTTAACAAACATCTCTCAACATAAGATAGGCCAAAGAAAGGAGGGGAAAGTGGGGTTGTAGATAAGAAAAGAGAAATATCCATCAGGAAACTCCTGTATCATTTGCAATGAGAATGCTTCATACCATGCACATGTTGGTTTTCAATCCCTTGGGCTCATCACACAAGTGAGCCAGAATCATTCTTCCCTGTCAAAACAAGCTTTTCGTAAGAAACTATATGATAAGGAATTTGATCAATCTACTACAGTGATTCTCAGTATAGAATTTTAAATTACACATTGTAATACCACAACTAAAAAACCCCAAAAGGTAACAGATAAGTATCATTCGCATTTGTACAGTTGGCCAGAAGGAAAAAAATATAAAACAGAGCACAAATAAAAAACAAGTGATAAAAAGAAAGTAGTTGCAACAATTGTTAAGAAAATCTAACAGACGCTCATTGCAAGTATCATCCAAAATAATTCAAGAAAGGGATATGATGGAAAACATGGAAACAAGGTGTGGGAAGACACTCCCCAAACCCAAAACAAATAAAAAAAAAATTATATAACAAAAATAAAATAAAAAGGTCATTAGAAGAAATACCAAAAACAGTTTTTTCCAATCATCTTGGCAACAATAAATTGTAACAAAAATGACTGAATTTAATAATCGAACTATCCTTCCAATGTGCAGATGACAAATAATGTGATATCAGCAGCTATAACCATTTAATATCATTTTTAGGTAAGCAATCTATAAACTTCAAGGTGGTGCACCATGCATCTAACAACAATTAGCAAACTACATGACTCTCACAGTCTCACAGTAAATGAAAAAATGGCTACCCAAAGAGGCAAAACATAATTTGTTTAACAGGAAGCTCAATGTACAAATGAATTCAAAGAAGTCAAAGAATACAGTCACATAAATATAAATATCGTACCACAAGGAATCCGAATGCAAGTCCAGTGCCCAGTACAACTAGATGTGGATAGTTTCCAATTAAATCAGATGGAGACAGATAATCCCTGTATAAGAAATCAAATCAAGTATGAGGATTTAGGATCAATATAGAAATAAAAATTAAACACTGCGAACCAGATATCACAAGCTTAGTCATACCACGCCAGCACTCCTCCCATGAGCACCACAAAGGGGTATAGCTGAAAAGAAATTGATTACCAAACATCTGTTAAGCATATTTACTATCAAGAACTAAGAATTAAAAGTTAATAATTACCATTGCTAATGCCAATAACATGCTTCCTTTTCTTGCCTGAACAACCTTATAGACATTAGACACACTGCAAAATAGTACGACCACGTAAGGGAGGTTCAAGCCGAGATTCAATAAAAAGCCACAGAAAGCTCATATGTCTGCTCACTGATATAATACATCAGTGCATTGCATGTGGACCATAGATTATGGATAAGCACCGACAAGTGCATGCAGACTGAGTCAAAGTAATTGAATCTAATGGTCCACATGCAAGGCATTGATATATATATATATATATATATATTATATCAGTGCGCACTAAGGGGAAAATTTTCCTATATATATTAAAAAAAATAATTAAAAAAAACTAGGCTGCTTGAAGTTTCACTAGTTAATAATTGGCCTGAAATAAAACAAACATAAATGAAAAAATATATATATCTTTGTCATTACACTTTCAAGAGGGCCTTTTGAGCTAACTATTTAAGCATGGATGAATAATCAAAAGAATGGACTCCAAGCCACAGAGAGAATAACAAGGGAAACAAGGCAAATATGAGTATAACAACTACAGTTTAAGATGCATATGCCAACAATGCTGGTTCAGCAACTCAGAACCTTATTCTGTAGTATTACTCTGTTTAAACTTGTAATAAAATGGGTATGCGATAGCAAATTCAAGAACATCAATCAAAAAGTGACCATTGCTAGGTTTATAGTTTCAACCATTTAGGATAGAAAAACCACTTACTTGAAGTACACAGTAGGTATAGCACCAAAGAGTAACATCATATATAACACAGCTTTGTATGTTTGAATTTCTGAAGTTACAAGTGAGAAAAATGTGAGCAACAAATAAATTAAATGCAAAAGGTGTCTTCTAAAAGAAAAAGGCAGAACAAATAACGTGAAGATCCAAAAAGCAAGAAAATATAAAACGATGGTAATCAGGAAATGCATATTGCAAATCCTAAAAAATAATTGAGAATAAGAACAGTAATAAATCAGTAATCAAATATCATAAAGTTTCCGGTGAGATTATTATAATAGCTATCAAGCCTAGCAATGCAGATATGGCATAGAGTGGTCCAACATTGTAAAGGCATTTATGGGCTTATGGCAAGCTGTAAGAATTTCTTTTCTTAATATCTAACATATTGCATATTAACAAATGGAAGAAAGCAAACACGGACAATGATATTGAAGAATAGGAATGATTACCTTAATTACACGTAAGAAACATATAAACACCACATTACATTATCCAGTCACCAAGAAGACAAAGTTAACCAAAGTCTGAAGACACTTTTAAAACTAGAATCTAACAGAATATTCTACACAAATTTCAAAGCAGTACATAGAATAAAACAGATATGAAGGTCTAGGGCACATAATCAAATGAAAATAAGAGTCAAAACTCTCTAATAGCATCCATTATAATTCAATTCACATGGGTTTTACAGAGTCAGATATTTTGACTTATAGGTCATCTACATCGGGGTCAAATAAAATGATCATTTTAGCCTTACCATTAATAAGTGGCACCCAATTCAGAAGGGGAATAGAACTCCCAAAACGTTGAGCCCACCACTCAGCACCTAAGAAAAAAAGAAAGCAAGTAACTATCCCAGGTGCAGATAGAGAAAAAGAAAAGTCGAAGGCGATAAAAAAAAAAAATTAAAATAAAAAAAGAAGATGATGCGTTATCAAAAAAAAAAAAAACATATTGTACAGAAATATAACTATTTTGTGCAGGAAGGCAAATTGGTGAAGAAGCATACCAACTATGGCTGTAAAAAAGTGGCACAGATAGATCAGCATAAGACCTTCTGTAGGTCCATTGATTACCGGAAGAATAAGGGTATTGGTAAAGTAGCTGGAACAAACAGAATATCAATATCGCTGACATAATTAACAAAAAATGATGAAAATTAGAACTTTCATTGAAAGGAAAAGGCAAAAATCCTCTATATTACACATAGAAAGGATACAGACAATTACAAAATATAATCCTCATATAGAATCAAAGAGCAAATATATTGAATAACTTTGTATCTATACTGTATTAATTTATAAAAAAGGAAAGACTGGTAAGGTTAGGATCACTCACTGTTCCCATGTTGCTCCAAAAAATGGAACAGCTGAAAGTACCCAGAACCAGAAACTATCTCGACCACACATGGCAGTGCTCCCAAAAGCCATGGTTTCAAACTGAAATCATCACAACAAATATCAAAGAAATCCACTCACAAGAATTACACAACAACAATCGATAATTGTATGTTCATACCGCACATGCAAGTGCATCACAGCCTGCAACATATTGGGAAAAAAAAAATTATGTCATCAACATTGCACATTAAAAAAAAATATTGTAAACATTTAGCAAAAGACATGATAAAGGAAAATTACCATGGTCGAAAAGTTCACCCAATGGACTAGATGAATTGGTTCGTCGTGCTTGCTTCCCATCAACAGCATCAAAAGTCTAGCATGTAGTTAGTGAAAATGTCAGAAAGAGCAATGCCAAAAATTATAATTCAGCAAAGCATACACAGGAAAGAAGCATTTGACTGTATAGCCAAGAGGAAGTGGAAGAAACCTGGTATAAAAATAGAAGCATGCCATGTGCAAAATGAACCCATCTTGGTGGAGCTGAATCCAAGCGAGGAGAATATATCTGAAAGAAAAATGAAAAAAACCAAAATCATAAAGAGCAAAGACTCTTTGAAAGTACAATTTCAAGAGAAACTTTTTCAAAACAATCTTATCAAGTGACAACTTTTGAACTACTTTTTCTATGAATGTATGTCACTATTTTTTAAGCAAACCACACTCCAAATGGAAATCATTTATTGAAAGTTTTAAGTAACTCCCAGTCAAATTTTGTTTCACAGAGCTGTATCAATAATGTAAGTATTACAACAAACATAGAGCGAAATGTTCTCAAAAGTCAAAACACTAAGCCTAATGCTAAAAATTCCAACTTATAACACTTGACATACAAAAACCTGGCATTAACAAAACTGAAAAACATGAAAGCAGAGTAATTCATACTCACATAGCCAATAAACGCAGACGTGACCAGGAATATAAATCCGGTAAGTGTTATCTACAAAACAAGGGAACCCAATTAATGAACAATGAAGAAAACAACAGCAGAGAATAAAAAAAAATGGAGAAATGAAACCCAAATAAGAAGCACTCACCATGTTAGGTCTGGAGAAGATCCGGAAACAAAGATATAATCACAATCAAACACGAGTGAGCCCAAAAAACAAGTAAAAAAGAATACGAATTTGATTATAAAAGGGAAACTTACGGGACCCATAGAGGGAAGATTTTAACGAAACGAGTCCAGAAAGGTTGCAAAACATATTTGGCAACATAAGAGTGATCAACTCCACTGTATTTGTATCTATGTAATGCTGAAATTCCATGAGCTCCTATATATCCCATTCTCTGATTTCACTAATACCAGATTTTTCAAGATTAAATAATCAAAAATCGCAGCAGCGAGAGTGGATCTGAAATTTTTTAAGGAAAATAAATAAATAAAAAAGATACCTATTGGAAACGAAAAGATCGAAGGAGCGAGAGATTCGTAGATTGAAGTCTAAATCGCCAACTTTAATCTCCCGCTCTACAACGGAGGACTCAATATCTGAAAACTGAAATAATTAATGTTACATGAATCAAATTGATCGCAAAAAATCACTGGACTGGACTCGATCACTGAAACTGAAGTAACTAAAACGACGCCGGTTGTATGCTGTAGAAGAACAACAAATAATAGCGGTTATATATTTATTTTGTTGATCGAAGCAAAAGAGTAATTCTGCATATACTTACTCGAATCTTCCATATTCTTAAAATTAAACTTAAAAAAATTAAATTATTCTTAGTTATTAAAATTTAAAATTTAGAAACAATTTATTATTATAAAATTTTTTTAAATTGTGAAAAAAAAAAAAATTCAAAATTTTTTATTTACTTTATAAACGAGGATTATTTAAAATTTTATAAATTGTTTTTTAAAGATTAGATAACCGTTACCTTTAAAGATTAATTAAAAAAAGTAATATTCAAAGGTTGATTGTCTATATGGTCGAAGATGTTACACTCTCCATCAACCCACCAAAATTCAATTGGGTGATTAGATATTGAAATCGAAATTTAAGTCATAAACTTAAATTGATTTATGTTGATCCTAAACAAAATACATAACTATATTCTCTTTGGTCGTCCCAACATTTTCGTTTGTAAAAATCATTTAAGCATCTAAGCATTTTTACTTTTGATAAGAGGCATCTAAGTTTTTTGTCGAAAGAAAAAAGGCATAGATCCTTTCATCACTAAGACATTCCCTTTATCAATAATAGTAAAGGGATCATACGTGTCAAATACATATGTAGGGAGCATATGCCTTCTTTTGTAAATAATTTGGCAGATAAAATTAGAGATTATTTACAGACAAATAAATAAAATTAGTGAAGGGAAAACAAATACAAACGGGTTATTAATCTATTGGTTAGACTCGATAAACTCTCAACTCGATAGGTATTACATATGTATATATAAATAAATAAATAAATAAATAAGTCTTTATTTTTTCATTGAACTCTAAAACTATTTGTATGTGAACTACTGTAATTATTATTAAGTGTCAAATACAATCACCCGTTTCAAAATAAAATCACATGAACGCAGGAAATACATGGTGCATGAAGTTTCTCTCCCCGTTTCAGAATTCCATTTCTCAGTTAATAGACTTTGTTACTGCAGAATTCACTGTTTTCATCACTACTTATTTTTTCTAATTTGTTTTTTTAAACTCAAAGCATATTCCCTCCGATAATTATCTTATATTATTGGTGGTCCACAACTTTTTTATTCGTTATTTTCAAGAAATGAAGGCTAGAAGGCTATAGAACAAATATTCGAGGTCAAAAAGTAGGGGAAACATATTTTCCAACTGGGTCGTGCTACTGTACGAACATAAAAAGTGTTTGTATGATACGTACCATATCAAAAAATATCAACAATCATCGGATGAAATAAAAGCTCATCCAACGGTTTGGAAAAATGAAAACTTTAAGGACGTATTCTGTAAACGTTTTTTATTTATTGTTGTTTAAAAATAAATATAAAAATAAAAACAAAAATGAAAACAGTATTTTTTGTTTCAATTTTAAAATTTGAAAACGCTTCTGGTAGTATATACTGAAAACAATATTCTGGAAATAAAAACACTAAAAACGCATCTGTAGATTAATCAAAAATATAAAAATTATGTAATACAAACACTGTAATAACAACTAATTAAGTTAAAATAAATTTTATTATTAAATAATTAATAATATATTTTTATATTAATAAATAATATAATAGAAAATAAAAAAGTGCAATCTTCTGCAATGGCATCATAGATCGACCACAAAAAAATTAACAAATCCTCACCAATTCCCTTAAATCCTAAACATTCATTATACACGCAATTTGTTCGACCAAATTCTCCATCCAAATATCTTATTCGGAGTAGAAGTAGAAGGAGAAGAAAAAGTAAAAAGTAAAAAATATATATACCTTTTTTTTTTTTTTTTTTTTCAATTTGAAGAAGAGTAAAAAACAATCACAGATTTAACAACAAAAAAAAAAAAAAAAAATTTGAAGACAAAAGAAGGAAGGAATAAGGAAGAGGAAGAAAGAAGAAAGGAGAAGGATGTAGAAGACGAATAAGATGAAGGAATGTGGAGGAAAAAAAGGTTTTATTAAAATAAAATATATGTAAATGATACATGGTCCACTTATTTAATGATATTGGGCTCACTTCACATACAAAACAAAAACAAATTAAAAAAAAAATACAATCTTTTGATGTTTTATCCACAAGGTGGTTGCCTTGATGGTCCAAGACATGAGATTAAAAATCCAAGTCCTTGGTTCTATTTCTGGCAATTACATTGTGGTCAACTCTTAGGACATTTATCTCTACTGGTGTAAAGACGGAGATAGGACTAACGTCAAAGGTTCGAATCCTACCCAGGCAGGGCGAGTTATGATTTACCCACTTGCATCCTTGTGGGATCAGGGGTGTAGGCCGAGGTTTCTTATCTGTCATACTTCGCGAAGCCAACATACACGACATAGCAGGTCACGCAGTTGGGGGCCTGCTAGCCACGACGAGTCACACAATTGAGGAATGACAGGCGGATAACGAAGTTTGGGATCCTCGATACCAAAAAATATATATATATTGGTATTTGTCAATGTAACACGTTAAAGTAAAAAACAGGGTTTTTTTTTTTTTTTTTTTTTTAATATTTTTTTAATTGCTTTTAAGATACAAGTACCAAATAGGTATTTTAAAATGCTTTTAAAAATTAAAAACGAAAATCGCTGTTAAAATGGGTACCGAACAGCCCCTACAAATAAGGGATATTATCATTTGGTCTTCATGTTTTGGCCCGTTATGACTTTTTAAACTGTTTTTTCATTTTTCACTGGCGTGGTTCCTATGTTTTCAAAAACCCATAATTTGGTCATTTTGACCATATTTGTGTCAACCCTTACAGAAAAAAATAAATGACTATTTTACCTGTGGGTTCCGTTTGATAGCGTAAAGGTACTATTTTGCCCATTAAAAATTCTGACAATTACAATTTGGCTTGAGACTGTTAAGACACAAATGCTCTCAATAACTTGTTGTTTTACAATTTTACCCTTGAATGGAATTCAATAAAAAAAAAATGCACACTATTCCTATCAACACAGTAGGTTTTAAGTTGACTTTTTAATTGACTTGTGAAAAGACGCTTTTAGTCTTGCTTTTATTCAATTAAAAGTTGAACAACGGTCACAAATATCAATATTTAAGAGTTGATGCCATCTCCTTCTCCTCCATTTTTCATTACCGATCCCCTTCTTCATCTTATTTTCTTTATTCTTCTCTCCATACATCAAAATTTTTTGAATTCATTTTTTTTATTCTAGTGTTCTAAGTTTAACAAAGCCAAATTATATATATATATATATATATTGCAATAAAATATCAAGAAATTACGGCATCGTCATTGTCATGCTTCATGGGTGCAAATGCTAGATGGATCAAGGTGAAAAATAGATTATGCAGCTATGGGAATGGGAAGAAAGCAACATTATGGGTCTCCTAGACTATTTTTCAGTTGCAATGCATGCAAATATTTCAAGTGGTGGTCTCCTAATAATGAAGAATGTGAAATTATAGAGGAATTTGTATCATCTAATGTTCCCAAAACATGTGCAGAATCAAATTTTTCATATGACAACACACATGTTGATATGATGATTGCAAATTATGAGAAATTGCAAGAGAGTTTGACTTGGTTGAAAGTTTTTAATTGCCTAAAAAAGGTAGAGGTCCAAAGAAAAATTTTCCCTTCTTACCATGACTGTTTGGGGTAGAAAGACGCTACAGGGAGCATCAGGCTACCTCAGAAGGAACTAGGATAGACACACCTACAACAAGCCACGTGTGAACCAGGACCGGGATCGAGGTCACCCCAATTCCCCAATACCGAAAAACGTTGAAGTCAAGGTCTAGAAAGCCCCAATACCACATCGCCCCAGTTCTCTGGTACCTAAAAGCACTGATACCACGATCCATGATGCACAGTGCCTCGGTACCACTGTTTCTTCCTTAGACTAGTTTACCAAAGGCTCATCATCCATTTAGCATGGGGAAATGACAGCAAGGGAAGTCTTAATACATTCAGGGAGAAACCACCAAGGAAGGAAGGACCAGTATATCAAGAGCCAGACCACACCATAATAAGAGCAACATGCAGTAATATTCAGTGCAAGGAAAGAGGGTTGACTTTTTCCCGTTAGTCATAATGCTATTTAAAATAGGAATAGTCAACTTTATCAATCCTACCAAGATGGAAACAATTCACTTGATTCTGAGGACAATTCCCGCGTCTAAACACAACCACCATTAATGCCAAATTAGTGTCCTTTTGATTGCTAATTGATTGACTAAATTAATGGAATAAACAGTAAGATTTGGGACCTATAAATACTACAAAACTCTCAGAGAATAGGGAGGGATCTCGACTTATCGACTAGTACGAGTACACCATTGTCTACTATGTCCCAAAAATATTTCCCCAGACTTCCTTATATACTCCCCATTGTATCAGTGAGTTGTATGTTACTCTTCGTTTATTAATAAAGAGCCTAACATTTTTTTAATTGCTATAATATATACAGGTTCCTATTTTCTATTTTGATAAAAAAATTGTTTACATTTACTTAGAATATAATGGTACCAGGTAGTACCCCTACAACCGTGACCTTCCAGATTATAGTTATAAATTGTTAATTGGAAATCAACCCCCCTTACAACTTTTCGGTTAACAAAAGTCATTGTGATATTTTACTATGTGTTACTGGCCATATGCATTTGTATGACTCATACATGTAATAAATGAGTTTCATGCATTACATAATGTAATGAGTTTCATGCATTACATAATGTAATGAGTTTCATGCATGAAATAATGTAATGTCAGCATGTAGCATTTGCAAGTAATGATAAATAAAAGGGCTAATTGCACAAACGTCCCCTAAGTTTAGATATAATTACACGTATATGGACTTTTATCTATAATTACACAAACATCCCCTGCAGTTAATGGGTTGCCGTTAGAAGTTAACGACTGAGGGGTAAAATGGTCTTTTGTCCACCATTTTTTTAAAAATATATATAGATATATACACAATTAATTAATTAATTTTTAAAAAAATATGGATCTCCATCCATACAATCTCCATCATTGAAAAACAAAAAAAAAAAATTAAAGATTAAAAAAATACAAAAAAAAAAAAAAATGAAAAATGATTCTAGATCTCTTCGCCGATATTTTTCAACAGCCCCATCCAACTCCTAATCTCATCCATTGAAAATTATTTTAAAAAATAAAAATAAAAATCACACAGACACTTCCTTTCTTTCTTCCTTTTTTCTTGTCACTTTAACCAAACAAAATAAAAATATTGAATCACTGAATTGAAGATGCAAATTACAAATATATATTGCAAGAAGAACATCTAAATCAAACCCAAAAAAAAAAAAAAAAATTCAAAAATACATGAACAAGAACTAAATCAAAACCAGGAAAGGAAAAAAAAAAGGTCAAATGCAAGAACTCCAAACCAAGCAACCATGGAAAACACAAAAATATTTTTCGAAGAAAAAAAAATGAAAAAAAAAGCCTCAAACTCCAAGCAGCTATAACTCATTGCAAGAAGGATGGTCATTGTATGAGGTCAACACAGCATCATCGCCATGAGTTTTCCCATCTCTGAGTCAATCAACTCAGTTAGTCGCTTCTCCAACTCAGCTGCACACAATCCTGTCTTCGACTCGCTTCTTCAACTCAATGCACTCACAATTCCGTATTCAACCGGACGAGACCAACACAACTCCTTCAAGAGGAGATCTGCATCCAACGCAGCTTCTCCTAGTAAGATCTCTGTATAGGCGTTGGGTGTTCGAGGAAATCAAAGATCTCCTCTTGCTGTAAGATCAGCTTTTCCAGTTTTTTTAGAATAACTTGTATGTTCCAATTCATTTTTTTATTAAGAAATATGTCAGGTTCATTTATGTATTGTTGACGGTGACATACCAACCCAGAACCAATTCATTTTTCCAGAATGAAGGTATGGTTTTTTTTTAATTTTTAATTTTTATTTATTTATTTATTTATTTTTTATCTTTAAAAAAATTGTTGTGGTTGTGGAATTGATGGATTTGGGTTTTTGTTTGTATATTTGATTTTTAATTTTCTGTTTGAGGATTTTACTTTTGGTTTTGATTTGTGGGATTGAGTTTTAGTTTTTGTTTGTGAAATTTATTTTTGGTTTGGATTGTATTTTGGGATTTAGAAAATGGAAGAGAAAGAAAAGTGATCAACTTTTTTTTTCTTTGTTGTTTCGTTTTTTTAATATTAATTTAAATAATAAAATAAAGATAAAATAGGTAACTAGGGGTATTTTAGTCATTTTGGATTAAAATTGTGGTCAACAGTTATAGTTAACAAAATTCAACTAACGATAGGGGATGTTTGTTTAATTATAGGCATAAGTTCCATATGTGTGCAATTAGACCTAATTCAGGGGACATTTGTGCATTTAGTCCTAAATAAAATACTAAATTTCTTCTCACTCCACACTTAACAAGAAAACTGCCACTACAATGTGGATAATACAAACATTTTTCTTTAACTAATGGTTAGCAAGCAGAACAAAAATCCATTACAGTCACTGAAACCAAATAAACCAACAACCAACCAAAGTTTTCAAATTTAACAACATCCTAATACATTAACCCGACATAATTAGATTTTGACAAAAAAAATAAAAAATAAAAACTAGCCACAAAAACACATAATCAGATTTTTTTTTACCAAATCTGACACAAAAGGATGTCACCAACAGTGTTTTCAAGCAACCTTTGAACATAATATTAAGAAAAATCTTTTCAAGGTTTGGGATGTAAACCTATTTGGGAGCAAACATCAGCCACATATGTTAGTGAAGCCTTGCTTGTGTTGCATTCATTGGACTGAGCCCTGCAATAATGGATTTCAATAGTCAATATATATCTTATCATGCAACAATATACTTAGAAAGAGTAAACTATAAGATTTACATATTTGAAGCTGAACATTAATGATTTGCATTACTGCTGTAGCTCACATGTGTCGGAACCCTATAATATTTTAATATGTAATTAAATAACATTTTATTAAAAAATAAATATACATGTACTGGTATTAATTCAACTAAAATATAATACTTGTAAGATGTATCAGTCGATGCATTAGTTACTTTTTTTATAAGCCTTTTTTCCTTTTGAGGTTGATTCTTTACCCTTTTCCTATATTATGTGCAAAAAAAAAATTTTCAAAGAAAGAAAAAAAAAAATAGATTATTGACTAAAACTGAAATTTTTTACCTTATTTTGAAAGGTCCAATTGTTGTGTCAAATTCCTTGACATATGGAACATCGTTTGGAGAATATTGCATGTGATGCACATGGCTCATCAATTGACCTTCTTCTGTTCTTATTAGGCTTGTCAACCTTTGTTTTTTTTCACAGGCAATTCAATAATCCCAAATTGGTATTTAGCCCATCTGAATTCATCTGGTATTGGGTTGATGTTACCATCATATGTCTTTTCATATGCATACCATGAACATGATCTTGAACAAACTCTTTTCTATACATAAACACAGCAATAGCATGTATACATGGCAATCCACTGATCTACCACATCCCACAATCACATATCCCATCAGTAACGTTGATTAGAAATTTCTTACCATATTTCTTAATTATTTTATACCACTCTCATCAACCATGAATAACTTGCAGCTTCCTTGCCTCTTTTTCATTCATAACCAATGTTTCCCTACATCTGGTGTAATGTAATCATTCAACTTTTCCACTTCATCCCGTTTTCATAGAACCTCACTATAATTTTTCTTCTCAAATGCTTTAACAGTTGAAGTACGAGTTTGTCCATTTCATCTTTTATCCAACTATTAAAACATTTCGATATGTTGTTAGTGATGTGATCGGATTTGATGTTCGGGTCAAAACCATGTTTATCCCATTTTTCAACCAGTTTTAACATCATCTAGTCGGCAGCCTTGGCATTTTCTAACCTAATTAAAGCCATAGCTTCATATAAGCAACCACGATTGGCAACTAGTCGCATGCCATAGCTTCCCATTGATCTTGTGGTTTTTAAAGCTCGTTGTGAAGTTTGCAAGGATATGTTTGAAACAATACATATTCGATGCTTCTGGCCACTCCTTATCTAAGGTTGATAAACCCCTTTTTTGTCTATCACTTATGAAGCATATGGGCCTACCATCTTCCCATCCCAAAAACTCACTTAACAACCTCAAAAATTGTGTCCAACTTTCAGAGGTTTCAAACTCACAAATACATAGAGCAATTGGAACTATAAAACTATCCCTATCTAGAGCAGCAACTGATAATGACACTTTCCTAAACTGCCCAATCAAATAACACCCATCAAAACCTATCAAAGGGCGACAACCATTCAGAAAACTTGTTTTACATGCACTGAAACTAAGGTAGAATCTAAAAAGGGTCGGATTATCTGTAACCACGTTAACCTGCTATACCCTTTTTTCTGTCTATCATTCATAAAGCATATGGGTCAATCGTCTTCCCATCCCAAAGACTCACGTAACAACCTCAAAAACCATGTCCAACTTTCAGAGGTTTCAGACTCATAATTACGCAGAGCAATTGGAACTATACAACTATTCCCAACTAAAGCAGTAGCTAATAACAACACTCCCATAAACTGCCCAGTCAAATGACACGCATCAACACCTATCAAAGGGCGACAACCATTCAAAAAACCTATTTTACATGCATTGAAACTAAAGTAGAATCTAAAAAAGATCAGATTATCTAAAACCACATTAGGATTCATTGCTACAAACACATCAAACCCAACATTCATTACACGTAGTGCATTTCCACACTTTTTAAGCTTCATATACACCTTAGCATGATCGGACATTAAAGTCTCCATCACAATCTTCTTTGCCATATAAATTGTTTGGCTATCAACCTTAACTGCATATCTATCTTGCAATTCATTTTTGAATAATTTTACCTTACCGGACGAGTTTGAATGAATAAAGGACATAAGAACCGCTACAACCCACAGTGATGTAGCTTCTTTGTTTTCAACCATCCTTGGGCACATCAAGTGGCTTCTCCAAATATTCTTAATCATGAATGTCACCTTATCTGTAAAACAAGATGAATGTAATTTTAATCATATGCATCATTCTTACAAACCATTGTATACATATACTTGTCATTCTTGATTTTCTTCAAAGTAAATCCCTTTTGGATAACATACATCTTAATAACAGACATCTCTGCGCTCCAAATAGTCTGCCCATCTTCATATGCAATCGTCCCATTAGGATTTAAGGTCCATTGATTATCCCGACAATATCTAGGAGCTCTAGTCAACCCATTTTCTTTGTCGAAGGATGATATTACAAATGTTTCATCACCGTCAGGATCACAACGATCGTGGTTACTAGAATCTACTTCGCGATCTTCTTCAACCAAACTAGCATCTAATTTATCCTCCGACTCGTCATCAACCTCGTAGTTATTGTCAACCTCAATCCCATCACTTTCATCACTTGCTGCATCTTCAACTGGTTCATCATCAAGGTGCTCCACATTTGCTTCATCTATAACTTGTTCATGAACTGTTGGTGTAAAAACATTTTCAGCATTGTCTTGTTCTCTCCAAACTGGGAATTCCACATCATTAGGGACCAGAACTAGTTCGAACTTTATCATTGGCTTGTCATGACGGTCAAAATCCTCAAAGCAAAACATCAAATGTTCATTTGTTTGTTAGCATATGACGCATGCCATTCCACGGCAAGGTAATAGCTAATTGCCATTTTTCCCAAGGCTCAATAGGGTCCCCTTTCAGTTCCTTTTTCGTATCGTTTATCACGCTAATCACACGACATTCTCCAGTTTCTATGATATCCAGGTCAACAGTTTCGTCGACATATTTCACATAAACTTGGAATGGAAGCATTTTTAAGATACTGCAAAACACAAAAATACAAGTCATAAATAAACAAAACAACAAAACAGAAAACATCATAAATACACAAAATAGCAAACTTAGAATAACAAATCAGAAGAAATCGCAAGAGCATGCAAAAATCATAGCCATGCAACACTCATGATCAATTTAACCACATGAAAAACAAACAACATTAAAAATACATAAAACACCATACTTAGAACAAAAACTGAAAAGAAACCCTAACTACAAACACAGAACATCAAAAATTTTGATTTTTTTTTTCAAGAAAAACAACTTTAATCTATTATTAAAACAACTCCATGCAAACGCCCAAAAACAAACTCAAATAAATAAGAATTTCATAATGAAATCGAACAAAACAAAGACACAAACTAAAAACAATCCCTAAATACACAAAAATCAGAAATTTTGAATCTTTTTTCAAGATAATCAAAGTTTATCTATTATTAAACCAATTCCATGCAAAAGCCCAAAAAAAAACTCTGAAATAGAAGAACTTCATATCGAAATCGAACAAAACAAAGACACACAAACTAAAAACAAACCCAAACTACGAAATACACAAAACATCACAAATTTTGAATTTTTTTCAAGAAAACCAAAGTTGATCTATTATTCAAACAACTGCATGTAAAAGCCCTAAAAAAAATACCAACTTCAAAACGAAATCGAAAACGCGTTCAACAAAAACTTCAACTTACCGGTTTCGGTTCATCCTTTGTCGTCGGTGATAGGGGCAGCTTTCGTACTCTTAGTGGTTCCAAGAAAGCTTCTAAGGTGGTAAGTTCAAAGAATTTTGGCCGTTTGGAGAATAATCGAAAACACATGAGAGGGAAAGGTTTGTTGTTGGAAAGTGGTCGAGTGGGGACCAAAACTTTGGTTTTAATTCTAGGGATTTGAGGGTTAAAATAGACCTTTCCCTCTCTCACCAGATTCCTTTTACTTTTTACGTATATTTTATTTATTTTTATTTCATTTACATAACACGTGACAAAAGTGTTGGGGTTTTTGCCATGAAACTTGTAATTTGTAAATGTGATTTGAACATAAATAAAAAGAAGTAGTATATTCATTCATTTTGTGTCATACTTTATATATAACATGTGCACTTTACATCCAAGAGTTCGTAAATAGTAAATAAAGATGGGTACTTTACTTGTGGTTAATCTACAGTTGCGGTCCATTCCATAATATACGATGATCTTATCCTGGATCATTCATATGGTGATATGTGAATTGAGACATCTTGTATGATGTGATCATATAGGACTGGGCTACGATTTATATGAATCTCTAACTGAGATCCGTTTATGCTGAGATTCATATATATCAACTAATGATGGCTATGTGTGGGTGATCTTAATCCTGAGTGTCTTATCGACTCCTTCAGGTTAGATCGTGGGCTTTGATATACCATGGGTGAGGTCGGAGTTGTATTCCCGATAAATATGCTCTGTATGTTGAGATCGCGGTTTAGCTTGTGGCTAGGAAGGTTTGCACACAATAGTGGAATCAACTCATTCTTGCGAGAAGTAGATGGTAGTTCCCTTAAGGGTTGATTCGAGGCTTGAACAATATGAGCACTCTCCAATTCTGTAAGGAATGTAGGATTTATTGTTCATTAGAGAATCAATGGTATTTAATGGAAATATATAATTATAGGGGTATAACGAACATTATGACCCAGCTCAAATTATGAACTACTTGTGAAGGATTATACTATATGCAATAACTATATCGATGGACACTGAAAGTTATTGGTTTGTGTAAAAACATATACATTTGAGAGAGTGCAGCTTCGGGTTTTTAGTGAAATAACATCGGAGTTAATAATCATGAAATATTAATTAAAGAGTTTAATTAATTATTTATAAGGATTATTGGAGCTCAAAATAATGTAGGTCCATTAGGTCCCATTGCTAGCCTGATCGATTTAGGTAACAAGGGTCATAGTTAATTGGATTGTCCAATTAATTGTATTATGAAAGTGACACGTATCTATTCGGCAATTAATTGAATAATGAGATTATTTAATTAATAAATTTAATGATTATGATGATTAAATAATAAGATTATTTAATTATGTAATTAATTATTAATGGAGGGTGTTAGTTGATATTTATATTTGAAAAATGGGATAATATGATTATCTTATTTTTTAATTAATTAAATATTTATTTTGAATTTAAATAGTTTAAATTTAAATTAGATGATACTGTTAATAAAATAAAATAAAGATTTTGTTTTTAAATTAAAAAGATATCATCGGTTGTTTTTTAAAAAGACTAGGTTTGGAGGCACATGCAAGGTATGTGCTTCCTAAATGCATACTTTGTAGCAATTTGTTACATAAAAACACCTCAACATTCATTGTACATTTCAACAACGTGAGAATATAAAACATATCTTGCGCAGTTTAATTTGTAAAAGAAAGTTACTTGTACATTATTTTAAGCAAGCAAAATTCTAAAACTCAATAACTAAAGATCTATGGTTGTGTAAAACCATAATATCACAAAAGATATGTAAAAGTGAACACAAGTAGGTGGATATAGGAATTCTACGATTAATACTAACTCTGTTTTTGACCTTCGTGTTCCATAATTTTATCTACGTAGTTAAATGATACACAAATCTCAATGATTTTGAACTTTATTAGCATGACTAATCCACTAAATTTATGTAATTATCAGTAGCCAACAAAAAAAAAAGGAAACTCATAATTATATTTCATAGATAACAATATATATTAAACAAGAAAATGTAGCAATAAATTTAAATAAATATGTTATCAAAACGTGATTAATAAATAAAAAAAATTATCAGCAGCTAACCAAAAAAAAAAAATTATTAACAATTATATTTCGTAGACAACAATGTACATTAAACAAGAAAATTTAGCGATGGATTTAAACAAACATGTTATCAAAACGTTTGAGCCAGATTTTTTACTTTTTGTATTTTGTTGTGATTTTTTTTTTTCATGGCGAAAAGACTTATATGTCCTTGTTCTTTTCGATATTTCCTAACTGATTGTAAATACTTTATCTGATAGTAGAGTGAATAAGTTTCGTCAACAATTTTTTTATCTATTTAATTTATCAATTTCACTTTTGATAATTGATGAAAGCAAAATTAACGACCTATCCAATTCTACATAATAATTTGAAACCAAATAAAATTGAATATATATTCACATTCTCGGTCAAACATATCAGAGACATAGGCATCGGTTAAATTGATTCCTCAAAAAAATTTACATTTTAAATTATTATTTCTTATGATTATTTGATAAGAAAAAAATTAGTCAATTTAGATGTGAATAATTAAAGTTTCAGAATTTCAATGGACCTCTATTTATGATTATTTAATATTTAATAAAACAATTAGTCAATTTAGAATTTCAAGTAGGCTTGACTGCTTCATTCACTGCATTTAGACACACACACTAATTGCTGTAGGAGAGCAATAAGCAACTAAACCCTACGCGGCAAAAGACTCTTCTATTTTCACTCTTCAAATGTCTATTTGCTTAACCATATGACAATTTAAGGAGTGAAAAAAAAAAAAAAAAAAAAGAACCCTTCCAAAAGACTCTTCAATTAAAAATAAGTTTATGTTATTTTAATGAAAACAATTAAATTCCACTCTCCTCACCAACAAATCTAATTACCCTCCATTTTTTTTCAAGTTAGAAATAATAACTTTTCATATTAATAATATGTTATTATTAAATGTCCAATATTGGTCACATTTTAAAGATGTAGATGAGACATTTCTAATGGTATAATTTTTATGATGATAAAATTTATATATAAAAACTTATTATACATTAATTGAAATTAATTAAAAAGATAAAAGATATAGATGTTAAATCTTAATGATGATGTGATTTAAAAAGTAGTATAATAATAATTGGAGAGGAAGAAGTCACTCTTCAATATTGAAGAGTGATAAGCAAAATCTTATTTGAAGAATCTCAGTTGAAGAGTCTGTTGGAGTCAAATATACTGACGTGGCTCGTTTGATTTTTAGAAATATCTTATTTGAAGATTCTTTTGGAGATGCTTTTAGACACAAAACGCATGCCATTTTGAGTTTCACTCCTTGAATATAAAATCACTTTGTTTTCTTTCAGACAACTCTAAGAGCATCTCCAAGAGGCTCCCTAAATCCCCTCCTTAGCTAAAATAAGGAGCCAATTTTTTTTTTTTTTTTTTTGCACTCCAAGGGGCTCCCTTAATGGCTCTCTATTTTAGAGAGTCTCTTGGTGGCTCTCCAAATGTAGAGAGCTCCCTATCTTCTCTCTTTTGTTTTTATTTTATTTTATTTTATTTTATTATTATTTCTAAAGAGCATCTCCAACATTTATCTTCGCTCTCTTATTTTTACAATTTAAAACAAAATAAATTTATTTATATTTTAAATTTTAAAAATATTAAAATATCAATGTCTAGTTATAATAGAGAGGATGATTGAAATGATTTCATAAAAAGTTGCTAGCTAAAATAGATAAAATTTAGCTAAAATTTAGAGAGCATGGTTGGTGATGCTCTAATTCGTAGCTTCTCTTGAAATCTCTCCTTCTCTCTTATCAATCCTCTAACTTCTCTCTAAAAAACCATCACCAAATCTCAGAAGTCACAACCAAACAAATCTTCAAACTCTCCCCCTCCTAAACCAATGTCTTCTTCATATTTCATCTCTTGTTTTGATTTTTCAGACACCAATTCAAATCCTCTTATCTCTCTCTACTTTCTTATCAAAACAACATCCAAATCCATGACGAAATTCCTATAAAATTATAACCTAACAAATCCCCAAACCCTGCCTCTCTGTTGTCCGGTTTTGATTACATGTTCCCTCTTTTTTTCTTTCTTTTCGGTTTGAGGTTTTTTGTTTCCAAAATAAAGCATGTATTATTTCTTCTTCTGAAGTTATTTCGTGATATTTGCATGTGGGTTTTTGAATTAACAATTTTTAGTGTTTAATGGATTGTATTCAATGGGAGAATTACTTGACTTGGTGGCAGTGTTTTCATGTTGTACTTGTTTTTTAGTTCAAGCTTTTATTAAGTATGTGATATGTGCTTCAGCCTTTGTTATGTTGGTTTCTCTGATTATTTTTGCTGCTTCACATGTCTTATGGGCCTTTTTATGCTTATAATAAAGTGTGTCTATTTGTTTTCTTGGGGTAGCACCCCTTATTAATAAAGTCTGTAGTTTTTCATTAAAAAAATTAAACCTAATTTTTTTACACATGTTTATAGTTTATTGATTGGTGATGATCTTATATTTGATTGTTCTGTTATCTTAAGGTTTTATTTTTATTTTCTCTACATCTTTTATTATGAAGTTTTGGGTTTCCTCCTAGAGGTTCAATTATGTCTTTTTTTTGCTGTAGATCCTAGATTGAAATTCTGGGCTCTATATTAGATTTTCTTTTGTTTCCCTATTATCTATCATTTTGTCTCATAAGGACTGTAATTTTTTGGAATTATATCTATATCTTAACAAAATAATACACCATATCAGAAAATAAAAATACATTGATTTCAAGCACAGACCTCCAGCTGAAGCTCAGTATTTCTCTCTTTTATTTCCCTATTTCTTCTTCTTTCAACCAAACTAATTCTTCTTTCAAACTACCTAATGCTTCTTTATAT